>NC_069478.1:24588107-24603107 GCF_026875155.1 Cherax quadricarinatus
TCCTCTAGTGACAGGTTCAGTGCCTTCCTAAAGGTTGATCTCAGGTGTGCGTCATGTTCATCGAGTGTTGGGTTGTCAAAAGAGGGTGCACACCTCAGAAGTGAGCGAGTCTTGGCATAGTAAGACACCTTGTGAGGAGATACAGACATCATAGGCATCAAGATCGCTTATTCTCTCCTCCATTCTCATCAGGTCATTCAATTTGTCCCTGAGGACAGTGTCGATGGCCTGGTGACCCAGCGGTGCCCCCAAGAGGGTGCTGTTGGACGGAGTGGTAGTTGAGACTTCCGGGAGGATTCCTCGCACAGCACTGATTACTTCCTGGTTCGCTGTGGGTCACCCTGCTGAACACCCTCTGATGATTGAATTTCATGTTCTCCAAACAAAAGAATTGTGGGTTTGCTGTAGCCGGCTGAAATGAAGGGAAAAAGACTGGGGAACCGATCCCGAACAGCTGGCAAAACAGCATCTCTCTTCACCATATTAAAGGCATTTCTAAAATCAAGTTTGACTATGGCCTTGTCTTCTGGTAGGTCCCTGATGTAGGCCCTTGCGGCATGAGCTGCAGCTTCACTGCCTTGAGAGACCCCAAAGCCCAGTTGGTGTGGCTGGAGTAAAGTGGCAGCTTCTAGGCGAATGTTTCTCACTGCTGCTTTGGCAACGAGACGGCGAAGAGTGTTTCCAACTGCCATGGGTCTGATTCCCCCGTCCCTCTTCTTCAAAGCACATAGTGATGCTCCAAAAAAGAAAGGTTTAATTTCTTCTGGGATTCGCCCAGCCAGGCAATTGTTGACGAAAGTTGTTAACTCGGTGAGAAGAATTGATGCAGATTCACCGAGTACTGGATTTACCATCTCTTTAAGGTGCTGAGGTCGAATTCCAGTGTAACCTCCTGCAGATCCTGCTGGAAATGACACGAACGCCTTATAGACTTCCGATTCTGGCTAATATATATATATATATATAATATATATATAATATATATATATATTATATATTTTATATATATATATATATATATATATATGCAAAACAACCACTCTGAAAGAATAGAGAAATTCCAAGCGCTTTCGTATGTGTGTGTGTGTGTGTGTGTGTGTGTGTGTGTGATGTAACATGTTTACTGTGATCTTAATCACCGGCCGAGTCCCATTGGGGTGACCTGAAACAGCACACAAATAACCATCATTTATTCAATAGCTGTTCTGGCAGAAGTACATAAACATTACAGTTCAAATGAACCTCCAAGCTACAAGACCCTCCCCCTCGTTCAGAGAGCAGCACTGCACACCCCACCACCACGACACATGTCCAGTTACCCGAGTTTCTTGAACCTATTTATGTTACATCGCTCACACTCCAACAGCAAGTCAAGCCATAAAAAGTACTCTTCTTAATTCACTCCGAACTAACGTGCTCACAAAAGCGTGCTAGATGCCCAAGCCTCTAACACTCAAAACCTTCATTAGTTTTCTCCCTCCAATCCTTTATGGGATGACCCCTACCACTTCTGTCCGTCCCAGATTTATACGCTCTCTTGGTCATCCTATTCCGCTCCACCAGAACCCAGATTATCCCAAACTGACACAAATACGGCAAAGTCCACAAAGTCCTTCAACACGAGATAAAGTTTAACATAATGTGTTTACGTAAGATGTGCTTTTGTGTGTTTAGACAAGAACTGTACGTTTCCCGCTCTAGCTAATGACTAACTGATCTCTCACAGATGTGAAGGAAAGAACAAGACCCATAACACACATCAGAACTAAATCAAACCGTAAACTGTTTACAAAAAAATCGAAAGTAGTTACACTATCTTCCATTCTTTCAAATCAATGCAGTGTGTACATGATAAAGGCACTTAATATGTGCGAGTGTTGGGGAAGAGCAAGATTTACCGAGGAGCCAGCAAGAACTTTCTGAGTAGGTCGCAAGGTGGTGTAATTAATCTTAAAGTTCCTTACTAAGTTGCAGTCGCCTTGGTAAAGGAACTCTTGCGTCCACACTGTGGGGTGCTACTGGTGCTACCATGATGGTGCTACTGCTGCCACCATGGTGGTGGTGGTGCTACCACAGTGGTGGAGCTGTCATCCGGGGTGGCTGTCAGCGGTGGCACCCACCTTACAGCCAAACTCATTAGCCACCAATCCTCAACACTGCCACCCCACTACTACCCACACTGCCACCCCACTACTACCCACACTGCCACCCCACTACTACCCACACTGCCATCCCACTACTACCCACACTGCCACCCTACTACTACCCACACTGCCACCCCACTACTACATACACTGCCACCCCACTACTACCCACACTGCCATCCCACTACTACTCACACTACCACCCCACTACTACCCACACTGCCATCCCACTACAACCCACACTGCCACCCCACTACTACCCACACTGCCACCCCACTACTACCCACACTGCCATCCCACTACTACCCACACTGCCACCCTACTACTACTAACACTACCACCCCACTACTACTACACTGCCACCCCACTACTACCCACACTACCACCCCACTCCTACCCACACTACCACCCCACTACTAACCACACTGCCACCCTATTACCACACACACACCTCACTACCACATATAAACTCACCCCACTACAACACACACACCCACCCACTACAACACACACACCCTCCCACTCCACCACTGTCTCTACCAGTCCCCAACACACCTCTCCTCCCAGGTTTTTCTCCACCACACGTAATCTACCACACGTACTCTACCACACGTACTCTACCACACGTACTCTACCACACGTACTCTACCACACGTAATCCACCACACGTACTCTACCACACGTACTCTACCACACGTAATCCACCACACGTACTCTACCACATGTACTGTACCACACGTAATCCACCACACGTACTCTACCACACGTACTCTACCACACGTACTGTACCACACGTACTCCACCACACGTACTCAAGTCTTACGGTGCATCAGTTAAAATATTTCACAGTTTTTAAATATAAAAATAAAAACTTCATTACAGGTTAAAACTGGAGCGACTTTTACTCTAAATTAATATTTTCTTTTTTAAACTAAAAATATCTAAATTTGAGAAGAAAATTTGATATTTTCATCAGCAACTCCCATGCTACTGTTGCTACTGTTGCTGCTACTGTTGTTGCTACTGTTGTTGCTACTGTTGCTGTTATTGTTGCTGCTACTGTTGCTGCTACTGTTGCTGTTACTGTTGCTGTTATTGTTGCTGCTACTGTTGTTGCTACTGTTGCTGCTGTTGCTGCTACTGTTGCTACTGTTGCTACTGTTGCTGCTACTGTTGTTGCTACTGTTGTTGCTACTGTTGCTGTTATTGTTGCTGCTACTGTTGCTGCTACTGTTGCTGTTACTGTTGCTGTTATTGTTGCTGCTACTGTTGTTGCTACTGTTGCTGCTGTTGCTGCTACTGTTGCTAACTGTTGCTGCTACTGTTGCTGCTACTGTTGCTGTTACTGTTGCTACTGTTGCTGCTACTGTTACTGTTGCTGCTACTGTTGCTGCTACTGTTGCTGTTACTGTTGTTGCTACTGTTGCTACTGTTGCTACTACTGTTGCTGCTACTGTTGCTGCTACTGTTGCTGTTACTGTTGCTACTGTTGCTGCTACTGTTGTTGCTACTGTTGCTGCTACTGTTGCTGCTACTGTTGCTGTTACTGCTGTTGCTGCTACTGTTGCTGTTACTGTTGCTACTGTTGCTGCTACTGTTGCTGCTACTGTTGCTGTTACTGTTGTTGCTACTGTTGCTGCTACTGTTGCTGTTACTGATGCTACTGTTACTGCTACTGTTGCTGTTACTGTTGTTGCTACTGTTGCTACTGTTGCTGTTACTGTTGTTGCTACTGTTGCTGCTACTGTTGCTACTGTTGCTGCTACTGTTGTTGCTACTGTTGCTACTGTTGTACTGATGCTGTTACTGTTGTTTACTGTGCTCACTGTTGCTCTGTTTGCACTGTTGCTACTTGCGCTAACTGTGCTGTTCGTTTGCTACTGTTGCTGCTACTGTTGTTGCTACTGTTGCTGCTACTGTTGCTACTGTTGTTGCTACTGTTGCTGCTACTGTTGCTGTTACTGTTGTTGCTACTGTTGCTGCTACTGTTGCTGTACTGTTGCTACTGTTGCTGCTACTGTTGCTGTTACTGTTGTTGCTACTGTTGCTACTGTTGCTGTTACTGTTGTTGCTACTGTTGCTGCTACTGTTGTTGCTACTGTTGCTGCTACTGTTGTTGCTACTGTTGCTACTGGTGCTGCTACTGTTGTTGCTACTGTTGTTGCCACTGTTGCTACTGTTGTTGCTGCTACTGTTGCTGCTACTGTTGCTGCTACTGTTGCTGCTACTGTTGCTGCTACTGTTGCTGCTATGTTGTCTGCTACTGTTTGCACTGTTTCTGCTACTGTTTGCTACGTGTCTGCTGCTGTTACTGTTGTTGCTACTGTTGCTGTTACTGTTATTGCTACTGTTGCTGCTGTTGCTGCTACTGTTGCTACTGTTGCTGCTACTGTTGCTGTACTGTTGTTGCTCACTGTTGCTGCTGTTGCTGCTACTGTTGCTACTGTTGCTGCTACTGTTGCTGCTACTGTTGTTGCTACTGTTGCTGCTACTGTTGCTGTTACTGTTGTTGCTACTGTTGCTGCTACTGTTGTTGCTACTGTTGCTGCTACTGTTGCTGTTACTGTTGTTGCTACTGTTGCTACTGTTGTTACTGTTGCTGCTACTGTTGCTGTTACTGTTGTTGCTACTGTTGCTGTTACTGTTGTTGCTACTGTTGCTGTTACTGTTGTTGCTACTGCTGTTACTGTTGTTGCTACTGCTGTTATTGTTGCTGCTACTGTTGTTGCTACTGTTGCTGTTACTGTTGCTGCTAATGTTGCTGTTACTGTTGCTGTTACTGTTGCTGCTACTGTTGCTACTACTGTTGCTGTTACTGTTGTTGCTACTGTTGCTGTTATTGTTGCTGTTACTGTTGTTGCTACTGTTGTTGCTACTGTTGCTGTTACTGTTGCTACTGTTGCTACTACTGTTGCTGTTACTGTTGCTGCTACTGTTGCTGTTACTGTTGTTGCTACTGTTGTTGCTACTGTTGCTGCTATTGTTGCTGTTACTGTTGTTGCTACTGTTGTTGCTACTGTTGCTGCTATTGTTGCTGTTACTGTTGTTGCTACTGTTGCTGCTACTATTGCTGTTACTGTTGTTGCTACTGTTGCTGCTACTGTTGCTGTTACTGTTGCTGCTACTGTTGCACGTTTCTACTGTTGCTATTGTTGCCGTTACTGTTGTTGCTACTGTTGTTGCTGCTGTTGCTGCTGTTATTGCTACTGTTACTGCTACTGTTGCTGTTACTGTTGTTGCTACTGTTGCTGCTACTGCTGCTATTGTTGCTGTTACTGTTGTTGCTGCTGTTGTTGCTACTGTTGCTGCTACTGTTGCTGTTACTGTTGTTGCTACTGTTGCTGCTATTGTTGTTACTGTTGTTGCTACTGTTGTTGCTGCTGTTGCTGCTACTGTTGCTGCTACTGTTGCTGCTACTGTTGTTGCTACTGTTGCTGCTATTGTTGCTGTTACGTTGCATTGTTGCTTACTGTTGTTGCTGCTACTGTTGGTGCTACTGTTGCTGTTGCTACTGTTGTTGCTACTGTTGCTATTATTGCTGCTACTGTTGCTGTTACTGTTGCTACTGTTGTTGCTACTGTTGCTGCTATTATTGCTGTTGTTGCTACTGTTGCTGCTACTGTTGCTGCTGTTGCTGTGACTGTTGTTGCTACTGTTGCTGCTACTGTTGCTGCTACTGTTGTTGCTACTGTTGCTGCTACTGTTGCTGCTACTGTTGCTACTACTGTTGTTGCTACTGTTGCTGCTACTGTTGCTACTACTGTTGCTACTGTTACTGCTACTGTTGCTACTGTTGCTGCTACTGTTGTTGCACTGTTATGCTACTTTGCTACTGTTGTTGCTACTGTTGCTGCTACTGTTGCTACTACTGTGTTGTGCTACTGTTGTTGCTACTGTTGCTGCTACTGTTTCTGCTTACGTTATGTTCTGTTGTTGACTGTTGCTGCTACTGTTGTCTGCTACTGTTGTTGCTACTGTTGCTGTGCACAGTTGCTGCTACTGTTGCTGCTACTGTTACACTGTTGCTGCTACTGTCGTGCTAGTTGTTGCACTGTTGTTGCTACTGTTGTTGCTACTGTTGCTGCTACTGTTATTGCACTGTTGTTGCTACTGTTGCTGCTACTGTTGTTGCTACTGTTGCTGCTACTGTTGCTGCTACTGTTGTTGCTACTGTTGCTACTACTGTTGTTGCTACTGTTGCTGCTACTGTTGTTGCTACTGTTGTTGCTACTGTTGCTGCTACTGTTGCTGCTACTGTTGTTGCTACTGTTGCTGCTACTGTTGCTGCTGTTTCTGCTACTGTTGTTGCTACTATTGCTGCTACTGTTGTTGCTACTGTTGCTACTGTTGTTGCTACTGTTGCTGCTACTGTTGTTAATACTGTTGCTGCTACTGTTGTTGCTACTGTTGTTGCTACTGTTGCTGCTACTGTTGCTGCTACTGTTTCTGCTACTGTTGCTGCTACTGTTGCTACTCTTGCTGCTACTGTTGTTGCTACTGTTGTGTACTGTTGCTGCTACTGTTGTTACTACTGTTGCTGCTACTGTTTGTTACTGTTCTGCTACTGTGTACTGTTGCTACTGTGTTTGTAGCTACTACTGTTGTTACTACTGTTACTGTTGCTGCTACCGTTGTTACTGCTGCTGTTGCTGCTACTGTTGCTGCTACTGTTGTTGCTACTGTTGCTGCTACTGTTGTTACGGTTGCTGCTACTGTTGTTACTGTTGCTGCTACTGTTGTTACTGTTGCTGCTACTGTTACTACTGTTGTTATTGTAGCTACTACTGTTGTTACTACTGTTACTGTTGCTGCTACTGTTGCTGCTACTGTTGTTGCTACTGTTGCTGCTACTGTTGTTGCTACTGTTGCTCACTGGTTAGGTTGCAACGTTGATGTTACTGTTGCTGCTACTGTTATACTGTTGCTGCTACTGTTACTACTGTTGTTTAGTTGCTACTACTGTTGTTGCTACTGTTTTGCTACTGTTGCTGCTACCGTTGTTACTTGCTGACTGTTGCTGCTACTGTTGTTGCTGCTGCTGTTACTACTGTTGCTGCTACTACTGCTGCTGTTGTTGCTGCAGTTACTACTGCTACTATTACTGTTCTGCTGTCCCTCCTGCCTTGCGTCACTACTCCAAAGCACTCTGGAAACAATAAGCTCAACGTCTCACTTATATTTCACTGTTGCATGCTACAAATTCCTCTTCTTCCTCCTCCTCTTGCTCCTCTAGTTTTTCCCATCCATCTCTACTCTTCTGTCTCGTACATCCCCAGTAACCTTGTCTCGCCAATAAGAGTCAGTTGTTACCTTATTAAGTGTTTGCAACTGCCCAGACTCATTAAGGACGCAATAGCCTCATACTACCAAGAATACTACAAATAATTATACAAGTAATACTGTTAGTTACCATTTTGTCCTAGCACATTCGATTAGACACTAGCCTGTTTTCCATATGCGTGCTTTGTCATGTGTGCAGTGTATATACCACGCGATGCATACACTTATCTCTAATATACACAAATTGTATGCTATTATTTTTCAAGACACCGGCTGTATACCACCTGGAACTTAAAAGAAAAACGAAAGTTATTCTTTATAAATTTAGTAATATATACGGAGAAGGGTAAACTACCCCCTGCTCCCGTCATTTTAGGCGCCTCTTTACGCACTCAGGCTTACAGAGGATAATTAGATCTATACCTGTGTCTATATCTAAGTAACACTCTCGTATGTAGCACTACAATACCGTGTACACACTAAACCTACTCACTGAGTGCCATTCATCACGCTTATTCAACGTCCATCAACCACACTCATCCTTTACGCCCATTATTCATGCACCTAATCCCCCCAACACACCTTATAAATATCATCACAGGATTACTTTTCTGGATTAATAATAACTGAGTTATTACCCACTCAATTCCCGAACGGGACCAAGTCCCCAACGGGCCCGTCTCCCAACGGCTACGTCTCCCGACGGGCCACTTCTTCCCAGAGGGCCACATCTCCCTAGACGGCCACGTCTACCCAGACGGCCACATCTCCCATACGGGCCACTCTCCCAGACGTGCCACATCTCCCAGTACGCACACATCTCCCAACAGGCCTAACACTCCCAACGGGCCACGTCTCATCCAGACGGGCCACGTCCCAGAACAGGGCCACGTCTCCCAGTACGGCCACTCCCCAACGGGCCACTATTCCCAGACGGGCCAACATCTCCAACGGCCACTCTCCCAGACTGGCACTCTCTAGACGGCCACGTCCCCCAGAACGGACCAAGTCTCCCCAGACGGCCACGTCTCCCAGACGGGCCACGTCTCCCAACGGACCACGTCTCCTGACTAGCTCAGAGAGAACCTAACTTCAGACTATGTACCCATCCTCCCCTTACCTGGAATCAAACCGATCACCACCTTTCTCCCAGTGTGACCCCTACCGATTACTTTCCCAATGAACAGTGATGATATAACACAGTAAATCTCAGGTCACCTGTCATCACTATCTCCTAAGTTTATATGGGTGATCCAAGCCCTGGGCCCTTCACTCCTAAGGTTGAAAGCTGTACAAGTTGAAGAGTAAGACACACTGAACAGTTTGTATCTTTATGATAAACGTTACGTCTACACACGTAGACTTCAGCAGTACATAAGAAGGAGGTAGTATTACATAAAGATGTAATCAGTCCATCAACCATGGACGAAAAAGGAGTATAGAGGGTCAGTCCCTCAGCCTGGCTGAGTGACTGACCAAGGGTAGTACCTCCCAGGATAGTACTCACTGACAGCTACAGGAGAACTCCTGATAGTAGGAGGTAGTACCTCCCTGATAGTACCTCACGGACATACGATGATACCCCCTGGATATAGGTGGTAGTACCTACCCGGATAGTAGGGGGTAGTTACCCCCTGGATAGTAGGGGTAGTACCATCCGGATAGTAAACCTCACTGGACATAGGAGGTAATACTTCCTGATAGTAGTGGTAGTACATCCCTGGAAGTACCCTCACTGGACAGTAGAGGTAGTACCTTCCGGATAGTGAGGGTAGACCACCCTGGATAGTACCCCGGACAGTATGAGGGTATACTTGCCTGGATAGTAAGTTGGTAGTACCTCCCTGGATAGTACCATCACTGACAGTAAGGAGGGTAGTACCCCCTTAAAAGACTGTTAGTAATTTTCAACCTAAAAAAGGATATGAGGTGGGTAGTACCCTCCCTGGTAGATGGGGTAGTACCTCCCTGGATAGTAGAGGGTAGTACCCCTGGATAGTAGGTAGGGTAGTACCTCCCTGGATAGATCGGACAGTACCTCCCTGGATAGTAGAGGGGTATGTACCCTCCTGGATAGTAGGAGGGTAGTACCTCCCTGGATAGTATGGTGGTAGTACCTCCCTGGATAGTAGGTGAGTCCCCCTGGATAGTAGGAGGGTAGTACCTCCCTGGATAGTAGGTGGGTGTCCCTCCAGATAGTAGGAGGGTAGTACTCCCTGGGTAGTAGGAGGTTGTCCCTCCCTAGATAGTACTCCTGGTAGAGGGTATACCTCCCTGGATAGTAGGTGGGTAGTACCTCCCTGGATAGTTCCTCACTGGACAGTAGGAGGGTAGTACCTCCCTGGATAGTAGGTGGGTAGTACCTCCCAGGATAGTAGGAGGGTAGTACCTCCCTGGATAGTACGTGGGTAGTCCCTCCCAGGATAGTAGGAGGGTAGTACCTCCCTGGGTAGTAGGTGGGTTGTCCCTCCCAGGATAGTGGAGGGTAGTACCTCCCTGGATAGTAGGTGGGTAGTACCTCTCTGGATAATTGCTGTCTACCAGTCTACTACCTGCTGTGTGTTAAAGCCGGGGGTGGAAGTACTTGTAGACAGTGTTTAGATATAATGGTGTATCCCATGTTGACGAGGCTATGTGGTGTTATACATCTGTAGGATTAAAGTGGAAGAGACAGTTCCTGGGCCACATGTTGCCACTAAACAGTTGTACATCAATACAACGAGCAGTTCTCCCAACCTAAAGTCAAGATTTACATAATAAGAGCAATCTACATAGAGACTGATGTGAACAGCAGTGGCCCAACGCCTGCCACATTGCATAACCACAGACAAAGTGCCACGCAACTGTTATACTTGCTTAGTTAAGATACATGAACTCAAACTCTGGTTGTGTAGTCTTGTCCCTGACATTATCTTTAAAAAGAAGAATCAGTTCATGGAGAGTGGTGATGTCGAACCTACGGAAAGACCTCCTATAAACGCCAACTAGACTGTAAATATACCGAGTGCGTGGGAAACACACGTCAGGAGGACAAGGAAATCAACGAAATAACTCGACGTAGGTTGTATTGAGCCAACGTTGCTCTTCCAGGCATGAGGGCACAAGGCTCCCTCTACATTCTCCCATGAGCACATTATGACACATTCCTTCTCCAATTGGAATATTGAAACGCGCTTCCAAAAAATTCCCAGAAAAGTGAAGGAAGGGAGACGGAAGGGATGGGAAGGGGGGATGGTGGGAGGGGAATGAAGAACGAGGCCAGGATTTGATGGGTGGAATTCCCAAAGGAAGAGACGCAGGATCCTGATGGCAAGGTCCCCGAAGGGAGAGACGCTGGTCCTATCAGTTTCGATATCTGCTCCATGGGAGTAAGGCAGACAGGAAGATAAGCGAACAAAGGAGTCCCGGAGGGAGGGAGAGAGAATGGGATAGACAAGAAAGAAAGGGAGAGATAGACAAGAAAGAAAGGGAAGGAATGAGCTAGAAGTGAGACTGGGGAAGGAGAAAAAGAAGAGAATGACAGGAAGGAGACGATAGAGAAGGATAGAAAGGATATGGGGCTAGAGAAGTCGCGGGAGGAGAGAGTAGAAGGGAGAGAGGGAGAGAAGGGAGAGAAGTCGCGGGAGGAGAGAGTAGAAGGGAGAGAGGGAGGGAAGGGAGAGAAGTCGCGGGAGAGAGAGTAGAAGGGAGAGAGGGAGGGAAGGGAGAGAAGTCGCGAGGAGATAGAAGGGAGAGAGGGAAGGAAGGGAGAGAAGTCGCGGGAGGAGAGAGTAGAAGAGAGAGATTGCAGCCAGGCACTTGGAGCTGCGAGACACCATCATGTGTCAACATTTTTTACCTCTCAATTGGCTCTGTTGTGATTCTCATTCTCCTGTCAACATAATTCCAGCTAAATTAAGTGATCCTCCACAGCCTCATACTACCTACATACTACTGTTTTCTACCAGTCAATAGTACTAGGTCCTAGAAATTATTTCACTACCATCTTCAATACTTCACACACTGCAATATATATATATATATATATATATATATATATATATATATATATATATAATATATAATATATATATATAATATATATATAATATACACACACACACACACACACACACACACACACACACACACACACACACACACACACACACACAACACACACACACACACACACACTTTAAGTCAATCTCAAATTCTGGTACGTAAGTTTAACTGATGCTTATGTACAAGTGATTTAATGACCCATTAGCAGTGGATGGACTTGAAACCTAGCTACGACTTGGACTGTAAACTCATGTATATTTATGTGGGTGGAAGAGACAGGATCTTCCTGGTATAAACCAGGATCACCTGGTATACACCAGGATCACCTGGTATACACCAGATCACCTGGCTGGACACCAGGATCACCTGGTATACACCAGATCACCTGGCTGGACACCAGGTTCACCTGGTATACACCAGATCACCTGGCTGGACACCAGGATCACCTGGTATACACCAGATCACCTGGCCGGACACCAGGTTCACCTGACCAGACACCTTCATGCCACTCCATAAACCCGGTTGTTTATCTTTTAGAACCCTCTCTAAGACTTTTATGAGTTGTAATACTTGTGCGACTCTCCTGTAATTCTTCCCACTGCTCTCTTATTTGATAACTGGAACTATGACGGCAGTTTGTTGGACATCTGTGTCCCTCAAGGAAGGTGCCTGGTAAGGAAGGAAGAAGGATCGGAGGAAGAGGAGAAGTAGATAGCACTTAAAACACTTCGGGGACAAGCCAAGGTAATTAGGAAATTTCTGAGCACCTTGTGTCCCCTCGTTCACATAATATTGTAGAGAGACGTAGGTGAGTGTCAGTACACCTGTGGGTGACATCCTAGGTATGTCGACACGTATGGGCAAGTCTAACACTCACCGTTTCTCTTCATCCAGTAGTAACTAAATACTTGGATGTTAGCCAATAACTGGGACGAAAGGATCGTAATGAAAGTAAAGGACAATGGTAGACTTGCTTGTGTTATCCTGGATGCAGGTTAATGATCCAAAGTAACTCCGGGAAAAACTGGTAGTAGTGTCAACAACCTTTATGGAGTTAAAACAACCACCTTCACAACAGTGTTTGAAACAATTGAAACCCGTGAACATATCAAGCTCTAACTTAGTGCTGGAGTGTTGAGCTCACAACAGTAGGTACCCAGGTGCGATCCCAACACCTGCTGCACCGTTGCAATAATCTAGTACCTATGGTTGTGGTTTACATCCATAAGGTAGTTTACACCTCAGTACTCAGCTAGCATAACATTATTATTATAATCATAACTAAACGCTAAACCCACAAAGGTCAAACAGCAGGCAGGATAACAACGTCTCAAAGCAAGAACATTGATCCACGACAATATTATTCAGTTTTTCCTACCAATATATGAACTAGCTGGAAATCTCAGCACCAATAACCGACACTGCCATCCTTTCTAATGAGTTTCATGTTATAAAATATAAAATAGGAGCAACAAAATGGCTAACAGAGTTGAAAATTATGAATTACGATGCTAGCGCTGGCAACAAATGATAATATATGAGATCTGAGCATTTAAAAGCATCAACACTGAGCCATATATCAAGAATTAGACTCCTCTTTTAAAAATCACAACGAGGCATCGCTACTGCCAGCCTGTTAAACGATGGTGGTGCCACCCGTGTCAATATGTGGAGGTAGAGGCTGTTTCTTGCGTCTAGAGCACACAATCAACACACCAGTCACGTACATAGGGCTAGGCTCCACGCTGAAAGGTCCTCGTTACTCTAGCTCGTCGTAAACGTCACAAGGTGGAACCTAGTGCGCAACTCGCACCTTAATTACCTCACAGAATATACAAATTAATCACACCAGTCAGCCACACTCGCCTCTAAATACTGCAAGATAGATTGTTGGGGAGGGCACAGATGGAGGGGGCTGGGGAGAGCACAGATGGAGGGGGCTGGGGAGAGCACAGGAGGGGGCTGGGGAGAGCACAGATGGAGGGGGCTGGGGAGGGCACAGATGGAGGGGCTGGGGAGAGCACAGATGGAGGGGGCTGGGGAGGGCACAGATGGAGGGGGCTGGGGAGGGCACAGATGGAGGGGGCTGGGGAGAGCACAGATGGAGGGGGCTGGGGAGAGCACAGATGGAGGGGGCTGGGGAGAGCACAGATGGAGGGGGCTGGGGAGAGCACAGATGGAGGATGCTGGGGAGAGCACAGATGGAGGGGCTGGGGAGGGCACAGATGGAGGGGGCTGGGGAGAGCACAGATGGAGGGGGCTGGGAGGGCACAGATGGAGGGGGCTGGGAGAGCACAGATGGAGGGGGCTGGGGAGGGCACAGATGGAGGGGCTGGGGAGGGCACAGATGGAGGGGGCTGGGGAGAGCACAGATGGAGGGGGCTGGGGAGAGCACAGATGGAGGGGGCTGGGAGAGCACAGATGGAGGGAGCTGGGGAGAGCACAGAAGGAGGGGCTGGGGAGAGCAAAGAAGGAGCTGGGGAGAGCACAGATGGAGGGGCTGGGCAGAGCACAGATGGAGGGGCTGGAGAGAGTACAGATGGAGAGGGCTGGGGAGAGCACAGATGGAGGGGGCTGGGAGGGCACAGATGGAGGGGGCTGGGAGAGAGCACAGATGGAGGGGGCTGGGAGAGCACAGATGGAGGGAGCTGGGGAGAGCACAGATGGAGGGGCTGTGGGGAGAGCACAGATGGAGGGGGCTGGCAAGAGCACAGATGAGGGGGCTGGGGAGAGCACAGATGGAGGGGCTGGGGAGAGCACAGATGGAGGGGGCTGGGGAGAGCACAGATGGAGGGGGCTGGGGAGAGCACAGATGGAGGGGGCTGGGGAGAGCACAGATGGAGGGGCTGGGGAGAGCACAGATGGAGGGAGCTGGGGAGAGCACAGGAGGGGGCTGGGGAGAGCACAGATGGAGGGGGCCCTGGGAGGGCACAGATGGAGGGGGCTGGGGAGAGCACAGATGGAGGGGGCTGGGGAGGGCACAGATGGAGGGGGCTGGGAGGGCACAGATGGAGGGGGCTGGGGAGAGCACAGATGGAGGGGGCTGGGGAGAGCACAGATGGAGGGGCTGGGGAGAGCACAGATGGAGGGAGCTGGGAGAGCACAGAAGGGGGGGGCTGGGAGAGCAAAGAAGGAGCTGGGGAGAGCACAGATGGAGGGGGCTGGGCAGAGCACAGATGGAGGGGCTGTGGGAGAGCACAGATGGAGGGGGCTGGGGAGAGCACAGATGGAGGGGGCTGGGAGGGCACAGATGGAGGGGGCTGGGAGAGCACAGATGGAGGGAGCTGGGGAGAGCACAGAAGGAGGGGCTGGGGAGAGCAAAGAAGGAGCTGGGGAGAGCACAGATGGGGGGCTGGGCAGAGCACAGATGGAGGGGGCTGGGGAGGAGCACAGATGGAGGGGGCTGGGGAGAGCACAGATGGAGGGGGCTGGGGAGAGCACAGATGGAGGGGGCTGGGGAGAGCACAGATGGAGGGGGCTGGGGAGAGCACAGATGGAGGGGGCTGGGAGAGCACAGATGGAGAGGGCTGGG
>NC_069478.1:24608107-24633107 GCF_026875155.1 Cherax quadricarinatus
ACTTCTCCCTTTCCCTTTCTTTCACTCTTGTTCTTTTCTCGTCTCCCTCTCATCCTGCTTTCACTACCTCTCTCTCTCTGCCCTACTCACCCATCTCACCTTTTCGCGCTAATAACTCCTCTTGTCCCACAATTCCTCCCCTCTCCTATTCCAATTTGCCACATCACTCACTATAATTGGGAATTTCTCCACTATCCGGCTGGTTCACTCAACCAGAGCACTCACCTGCCTTCGTCAGCCCCGCCGTGGTGATCTATAGGTGGTGTTACACCCACACTCACCCAATTGTCTTTGCCAAGGTTGAGTTTCGGCAGTCTAGGAGGCTGGGGTCGGGAGCTGTGACGCAACCCCAGTAAAAACAATTTAGTGGATACACTTCAGCATCATCTTCAGTCTGCCAAACACTGTCCGTAACCAGACAGCAGCAGCAGCAATAGTAGTAGCAATACCATAAATAAACATTAGCAATAACAGCACTAGCAGCAGCAACAACAGCAGTAACAGCAGCAGCAGCAATAGTGGTAGCAATACCATAAACATTAGCAACAACAGCAGTAACGGCAGCAGCAGCAATAGTGGTAGCAATACCATAAACACTAGCAATAAAAGCAGTAGCAGCAACAACAACAGCAGTAGAAGCACCAACAACAGCAGTAGCAGTACCAACAACAGTAGCAACAGCAGGAATAATAGCTGTGGTGGTGTAATTACCATAACAGCAGCAGTAGCAACGAATACAACAGCAGCGGCAGCAACAGCAGCAGCGCTAGCAGAAATATTAACACAGCAACTCTATACACACCAACAAGCATCTCAGTAAATGGTGAAAATGTAGCCTCTACAACCCTACAACACAACACAACCCCCATTCTCTCTCTCTCTCTCTCTCTCTCTCTCTCACACACACACACACACACAGTTGTAATGAACTTGAACAACAATAACTGAGCACCACAAGGCAAGGGACCCACAACACATCAGTCTACTACGCTTCAACACACCACCCTTGAAAACTTGTACCAAGAGAGGGGAAGAGGGGAGAGGAGTGGAGAGGAGAGGGACCAGTAGAAGGCCAACACAAAAGCTCCCCAACAAAAGGATGGGGAAAAAGAAAAAAATCCAGCAGATATTATTTTCAGAACGATACCCTTCCCCGGCCCCTGCAGGTATAACACGGATGATCATCTGACTCTCTCCCTCCACCCTCCTCCCCAACACTCTCTCTTTCCACCACCCTCCCCAACACTCACTCTCCCTCTTTCCCATATGAGTCCTGTGTACTTCTTCCTTCTCTTCACTTCCCCTGGTCTTTCATTATCCTTGAAACTTGGCTGGAGGGGCAGTTCTCTGGGTGCTGTGTGCTCATCTCGACTTCACAGGAGACGACTCCCTCACTTAAACCAGTGTTCCAGTCCAGTGTTCCAGTCCAGTGTTCCAGTCCGGTGTTCAGTGTCTGCTCACCGATTTATGTTTACAAATTTATGCTAACAAATTTGTGTGTAACAAAGTTACTGGAGGGCGAAACGTTGCCACAATAAAATGTCACATTAATAGCATCTGTGTCCTTCTATCACCCATTTGTGTTTGCTGCCGACCACGTAAGTTACGTCGTCGACCAACATTCCTGGTGTCTGGCCTCTTGGGGATAATCATCTCTATTATACCTAATACTGTAAATGTTATTGCTGGGAATTTCATCAATTCCTAAAGCATTTTAATAGTTGAATGTTATGTGATGGAGATGTGTTATGAATGTAATATGAAGTTTGAAGTGTCAAAGTGTTTTTTAAGGCAACAATATTACTAACAAACAAGCAAGAAATTGCTGAGATTACTGCAAGAATCTTGAGAGTGTATGTAAGAAAGTGGAAAATGTATACATACACGAGCGAGGTGACGAGGTAAGCTGAAAATTGTTACCTGATGACAATTCCTGGGGTCACCGCCCCCCCGTGGCCCGGGTCTACACCACACCTCCGGACTGATGGCAACTGAACCAGGTTGTTGTGCGGTTAGCTGCACTCCAACGTAGGCACCACAGTCCTGCTAATCAGGAACTGACTTGAGGAATTTATTAAGTTCCGTCTTGCACACAGCCAGGGATATGTTGGTAATTTTCCTCCTGACTCAAGTGAGGTTGTTGAAGCCTCGGTGATGACCCAGTGGTGGGTCATCATATGACTAAGAACCGCGTCAGGAAACACTTGTTCTGTTTCCTTACAAATCTTACGTAACCTAACCTTAGTGAACAGTGATCTCGTACACTCGTAGCAACCCTGCTTCTAACTGGGAATATTTCACACAGTCTACCGAGCCTCTTCCTCTCGTAGGGAGTAATTTCGGTGTGCAGATTTTCCGAGTGTAAATTATGTATCTTTCTCCCTTATGTTAGTAAGGTTTAAGGGATTTCAAATCTTCACAATAATTTAGGACTATAGGTGCTTGACTGTTAGTGAAGGTTCTGTGTATATTCTCCAGTTATGCCAGTCTGCCTCACTTTAAAAAAAAGAGTAGTTAGTATGCGCAATATATCTGAGAAGAGAGAACAAGTGACTTAAAAGAGTAATCATTCTCTGACATTAATTATTTTGCAAGTTCTAGTTATCCAGCTTATCCCTTTGTGTGCGCGTGCGTGCATACATACATTATATATATATATATATATATATGTCGTGCCGAATATGTAAAACTGGTCAATTAGCAAGAACTCATTTAAAATTAAGTCCTTTCTAAAAATTTCTCTTATACGTTTAAAGATATATCTTTTTCATTAATGTTAATGTAAAAAATTTTAATTTTGCACCGAAAGAATCTTAGAAAACTTACCTAACCTTATTATAACAAGAACAATTTATTTTAGCCTAACCCAACTAAATATATTTTAAATACTTTTACAATAATTTAATACTAAAAAAACACAATGAAATATATTTTTTTCGTTAGGTTTAGAAAGATTTTTGCGAAATTATTGCATACACAAATTTTCGCTTGTCCTATATGGCAAGATGAACGTTGCTATTTAAGCCAAGATCGCAAATTCTGCCTATTCGGCACGACATATATATATATATATATATATATATATATATATATATATAATATATATAATATATAATATATATATATATATATATATAATTATTTACAGACATTATCTGTACGCCCACAGCAGGACTCGAACCCGGAAACCCTGTATCAGAGTATCATGGTAAATTACTGTGTACTCTGATACGGAGTTTGCAGGTTCGAGTCCTGCTGTGGACGTAGAGACAATGCCTCGGTGGGAGACGGCCGACTTTTTAAATATATAATATATAAATATATATATATATATATATATATATATATATATATATATATAATATATATATATATATATACTGTGGGTGGAGTTAGTAATAATGATGAGTGTTAGTATAGTGAGGAGAGGGGAGAGGAGAGGGGAGGAGGGGAGAGGAAATGGGAGAGAAAGGGGAGAGGAGAGGGGATGAGAGGGGAAAGGGGAGAGGAAAGGGGAGAGGAGAGGGGATGAGAGGGGAAAGGAGAGGGGAGGGGAAGAGACGAAGGTGGAAAGGAAAGCCCAGTTATCAGTAATTGATAGTTGACTCCTGAGTAATCTTCTTATGGTCGTACAAGTTCATTACTAGTGAATTACGAGGCTGCTGGGAGTTATCTGATACACCCTCCATCTCTCACTCTTCATCCTCTAATTTGTCTTCTTCTCCTCCTCTTCCTTGTCTTCTTATCTTCCTTCTTATTACAGTTACTGTTTCTCCCTTACCGCCTCTCCTGCTCCAATTTCCGCTGCCGTCCAATTACCCCTTCCGTTCACCTTCTTCCTCTTCCTTTCCATTACTTTTGCCTCTTATTTTGGTATTCTTCCGCCTTCGCTATATTATTGTCTCCTATTTTTTCTTCCTTTTCATGTTTCTTTTTGTTGTTGTTCTGCTGTTGTTGCTGCTGCTCCTCCTGCTTCTGCTGCTGCTCCTCCTGCTTCTGCTGCTGCTGCTCCTGCTTCTGCTGTTCCTCCTCCTGTCAGTGGTAGTGTTGGCGGAGCCTCCGCCACACCTCGGTGACTGCTGATAAATTCATCTCAGCGTCTGTGTCTTGGGCACTGACCCTCGAAACCGTGCCCAGGTAAACCCCTGGTAAACTCCAGGTACCACTGACGCTGAGAATTACTTTACCAATTAAAGTCCTTCAAAGTTTGTGTGCGGAGGGTTGAGTGTACACAAGTTGTGTGTACACAAGTTGGTATGAAGGGAGGGTTGTGTACACAGTTGATGTGGAGTTTTTCAACACTGTTGTGGTGCAAGGCGTCAGTTTCCTGACGCCTTGCACCACGACAGGGGCGTCAGGGGACTGACGCCCCTGTCGTGGGAACGACCTAGCGAAGTCACTATAAGCCTCCGAGTCATTCATGAGACTTGGTTGGACTTATCATGCCATTAACGGCATGAGCGGGACGACTGGAGACGACAGGACGGCAAGGCAGACGATTTGGCACGACTCTGGGTGGGTAACTGTTACTTTGGCTGGTGAATGTTACTTTATCGGGTGACTGTTACTCACAAGACCGTAACGAAAGTCCAGCAATCCTGCCAGTGTGTAAAACATTTAACAGACTGTTTCTTTTACACTGGAATGAAAAGAGGATAGTGCCTGCCTGGGTGGGTGTTGTCTGACTGACTTTACAGTGTACTGAGTCACAGGTAACTCACAAACACTTGGGTACTGCCGCCTTAATGATACATCTGAAGTCAACAGATATTAACACTAAAAACTGTTTTTAAGACTAGACAAGGGAAGAGTGAAGCATGCAGTAGCAACAGTGGTACCGGGGAGCAGCAGCAACAGTGGTACCGGGGAGCAGTAGCAACAGTGGTACAGGGGAGCAGTAGCAACAGTGGTATCGGGGAGCAGTAGCAACAGTGGTATCCGGGAGCAGTAGCAACAGTGGTACCGGGGAGCAGTAGCAACAGTGGTACCGGGGAGCAGTAGCAACAATGGTATCGGGGAGCACTAGTACCGGGGAGCAGAAGCAACGGTGTACCGGAAGAACCAACAGATAGAACAAGAATCACAGGGAAACTAAATAGCAAAACCAAGGAACAGCATGAAGCAGCAGGCAGCGCCCAGACTCAGCAAGAATCAGCAGGTAGCAGTCACAAGCACAGGAAGCAACATACAACAGTCACAATCAAAGGGAGTAGCAGGCAGCAGTCACGATCATAGAGAGAAGAAAGTAGCGGTCACACTCACAGGGAGCAGGAGGCAGCAGTCACACTCCCAGGGAGCAGCAGGAGACGGAATTACTCCCCAACAAGGATCACAAGAAAGTATTCAACACACAAAACCAGCAGAAAGCAGCAAACAGTACAGGATAACAAGAAGCAGTACCCAGAATCAGCAGGAAGCAGGATCCAGGATGCAGCAGCAGCAGCTGGGAAAAGGGAGAGGCAGGACAAAGGAAGAGCAAGCAGCGCAATGACGCCAGGTGCTGTAGGTCAGGGCGAAGCAGCGAGGCAGAGGAAGGGGGAGGCAGGGAGGGAGAAGAGGGAGACATGCAATAGGAGGGCTGCAGGGAGGGGGGAATCAGAGGTAAGGGAAAGAGAGAGGAAGGTAGGAAGGAAGAAGTGAGGGAGGCAGCGATCCTGGGAACAAGAGAGTAAATTGCCTTGTTAAGAAGGAACAATACCTGATGGGCTGGCTATAACCCTCGTTAAAAACACCTTACACCAGCAGGTGACGAGCGATGCAAGACTGCTGGCACTTACCACACCAGCAGGAAGAACAAGATTATAACAAGGATGATTCAGAGGAGCAGCAGCAGCAGAGAAAGACGAGGAGGAGGAGGAGATAGGCAGCAACTATGGCTGGTACTCTGAGGATGCTGGTCTCTCTTAAGGAACATTTTTTGTGACAACATATATCACTGTGCTTGTGGACACCCTGTGGCTTGTCGTAACCCTGGGCCAGCCTCGGGCCAGCCTCGGACCAGCCTCGGACCAGCCTCGGACCAGCCTCGGACCAGCCTCGGACCAGCCTCGGACCAGCCTCGGGCCAGCCTCGGACCAGCCTCGAGCCAGCCTCGGCGGTGGCGAAGGTTACGTACTGTTAGCGTTTTCAGTACAACACTAGTGAATGTTAGTGCTGAGTACTGCACTAACATTCACTAGAGGCCAGCTAAGGAAAGTGTTAAATGTACCCTGGTGGCTGCTTCACAACTACCAGTACCCTGTAAACTTTAACTTTTGTGTGTAGTAACGTTAATACAAGTGACCTAAGTTTCAACTGGTAACTTTAATAGTAGACAACAGTGTAAGCTAAGAAGAGCTAAGTCAAGAAGGTAAATGATGTTTAAACCAACGTGGGACTTTATTAAGTACTTCATGAGGCACCACGGGAGACTGAACAAGACCTCCCAGCACCACGGGAGATAGAACCAGACCTCCCAGCACCACAGGAGAATGAACCAGATCTCCCAGCACCACAGGAGACTGAACTAAACCTCCCAGCATCACGGGAGATTGAACCAGACCTCGCAGCACCACTGGAGATTGAACCAGACCTTCCAGCACCACGGGAGATTGAACCAGACCTCCCAGCACCACGGGAGACTGAACAAGACCTCCCAGCATCACGGGAGATTGAACCAGACCTCCCAGCACCACGGGAGATTGAACCAGACCTCCCAGCACCACAGGAGACTGAACCAGATCTCCCAGCACCACAGGAGACTGAACTAAACCTTCCAGCATCACGGGAGATTGAACCAGACCTCGCAGCACCACTGGAGATTGAACCAGACCTTCCAGCACCACGGGAGATTGAACCAGACCTCCCAGCACCACGGGAGACT
Source organism: Cherax quadricarinatus (assembly GCF_026875155.1). Taxonomy (NCBI): domain Eukaryota; kingdom Metazoa; phylum Arthropoda; class Malacostraca; order Decapoda; family Parastacidae; genus Cherax; species Cherax quadricarinatus. The sequence continues at coordinate 24,614,970 of NC_069478.1, forward strand.
GAACAAGACCTCCCAGCATCACGGGAGATTGAACCAGACCTCCCAGCCCTAAAGTCTCTCAACACAATCCAACACCCATCCTATACTCTTAAGATTACACTCACGTGAGTGAAAATAAACAGAAAGAGAATGGCTGCAACAGAGACCGAGCAACTATTACTGGAAGGAGAGTTAAGCTTCCACCACACCCTTACCTGAATCACCCACACGGGCTGACCACACCCTTAACTGAATCACCCACACGGGCTGACCACACCCTTAACTGAATCACCCACACGGGCTGACCACACCCTTAACTGAATCACCCACACGGGCTGACCACACCCTCAACTGAATCACCCACACGGGCTGACCACACCCTCAACTGAGTCACCCAACAAGGCCTGACCACACCTTCAACTGAATCACCCACACGGGTTAACCACCCAATCAACTTGAATCACCCACACGGGTTAACCACACCCTCAACTGAATCACCCACACGGGCTGACCACACCCTCAACTGAATCACCCACACGGGCTGACCACACCCTCAACTGAGTCACCCAACAAGGCCTGACCACACCTTCAACTTAATCACCCACACGGGTTAACCACCCAATCAACTTGAATCACCCACACGGGTTAACCACCCAATCAACTTGAATCACCCACACGGGTTAACCACCCAATCAACTTGAATCACCCACACGGGTTAACCACCCAATCAACTTGAATCACCCACACGGGTTAACCACCCAATCAACTTGAATCACCCACACGGGTTAACCACCCAATCAACTTGAATCACCCACATGGGCTGACCACTCCATTAACTTCAGTCAATTTTATAATTAGCACTAATGACAGATATAATTGAAAGAAGGCCGCCTTAACTATTACTAATGGATTGTAAGCAAGAGTGACAACACTATCTCTTACTACCCTGCCAGTGTTAGTGATAGTGACAACACTGTATCTTACTACTCTGCCAGTGTCTTGTTAGTGATAGTGACAACACTATCTCTTACTACCCTGCCAGTGTCTTGTTAGTGATAGTGACAACACTATCTCTTACTACCCTGCCAGTGTTAGTGATAGTGACAACACTGTATCTTACTACTCTGCCAGTGTCTTGTTAGTGATAGTGACAACACTATCTCTTACTACCCTGCCAGTGTCTTGTTAGTGATAGTGACAACACTATCTCTTGACTTAAGAAATCGTAATGACACGATTGCAAATAAACCATACCCCCGGCCGGGATTGAACCCGCGGTCATAGAGTCTCAAAACTCCAGCCCGTCGCGCTAGCCACTAGACCAGCTAGCCACAATAAGATTCATCCAACTAGGTATATTTCTACACCATAGGAAAGTTAGCACAGGCACCTCTGTGACCACAAATGCAAGTTTTTACAGACGAATCTCCAGCTAGCGTGGCCGTGACGAACTCTAGCTCAAGTCCCTTCACTGCCGTCAACATGACTTAAGAAATCGTAATGACACGATTGCAAATAAACCATACCCCGACCGGGATTGAACCCGCGGTCATAGAGTCTCAAAACTCCAGCCCGTCGCGCTAGCCACTAGACCAGCTAGCCACAATAAGATTCATCCAACTAGGTATATTTCTACACCATAGGAAAGTTAGCACAGGCACTCTGTGACCACAAATGCAAGTTTTTACAGACGAATCTCCAGCTAGCGTGGGCCGTGACGAACTCTAGCTCAAGTCCCTTCACTGCCGTCAACATGACTTAAGAATCGTAATGACACGATTGCAAATAAACCATACCCCCGGCCGGGATTGAACCCGCGGTCATAGAGTCTCAAAACTCCAGCCCGTCGCGCTAGCCACTAGACCAGCTAGCCACAATAAGATTCATCCAACTAGGTATATTTCTACACCATAGGAAAGTTAGCACAGGCACCTCTGTGACCACAAATGCAAGTTTTTACAGACGAATCTCCAGCTAGCGTGGCCGTGACGAACTCTAGCTCAAGTCCCTTCACTGCCGTCAACATGACTTAAGAAATCGTAATGACACGATTGCAAATAAACCATACACAGAGGTGCCTGTGCTAACTTTCCTATGGTGTAGAAATATACCTAGTTGGATGAATCTTATTGTGGCTAGCTGGTCTAGTGGCTAGCGCGACGGGCTGGAGTTTTGAGACTCTATGACCGCGGGTTCAATCCCGGCCGGGGGTATGGTTTATTTGCAATCGTGTCATTACGATTTCTTAAGTCATGTTGACGGCAGTGAAGGGACTTGAGCTAGAGTTCGTCACGGCCACGCTAGCTGGAGATTCGTCTGTAAAAACTTGCATTTGTGGTCACAGAGGTGCCTGTGCTAACTTTCCTATGGTGTAGAAATATACCTAGTTGGATGAATCTTATTGTGGCTAGCTGGTCTAGTGGCTAGCGCGACGGGCTGGAGTTTTGAGACTCTATGACCGCGGGTTCAATCCCGGCCGGGGGTATGGTTCACTATCTCTTACTACCCTGCCAGTGTCTTGTTAGTGATAGTGACAACACTATCTCTTACTACCCTGTTAGTGTGTTAGTGATAGTGACAACACTATCTCTTACTACCATGCCAGTGTCTTGTTAGTGATAGTGACAACACTATCTCTTACTACCCTGCCAGTGTCTTGTCAGTGATAGTGACAACACTATCTATTACTACCCTGCCAGTGTCTTGTTAGTGATAGTGACAACACTATCTCTTACTACCCTGCCAGTGTGTTAGTGATAGTGACAACACTATCTCTTACTACCCTGCCACTGTGTTAGTGATAGTGACAACACTATCTCTTACTACCATGCCAGTGTCTTGATAGTGATAGTGACAACACTATCTCTTACTACCCTGCCAGTGTCTTGTTAGTGATAGTGACAACACTATCTCTTACTACCCTGCCAGTGTGTTAGTGATAGTGACAACACTATCTCTTACTAACCCTGCCAGTGTTAGTGATATGACAACACTATCTCTTACTACCCTGCCAGTGTCTTGTTAGTGATAGTGAAAACACTGTCTCTTACTACCCTGCCAGTGTCTTGTTAGTGATAGTGACAACACTATCTCTTACTACCCTGCCAGTGTCTTGTTAGTGATAGTGACAACACTATCTCTTACTACCCTGCCAGTGTTAGTGATAGTGACAACACTATCTCTTAGTACCCTGCCAGTGTCTTGTTAGTGATAGTGAAAACACTGTCTCTTACTACCCTGCCAGTGTGTTAGTGATAGTGACAACACTATCTCTTACCACCCTGCCGGTGTCTTGTTAGTGATAGTGACAACACTATCTCTTACTACCCTGACGGTGTCTTGTTAGTGATAGTGACAACACTATCTCTTACTACCCTGCCAGTGTCTTGTTAGTGATAGTGACAACACTATCTCTTACTACCCTGCCGGTGTCTTGTTAGTGATAGTGACAATACTGTCTCTTACTACCCTGCCAGTGTGTTAGTGATAGTGACAACACTATCTCTTACTACCCTGCCAGTGTGTTGTTAGTGATAGTGACAACACTATCTCTTACTACCCTGCCAGTGTGTTGTTAGTGATAGTGACAACACTATCTCTTACTACCCTGCCAGTGTGTTAGTGATAGTGACAATACTTTCTCTTACTACCCTGCCGGTGTCTTGTTAGTGATAGTGACAATACTGTCTCTTAATACCCTGCCAGTGTGTTAGTGATAGTGACAACACTATCTCTTACCACCCTGCCGGTGTCTTGTTAGTGATAGTGACAACACTATCTCTTACTACCCTGCCAGTGTGTTAGTGATAGTGACAACACTATCTCTTACTACCCTGCCAGTGTCTTGTTAGTGATAGTGACAACACTATCTCTTACTACCCTGCCAGTGTGTTAGTGATAGTGACAATACTGTCTCTTACTACCCTGCCGGTGTCTTGTTAGTGATAGTGACAATACTGTCTCTTACTACCCTGCCAGTGTGTTAGTGATAGTGACAACACTATCTCTTACTACCCTGCCAGTGTCTTGTTAGTGATAGTGACAATACTGTCTCTTACTACCCTGCCAGTGTGTTAGTGATAGTGACAACTGTCTCTTAATACCCTGCCATGTCTTGTTAGTGATAGTGACAACACTATCTCTTACACCCTGCCATGTGTTTGTGATAGTGACAATACTGTCTCTTAATACCCTGCCAGTGTCTTGTTAGTGATAGTGACAACACTATCTCTTACTACCCTGCCAGTGTGTTAGTGATAGTGACAATACTGTCTCTTAATACCCTGCCAGTGTCTTGTTAGTGATAGTGACAACACTATCTCTTACTACCCTGCCAGTGTGTTAGTGATAGTGACAATACTGTCTCTTAATACCCTGCCAGTGTCTTGTTAGTGATAGTGACAACACTATCTCTTACTACCCTGCCAGTGTGTTAGTGATAGTGACAATACTGTCTCTTAATACCCTGCCAGTGTCTTGTTAGTGATAGTGACAACACTATCTCTACTACCCTGCCAGTGTGTTAGTGATAGTGACAATACTGTCTCTTAATACCCTGCCAGTGTCTTGTTAGTGATAGTGACAACACTATCTCTTACTACCCTGCCAGTGTGTTAGTGATAGTGACAATACTGTCTCTTAATACCCTGCCAGTGTCTTGTTAGTGATAGTGACAACACTATCTCTTACTACCCTGCCAGTGTGTTAGTGATAGTGACAATACTGTCTCTTACTACCCTGCCGGTGTCTTGTTAGTGATAGTGACAATACTGTCTCTTAATACCCTGCCAGTGTGTTAGTGATAGTGACAATACTGTCTCTTACTACCCTGCCGGTGTCTTGTTAGTGATAGTGACAATACTGTCTCTTAATACCCTGCCAGTGTCTTGTTAGTGATAGTGACAACACTATCTCTTACTACCCTGCCAGTGTTAGTGATAGTGACAATACTGTCTCTTAATACCCTGCCACTGTCTTGTTAGTGATAGTGTTATAATCAAAATGTTGGTTCTGTATATTAGTAATATACTACTGAGAAGTCCTTACGTATTATTTACCTCTCTTGATTGACCTGATGTGCTGTGTTGGTTAAATTTTGGTTTGCATAACCAGTGAAGTGTTTTAAGACATGTGAAGTGTTTTAACATATGCGAAGTGTTTTTAAACGCCGCTGATATACGTCAGTATCGAACATCCTCAGTTTGACGCAGCTCTCCCGCGCGCCCTCAACAGTAAACAAACACTTCACGTCCAGACTATTTATCTTGCAAGAGATTTCCACTGAGGCGACCAATGTTACCATCATGAGTGATGCTGCTGCCACAGATCATTGCCTTAACCTACCTACCAATAACATCACTGATGACACACTCACACACACTTCTAAATGTTGCATTTCCCTTACCCTCTCTCTCTTTCAACGCTGCTTCTCCTTGGCCCTCTTCCAATGCCAATCTCTCTTCCAGGATGCGACTGCCACCCCCTCACACACACACACACACACACACCCTCTCACACACACACACACACACACACACACACACACACACACACACACACACACACACACACACACACACACACACACAGAGGCTCCAGCACAACATTCGACACACTCAACGTCTAAACATTTTACACAAGAGGAATGCAGGTAGCGGCTAGACTTTGTATACAAGAATGTCAATACTCCAGTATTCCCTGTGACGCTGCTGGTCACCCTCCACCCTTCCTCCAGTGACACTGGCGACCCTCCACCCTTCCTCCAGTGACACTGGCGACCCTCCATCCTTCCTCCAGTGACACTGGCGACCCTCCATCCTTCCTCCAGTGACACTGGCGACCCTCCATCCTTCCTCCAGTATCTCTCCGGTAAATTTTGCTAGTGAATAGACTGGAAACCTGACCCTCGAGTATACATGCATATATCCATTAAAACAGCATACTTCCTCTTATGTATCCAGGTATATATTAAAACACCTGTTACCTCTGATGAATGGAAGTATTCAATATAAGAGAGGAGTGCTACACACCCTAGGTACTAACAGTGCAGCGGTGAAACCATCACAGAGTCAACGCTGGATAAAAGATTGAAGAGTAGAGTGTAGAGTGAAGGGCAGAGTGTAGAGTGAAGGGCAGAGTGTAGAGTGAAGGGCAGAGTGTAGAGTGAAGGGCAGAGTGTAGAGTGAAGGACAGAGTGTAGAGTGAAGGGCAGAGTGTAGAGTGAAGGGCAGAGTGTAGAGTGAAGGGCAGAGTGTAGAGTGAAGGGCAGAGTGTAGAGTGAAGGACAGAGTGTAGAGTGAAGGGCAGAGTGTAGAGTGAAGGGCAGAGTGTAGAGTGAAGGACAGAGTGTAAGTGAAGGGCAGAGTGTAGAGTGAAGGGCAGAGTGTAGAGTGAAGGACAGAGTGTAGAGTGAAGGGCAGAGTGTAGAGTGAAGGGCAGAGTGTAGAGTGAAGGACAGAGTGTAGAGTGAAGGACAGAGTGTAGAGTGAAGGGCAGAGTGTAGAGTGAAGGGCAGAGTGTAGAGTGAAGGGCAGTGTAGAGTGAAGGGCAGAGTGTAGAGTGAAGGGCAGTGTAGAGTGAAGGGCAGTGTAGAGTGAAGGGCAGAGTGTAGAGTGAAGGACAGTGTAGAGTGAAGGGCAGAGTGTAGAGTGAAGGACAGAGTGTAGAGTGAAGGGCAGAGTGTAGAGTGAAGGACAGAGTGTAGAGTGAAGGGCAGAGTGTAGAGTGAAGGGCAGAGTGTAGAGTGAAGGACAGTGTAGAGTGAAGGGCAGAGTGTAGAGTGAAGGACAGTGTAGAGTGAAGGCAGAGTGTAGAGTGAAGGACAGTGTAGAGTGAAGGCAGAGTGTAGAGTGAAGGGCAGAGTGTAGAGTGAAGGGCAGAGTGTAGAGTGAAGGGCAGAGTGTAGAGTGAAGGGCAGAGTGTAGAGTGAAGGGCAGTGTAGAGTGAAGGGCAGAGTGTAGAGTGAAGGCAGAGTGTAGAGTGAAGGGCAGAGTGTAGAGTGAAGGGCAGAGTGTAGAGTGAAGGGCAGAGTGTAGAGTGAAGGGCAGAGTGTAGAGTGAAGGGCAGAGTGTAGAGTGAAGGACAGAGTGTAGAGTGAAGGGCAGAGTGTAGAGTGAAGGGCAGAGTGTAAGAGTGAAGGCAGTGTAGAGTGAAGGCAGAGTGTAGAGTGAAGGGCAGTGTAGAGTGAAGGGCAGTGTAGAGTGAAGGGCAGAGTGTAGAGTGAAGGACAGTGTAGAGTGAAGGGCAGAGTGTAGAGTGAAGGGCAGAGTGTAGAGTGAAGGACAGAGTGTAGAGTGAAGGGCAGAGTGTAGAGTGAAGGACAGTGTGTAGAGTGAAGGGCAGAGTGTAGAGTGAAGGACAGTGTAGAGTGAAGGCAGTGTAGAGTGAAGGGCAGAGTGTAGAGTGAAGGGCAGAGTGTAGAGTGAAGGACAGAGTGTAGAGTGAAGGGCAGAGTGTAGAGTGAAGGGCAGAGTGTAGAGTGAAGGGCAGAGTGTAGAGTGAAGGGCAGTGTAGAGTGAAGGGCAGAGTGTAGAGTGAAGGGCAGAGTGTAGAGTGAAGGACAGAGTGTAGAGTGAAGGGCAGAGTGTAGAGTGAAGGACAGTGTGTAGAGTGAAGGGCAGAGTGTAGAGTGAAGGACAGTGTAGAGTGAAGGGCAGTGTAGAGTGAAGGGCAGAGTGTAGAGTGAAGGGCAGAGTGTAGAGTGAAGGGCAGAGTGTAGAGTGAAGGACAGAGTGTAGAGTGAAGGGCAGAGTGTAGAGTGAAGGACAGTGTGTAGAGTGAAGGGCAAGTGTAGAGTGAAGGACAGTGTAGAGTGAAGGGCAGTGTAGAGTGAAGGGCAGAGTGTAGAGTGAAGGGCAGAGTGTAGAGTGAAGGACAGTGTAGAGTGAAGGGCAGAGTGTAGAGTGAAGGGCAGAGTGTAGAGTGAAGGGCAGTGTAGAGTGAAGGGCAGAGTGTAGAGTGAAGGCAGAGTGTAGAGTGAAGGGCAGTGTAGAGTGAAGGGCAGAGTGTAGAGTGAAGGGCAGAGTGTAGAGTGAAGGGCAGAGTGTAGAGTGAAGGGCAGTGTAGAGTGAAGGGCAGAGTGTAGAGTGAAGGGCAGAGTGTAGAGTGAAGGGCAGTGTAGAGTGAAGGGCAGAGTGTAGAGTGAAGGGCAGAGTGTAGAGTGAAGGGCAGAGTGTAGAGTGAAGGACAGTGTAGAGTGAAGGGCAGAGTGTAGAGTGAAGGACAGAGTGTAGAGTGAAGGGCAGAGTGTAGAGTGAAGGGCAGAGTGTAGAGTGAAGGACAGTGTAGAGTGAAGGGCAGAGTGTAGAGTGAAGGACAGTGTAGAGTGAAGGGCAGTGTAGAGTGAAGGGCAGAGTGTAGAGTGAAGGGCAGAGTGTAGAGTGAAGGGCAGAGTGTAGAGTGAAGGGCAGAGTGTAGAGTGAAGGACAGAGTGTAGAGTGAAAGGACAGAGTGTAGAGTGAAGGGCAGAGTGTAGAGTGAAGGGCAGTGTAGAGTGAAGGGCAGAGTGTAGAGTGAAGGACAGTGTAGAGTGAAGGGCAGAGTGTAGAGTGAATGGCAGAGTGTAGAGTGAAGGGCAGAGTGTAGAGTGAATGGCAGAGTGTAGAGTGAAGGGCAGAGTGTAGAGTGAAGGGCAGAGTGTAGAGTGAAGGGGAGAGTGTAGAGTGAATTACAGAGTGTAGAGTGAAGGACAGAGTGAAGGACAGAGTGTAGAGTGAAGGACAGAGTGTAGAGTGAAGGGCAGAGTGTAGAGTGAAGGACAGAGTGTAGAGTGAAGGGCAGAGTGTAGAGTGAAGGACAGAGTGTAGAGTGAAGGGCAGAGTGTAGAGTGAAGGGGAGAGTGTAGAGTGAATTACAGAGTGTAGAGTGAAGGACAGAGTGAAGGACAGAGTGTAGAGTGAAGGGCAGAGTGTAGAGTGAAGGACAGAGTGTAGAGTGAAGGACAGAGTGTAGAGTGAAGGGCAGAGTGTAGAGTGAAGGGCAGAGTGTAGAGTGAAGGGCAGAGTGTAGAGTGAAGGACAGAGTGTAAGTGAAGGGCAGAGTGTAGAGTGAAGGACAGAGTGTAGAGTGAAGGGCAGAGTGTAGAGTGAAGGGCAGAGTGTAGAGTGAAGGACAGAGTGTAGAGTGAAGGACAGAGTGTAGAGTGAAGGGCAGAGTGTAGAGTGAAGGGCAGAGTGTAGAGTGAAGGGCAGAGTGTAGAGTGAAGGGCAGAGTGTAGAGTGAAGGACAGAGTGTAGAGTGAAGGGCAGAGTGTAGAGTGAAGGGCAGAGTGTAGAGTGAAGGGCAGAGTGTAGAGTGAAGGGCAGAGTGTAGAGTGAAGGGCAGAGTGTAGAGTGAAGGACAGAGTGTAGAGTGAAGGGCAGAGTGTAGAGTGAAGGGCAGAGTGTAGAGTGAAGGACAGAGTGTAGAGTGAAGGACAGAGTGTAGAGTGAAGGGCAGAGTGTAGAGTGAAGGGCAGAGTGTAGAGTGAAGGGCATAGTGTAGAGTGAAGGGCAGAGTGTAGAGTGAAGGACAGAGTGTAGAGTGAAGGGCAGAGTGTAGAGTGAAGGGCAGAGTGTAGAGTGAAGGGCAGAGTGTAGAGTGAAGGGCAGAGTGTAGAGTGAAGGGCAGAGTGTAGAGTGAAGGACAGAGTGTAGAGTGAAGGACAGAGTGTAAGTGAAGGGCAGAGTGTAGAGTGAAGGGCAGAGTGTAGAGTCAAGGGCAGAGTGTAGAGTGAAGGGCAGAGTGTAGAGTGAAGGGCAGAGTGTAGAGTGAAGGACAGAGTGTAGAGTGAAGGACAGAGTGTAGAGTGAAGGGCAGAGTGTCGAGTGAAGGGCAGAGTGTAGAGTGAAGGACAGAGTGTAGAGTGAAGGACAGAGTGTAGAGTGAAGGGCAGAGTGTCGAGTGAAGGACAGAGTGTAGAGTGAAGGCAGAGTGTCGAGTGAAGGGCAGAGTGTAGAGTGAAGGGCAGAGTGTAGAGTGAAGGGCAGAGTGTAGAGTGAAGGGCAGAGTGTAGAGTGAAGGGCAGAGTGTAGAGTGAAGGACAGAGTGTAGAGTGAAGGGCAGAGTGTAGAGTGAAGGACAGAGTGTAGAGTGAGTGTAGAGTGTAGAGTGAAGGCAGAGTGTAGAGTGAAGGGCAGAGTGTAGAGTGAAGGGCAGAGTGTAGAGTGAAGGGCAGAGTGTCGAGTGAAGGCAGAGTGTAGAGTGAAGGGCAGAGTGTAGAGTGAAGGACAGAGTGTAGAGTGAAGGGCAGAGTGTAGAGTGAAGGGCAGAGTGTAGAGTGAAGGACAGAGTGTAGAGTGAGTGTAGAGTGTAGAGTGAAGGGCAAGTGTAGAGTGAAGGGCAGAGTGTAGAGTGAAGGGCAGAGTGTAGAGTGAAGGACAGAGTGTAGAGTGAGTGTAGAGTGTAGAGTGAAGGGCAGAGTGTAGAGTGAAGGGCAGAGTGTAGAGTGAAGGACAGAGTGTAGAGTGAAGGACAGAGTGTAGAGTGAAGGGCAGAGTGTAGAGTGAGTGTAGAGTGTAGAGTGAAGGGCAGAGTGTAGAGTGAAGGGCAGAGTGTAGAGTGAAGGACAGAGTGTAGAGTGAAGGACAGAGTGTAGAGTGAAGGGCAGAGTGTAGAGTGAAGGACAGAGTGTAGAGTGAAGGGCAGAGTGTAGAGTGAAGGGCAGAGTGTAGAGTGAAGGACAGAGTGTAGAGTGAGTGTAGAGTGTAGAGTGAAGGGCAGAGTGTAGAGTGAAGGGCAGAGTGTAGAGTGAAGGACAGAGTGTAGAGTGAAGGGCAGAGTGTCGAGTGAAGGGCAGAGTGTAGAGTGAAGGGTAGAACACCATGATGGTACAGTATTACATTACTCTTTCACTGTTACTGAGTAATATACTTGATGGTGGGGGCCACAGACCCCCACCGTTAACGGAAGGGGTGGAGAGGATCGAAACAGTCATTAACGGCGGGAAGGAGTAGAAACAGCAGCTGCTGCTGTTGTTATTACTGCTGTAAAGTAATGGCAGTGAGAGGATGGTGGCAGCAACACACAGCTGTGGCCACAGGTGTTCTTAAACCTATGATCCACACTAGTGTTGTTGTGTTATAAGTAACTCAATACTAATATTCACTAGTGTTGCATTAGAACACTAAAAATATTTAACCTTCGCCACCGCGGAGGCTGGCCCGAGGCTAGCCCGAGGCTGGCCCGAGGCTGGCCCGAGACTGGCCCGAGGCTGGCCCGAGGCTGGCCCGAGGCTGGCCCGAGGCTGGCCCGAGGCTAGCCCGAGGCTGGCCCGAGGCTGGCCCGAGGCTGGCCCAGGGTTACAATAAGCCACAGGGTGTCCACAAGCACCATGATAGCTCCCCGCGTGTTCGATCTGGGTAATTATATGGACCAGATGGACCATGCTTGTATATGGCCGCATTTGGTACATTAAGAATTACTGTTATTATTGTACTATCACCACCGATGATTGCTATTACACACACACACAGGGAGTGGATCTAGTAGCGACCAGCGAAGAGGCGGGGCCAAGAGCTGTGAATTGACCCTTGCAACCACACATAGGTCAGTACACACACACACTAGTAATATCTTTGACAAGTTTCGAGAGTTCTACTCTGGCAGCCCGGCCATGGGCCAGACTCGTCTGGTGCTTGTCTGGTCAACCAGGCTCTAGATAGTACAGTCTAGACCCTAGATAGTACAGTCTGCTCTAGAGAGTAAGGTTACCATCGTATCGTTTGTCATGACGGCTCGCGTTATCGTTGTTGAACACCTGTTGTGTGTCAGTGTTCCCGGGGTCTGGTCTTGGACCAGGCTTCCTGGTAGCTGTGTCAGTGTTCCCAGAGTCTGGTCTTGGACCAGGCTTCCTGGTAGCTGTGTGTCAGTGTTCCTGGGGTCTGGTCTTGGACCAGGCTTCCTGGTAGCTGTGTGTCAGTGTTCCCAGAGTCTGGTCTTGGACCAGGCTTCCTGGTAGCTGTGTGTCAGTGTTCCTGGGGTCTGGTCTTGGACCAGGCTTCCTGGTAGCTGTGTGTCAGTGTTCCCAGAGTCTGGTCTTAGACCAGGCCTCCTGGTAGCTGCCTCATCAGTGAGAATACACAGGCTATTATCAAGACATTTATTGAGGACACGTTTCACCCATAAGGAACAAGGGAAAGTTTTTCAAGTCACTCACACACACACACACACACACACACACACACACACACACACACACACACACACACACACACACACACACACACACACACACACACACACACACACGTGTCGTGGGTGGTTAAAAGGACGGAAAATATGTAATATGCAAATGTTGGTTATAAGTCAGTAAGGTAAGAGGGAAGGTGGCAGCCTGGGAATGATTCATTAGCAAGATTATTAAGGTATCACCCTGGGGAAGGGCTGTTGACCCCTCCTCACCCTCTCCTTAACCACACCCCCTTCATCAACCCTCCACCCCTCATCCTTCCCTCACCCCTGGGTACTGCTAAGTCCCCACTAACACCTGCATAACCCTGTCGGGAGTATGACACTGTTCCTGTGTGACCACCAGGGCAGGAGGAAAGTGACAGGGCAGGAGGAAAGTGACAGGGCAGTAGCAAGGAACACAACACTGTGTAGGAAGAGGAGGGAGGGAAACAGGGCGTAGCAAGGAGGAAGGGAGAATAGGGAGTAGCAGAGGAGGAGAGAAGCAGGAGTCGGGAAGAAGACATATAAAGATGTTAAGAACAAAGAGGATGAATGACAAAGACTAAAGAATGGAACATAAAGGAAGAGAGAGAGATGAACGGATGGGTGATTAGCAAGGGACGAATAATTAGGAAGGGGATAATTGGTTCGTTGAGAGAGAGAGAGTACTATAATTGCCAGGATAATTACCTTCAGACAGTTCCTGGTACCAGACAAGACCTCCAGGTTGACGGCCTGATCAGTCAGGCTGTTGGTGCCAGCCGTACGCAGTCCAACGTCTACCAAGAGAGGTATTTCAGTTTACAGATTTTAAAGCAATCCCTCCAGAACTTTCCACGTGTAAATTATGAAGGATCCTTCTCGCCTACGTTCCAGGGAGTAAGGTTCAAGGGACTTCAGGCGATCCTAATAATTTAGGTGTTTAACTGAGTTTATACATAATGCAGTGAAGGCTCTCTGCACATTCTCCAGTTGTACTATTTCACCTGCCTTAAAAGGGGCTGTTAATGTACAGCAATATTTCAGCCTAGAAAGAACAAGTGACTTAGAGTAATTCATCACAAGCTTGCCATCTCTTGTTCTGAACGTTTCAGTTATCCAGGCTGCCAGTTTCCTTGCGCTTTCACAACACTGTTGTTATCCCTTAATATAAGATCTTGTGATATTAACACTCCTAAGTCCGCCACATTATTCTTCTGTTTTTAATTCCTCAATTTTTCCATAGTTGAGCGACTGAAATTTCTGCTTACTAAATAAACATCTTATCGTTGTCTGTAGCTCACTGGTAAACCTCGTCAATATCAGCTTAAGTCTTAAGAGATCTGCTACAATTTCACTGATGTATTTTTCTCCCTGTCTCTCCTGGGCTCTCAATTTGAGCTCAAGTGCTTTACATCTATCTAACCAGCATTTCGTTCTTGTTCTTGAGGATGTGTGAGACCCTTGAGAAGTTCAGTGATTCTTCGTCTTCACCTCTCGAGGGAGCGCCTCTATCTTTCTACCTTGCATCTTCTCTTCCTTTTTTCATAACATACTTCCAGTGGCATCCAGCTAATTCTCTTGGGAAACTGGTATAAATTCACATTACTCGTACTATCTTCCCAGCGGATTTCTGTAAGGTCTGGAACGATATTATTCCAGACCATGGAGCTGAACTCTTCTCCAGGCTGAGGGACTGACCACCTTGTTCCAGACCATGGAGCTGAATTCTTCTCCAGGCTGAGGGACTGGCCACCTTGTTCCAGACCATGGAGCTGAACTCTTCTTCAGGCTGAGAGACTGACCAACTTGTTCCAGACCATGGAGCTGAACTCTTCTCCAGGCTGAGAGACTGACCACCTTGCTCCAGACCATGGAGCTGAACTCTTCTTCAGGCTGAGAGACTGACCACCTTGCTCCAGACCATGGAGCTGAACTCTTCTTCAGGTTGAGAGACTGACCAACTTGTTCCAGACCATGGAGCTGAACTCTTCTCCAGGCTGAGGGACTGACCATCTTGTTCCAGACCATGGAGCTGAACTCTTCTCCAGGCTGAGGGACTGACCAACTTGTTCCAGACCATGGAGCTGAACTCTTCTCCAGGCTGAGGGACTGACCAACTTGTTCCAGACCATGGAGCTGAACTCTTCTCCAGGCTGAGAGACTGACCAACTTGTTCCAGACCATGGAGCTGAACTCTTCTTCAGGCTGAGAGACTGACCACCTTACTCCAGACCATGGAGCTGAACTCTTCTTCAGGCTGAGAGACTGACCACCTTGTTCCAGACCATGGAGCTGAACTCTTCTCCAGGCTGAGGGACTGACCACCTTGTTCCAGACCATGGAGCTGAACTCTTCTCCAGGCTGAGGGACTGACCACCTTGTTCCAGACCAGGGAGCTGAACTCTTCTCCAGGCTGAGGGACTGACCACCTTGTTCCAGACCATGGAGCTGAACTCTTCTCCGGGCTGAGGACTGACCATCTTGTTCCAGACCATGGAGCTGAACTCTTCTCCAGGCTGAGGGACTGACCACCTTGTTCCAGACCATGGAGTTTGAACTCTTCTCCAGGCTGAGGGACTGACCACCTTGTTCCAGACCATGGAGCTGAACTCTTCTCCAGGCTGAGGGACTGACCACCTTGTTCCAGACCATGGAGCTGAACTCTTCTCCAGGCTGAGGGCCTGACCAACTTGTTCCAGACCTGGAGCTGAACTCTTTCTCCAGGCTGAGGGACTGACCACCTTGTTCCAGACCATGGAGCTGAACTCTTCTCCAGGCTGAGGGCCTGACCAACTTGTTCCAGACCATGGAGCTGAACTCTTCTCCAGGCTGAGAGACTGACCAACTTGTTCCAGACCATGGAGCTGAACTCTTCTCCAGGCTGAGGGCCTGACCAACTTGTTCCAGACCATGGAGCTGAACTCTTCTCCAGGCTGAGGGCCTGACCAACTTGTTCCAGACCATGGAGCTGAACTCTTCTCCAGGCTGAGGGCCTGACCATCTTGTTCCAGACCATGAAGCTGAACTCTTCTTCAGGCTGAGGGACTGACCAACTTGTTCCAGACCATGGAGCTGAACTCTTCTCCAGACTGAGGGACTGACCACCTTGTTCCAGACCATGAAGCTGAACTCTTCTTCAGGCTGAGGGCCTGACCAACTTGTTCCAGACCATGGAGCTGAACTCTTCTCCAGACTGAGGGACTGACCACCTTGTTCCAGACCATGGAGCTGAACTCTTCTTCAGGCTGAGAGACTGACCAACTTGTTCCAGACCATGGAGCTGAACTCTTCTCCAGGCTGAGAGACTGACCAACTTGTTCCAGACCATGGAGCTGAACTCTTCTCCAGGCTGAGAGACTGACCACCTCAACTATTTATCCAAGGTTGATGAACTCATTACATATTTACCTCCTCGCTACTACACCTGTTGCCTCTGTATGTGACTGAAGAAGTCTACTGTGTAGGCCACAAGTTTCAACAACTGCTACACATGTGTCTTCATATTCAACTTGCAACTTTCAGCACACCATCAACTAATCTGGTCTGTTCCACTATTTCCTATTTTAAGATGAACGTATCACAGTCTTAATAGTTCATTTGTATCAGAGTTCATCTGAACTATCTTCCAGGAATTTCTTATTACAGTACTTACTACCTCATGCCATTTTAGGGTAATGATTTCTTGCCACCACAGTTCACACCTGCTGTGTGGGTGACGTAGGGTACTACCTTCCCACCCTCAAACACGCCCACAGTTCACACCTGCTCCGCCCACAACACTAATAACTTGAACTCACCTTGAGAAAGAGGTTTAATGTTCTCCACCAACAGGGATTCAATTATCGAGAAACACATTTTGGGTTTCATTATCGTAAAATCTGCCATAGAAGATGAGCGAGCGTGACCGTGGGCCGCCATGAGCGTCACCTACCTGGGGGGTATTCCGGGGATCAACGTCCCCGCGGCCCGGTCCATGACCAGGCCTCCCACTGGATCAGGGCCTGATCAACTAGCCTGTTACTGCTGGCAGCAGTACCTACCCACGGAGACTGCTTCTAATATAACCGGAGTCAGTATGGAAGACATCTACCCACGGATACTGCTTCTAACATAACCGTGGGTCACTATGAGCGACACCTACCCACGGATAATGCTAACATAACCGTGGATTACTATGGAAAACACCTACCCACGGAGACTGCTTCACACACACACACACACACACACACACACACACCTCTGGCCACACACACAACATCGTTATAATAAAGAGGAAGCGCTAAACCTGCAAGTCATACAGCGCCTGAAGAATAGCAGGTAATCAGGAGTGATCTGAGGAGGAAGGGAATGGTAGCTCCCTTTATCTATCAATTTCTTTCTCTTTTTTTTACACAGGATTTTTAGAAGGTTAGGGTTAGGTTAGGTTAGTTTGGCTAGCTTAGGTTAGGTTTAGGGTTCCTAGCTTTATTTACAAGCTAAAAGAGTTGTTACCTACATCAGCTCTCTCTCTCTCTCTCTCTCTCTCTACCTTGGTGGCGTGCTGAAGAGAGGTTAAGATGGCGTCTATCATCAACCTGGGAAAGAAGGTTAAAATATTCTTGGCACACTGTTCATTTCCCCGGGGGAGGCTCCATACCAAGTTTACCTAAGTTTACGTCGCACACTGACGCAGTTTACAACGCTCTTAAACGCTGCCGCCACCACCACATCTTACACTATGTGACATCCTTCTGAACGACGTCCCCCACCCAACACTCCCCCCACCCACCACTCTCCCCCACCCACCACTCTCCCCCACCCAACACTCTCCCCCACCCACCACTCTCCCCCACCCCCTCATCCTGTTTTTATAAGTTTTGAAAGTGTCGTAGCTAGTGGACAATTAGTGTAACACTTGAGGTATTCTCATCACCTCACTGACGTATTTATTCAATTTATTTTAGGTTATCCATCCATGCAGTAAGTTTATTCAGGTACACATATACATAAATACAGTTATATAAATTATTATACACAGCAGCATATGTGTATATTACCTAAGATAACCCAGTGTGATGGATCAGTGGAAAATACCGCTGACTTGTTTGCCTCTAAGCAGAATAACATACCTTACCAAGTAACACATTACTGGTGTATCTCTTCTTAAATATACCTGGAGCCTACCTGGAGGGTATTCCGGGGATCAACGCCCCCGCAGCCCAGTCCATGACCAGGCCTCCCTGTGGATCAGGGCCTTATCAACCAGGCTGTTATTGCTGGCCGCACGTAGTCCAATGTACGAACCACAGCCCGGCTGATCCGGTACTGACTTTAGGTATCTTCCCGGCTCTCTCTTGAAGACAACCAGGGGTCTATTGATAATGCCCTGATCTGTCCTACCCTACCCTGCCCTGATCTGCCCTGCCCTGCCCTGCCCTGCCCTGCCCTGCACTACCCATGGAGATATATTAGTGTTAACATGACTAACACGGAACTCAGTCTCTTTCCACCACCTTCATATACTTGCCACTTTCATAACCACTAGTGTTTATAACTTACTCAGAACTCCACAGAGTTTCAGTACATCTTAACAACGCTCTCAATACTCACCTAGCACCTTGAGGCATACACAGATTGTGTACTCACCTAGCACCCTGAAGTATACACACATTGTGTACTCACCTAGCACCTTGAGGTATACACACATTGTGTACTCACCTAGCACCTTGAGGTATACACACAGTGTGTACTCACCTAGCACCCTGAGGTATACACACATTGTGTACTCACCTAGCACCTTGAGATAGACCCAGGGTGAGTGCTGGGAGCCAGCAGAGCTGCGGGCAATACACTTATAGGCTCCCTCATCTTCCTTCCCCACAGCTTCCCACCTCAAGCCTCCCTCATCTACCACCACGCCTCGCTCTGTAAACAAACATAAATCATACTTATTGATTTGTTTGTCAAGTATTTATTATAGGGAAGTAATCATTAGGAAGGTTATTATACGGAAGTAATCATTAGGAAGGTTATTATACGGAAGTAATCATT
>NC_069478.1:24638107-24660449 GCF_026875155.1 Cherax quadricarinatus
TATTGTCCTGCCCAACACACTCCCCACACTGGTTAGTGTTACTACAGCACACACACACACACATACACACACACACACACACACACACACACACACACACACACACGCACAAACACACACGCACAAACACACGCACAAACACACACACAAACACACACAAACATACACACACACACACACACCACACACACACAGACACACACACGCACAAACACACACGCACAAACACACGCACAAACACACACACAAACACACACAAACATACACGCGCACACACACACACACACACACACACACACACACACACACACACACACACACAAACCATACCACGGACGGGGATAGAACCCGCGATCAGAGTCTCAAAACTCCAGACCGTCGCGTTAACCACTGGGCCACACACACCAGTAATACCACTACATACAACAAGGTCACAAGTAATATAACTATATACAACATATAGTTCCAATTAATTTTGAGCTACATAACAATTAAATATGGCAGTGGGGGAGGTGGGGGAGTGGTGGGGAGAGGTAGTAGGGAGGTAGGTGAGAGGGGAGGTAGGGGAGAGGTGGAGTAGAGGTGGAGTAGAGGTAGAGTGGAGGTGGGGGAGAGGTGGAAAAAAGCTAGCCTCACCCTCCCCCTCTCTACAACACTCACCTCCCACTCCCCCCTCCATGGGAAAGCAATGTTTACCTTACTGACACATGACACATGGTGTGTTTAACTTACTGACACATGACACATGGTGTGTTTAACTTACTGACACATGACACATGGTGTGTTTAACTTACTGACACATGACACATGGTGTGTTTAACTTACTGATACATGACACATGGTGTGTTTAACTTACTGACACATGACACATGGTGTGTTTAACTTACTGACACATGACACATGGTGTGTTTAACTTACTGACACATGACACATGGTGTGTTTAACTTACTGACACATGACACATGGTGTGTCATATCAAGAGACACTATACATCAACTATCAACCCCTGATTCCACCACCACAATGGAAATAAGTCACTCAGTCTGACCTGTTTTGAGCTATTCTGGTGGGTAATCTATACATATGTTACTACGTAAAACAACTACTGGGGGAGTTGAATTATAGCTCTAGGTCTTCCGTGTTGCAATCAACACATCAGAAGCTTGCAACGTTGCAGAAAAGATGAAGTCCCAGCAAACACGTTCACAGGAAGGTTTTTTTCAGTCAAACCGCTTCCTCTGTACGTGCTTACTTGGATATCACCTTTTCTGCAACCTTGCAAGCTCCTGATGTGTTTATTGCAACACGGAAGGCCTAGAGCTATCATTCAACTCAGTGGTTGTTTTGCATATGTTACTATGTATGATAATTCGTGTAACTGTATTTATGTGTACCAGTACCTAAATAAACTTACACCTGTGTCAGCGTTGCGCTTTTGACCCCAGCACGGATCAGGGGAGGAAGGTTGCAGGGGTTTAAGATTCAGGGGTAGGGAAGGTTGCCTAAACCAGAGGAGGGGGTTATACAAGACAGGGGGGGAAGAAGGTTAGTTTTACACCCATCAACATGATGCCAGTGTAAGTAAATCCCCTACTATTATTTCTCTCACATACTTCGTTGCCTCTTTCTCCTGTCAACAAGCTGACAGTGACATCCACTATATGTCAGTAAGCTGACAGTGACACCCACCATATGTCAGCAAGCTGACAGTGGCACCCACCATATGTCAGCAAGCTGACAGTGACACCCACCATATGTCAGCAAGTTGACAGTGACAGCCACCCACTTTGCAAAACCATTTGACAAATGCGATCATGGCGTAATAGCCCATAAAATACGTGCTAAAGGAATAACTGGGAAAGTGGGGAGATGGATCTTCAACTTTCTAACAAATCGAACACAAAGAGTAGTGGTCAACAGAGTTAAATCGGAGGCTGCCATAGTGAAGAGCTCTGTTCCACAAGGCGCAGTACTCGCCCCCATCTTATTCCTTATCCTCATATCAGACATAGACAGAGATATACATCACAGCACCGTATCATCCTTTGCGGATGATACTAGGATCTGCATGAGGCTGTCATCTGCTGAGGACGCGGTTAACCTCCAAGAAGATATAAACAAAGTTTTCCAGTGGGCAACGGTAAACAATATGATGTTCAATGAGGACAAATTCCAACTACTCCGTTATGGAAAACTGGAGGAGATAATAACTAGAACAGAGTATACTACAGACTCTGGCCATACAATAGAGCGGAAAAATAATGTAAGGGACCTGGGAGTAGTAATGTCTGAGGATCTCACTTTCAAGGATCACAACAGTGCCACGATCACACGTGCAAAGAAAATGATAGGATGGATAATGAGAACGTTCAAAACGAGAGATGCCAAGCCAATGATGATCCTTTTCAAATCACGTGTGCTCTCTAGGCTGGAATACTGCTGTACATTACCATCTCCATTCAAAGAAGGTGAAATCGCAGATCTAGAGAGTGTACAGAGATCCTTTACTGCACGTATAAGTTCTGTCAAGCACCTTAACTACTGGGAACGCTTGGAAGCACTTGATTTGTACTCGTTGGAACGCAGGAGGGAGAGATATATCATAATCTACACTTGGAAAATCCTGGAAGGAATGGTCCCAAATCTGCACACAGAAATCACTCCCTACGAAAGTAAAAGACTGGGCAGGCGATGCAAAATGCCCCCAATAAAAAGTAGGGGCTCCATTGGTACACTAAGGGAAAACACCATAAGTGTCCGGGGCCCAAGACTGTTCAACAGCCTCCCATCAAGCATTAGGGGAATTGCCAATAAACCCCTGGCTGCCTTCAAGAGAGAGCTGGACAGATACCTAAAGTCAGTGCCGGATCAGCCGGGCTGTGGCTCGTACGTTGGACTGTGTGCGGCCAGCAGTAACAGCCTAGTTGATCAGGCCCTGATCCATCGGGAGGCCTGGTCGTGGACCGGGCCGCGGGGGCGTTGATCCCCGGAATAACCTCCAGGTAACGAGGTATATGTCAGCAAGCTGACAGTAACACAACTTTCCCTCATGTATCGTCTGGGAGACTCGGCAAGAACGTCTCTCGTCACACTGACCTGTCATCTGCTTATGTACATCCATTATCACCTTCCTCATCTCCCTATCTTCCCTCCTCTCCTTCTCTCTGACCACCTGGGTGCCTTTATTCCTCCTGTTCTTCCCTTTGCTGGTATCTACCGCTTCACTGATCACCTCCTCCTTCATTTCCCTCTCTTTATATAATCCTTCTCTCTCTCTGGCAGGAAGATTTTTTCCTGCAGTCCTTCTCTTAAACAGCTCCCCTCCTCTTCCTCTTCCTACTTCTCATCGCTCTCTCTCCCTCATCACCTACAATACTCCTCCCTTCTCCACCTTTTATTCTCTCCTCTTGTGCCTGTCTCCTCTCTTCTCCCCCGTCCTTCGTCTCCCATTCTTCTTATCTCCAGGTTTCTCCCTTCTCTTCAGACTGGAAGAATAACACTGATAAGCTAAGAGGGACAGAGGGAATATGAGAGGAACTGAGAGACTGAATGAGAAAGATGAGTTTGCTTCAAGATGGATGACTTTTACGGCACACAAAATGAGGCAGGAAAAATACATGAATGAGACACAGAAGAAGGTGAGAAAGACTGACTTGGCCAGAGACCCACACTGTGCCAGGGTGGGTCCCTGAACTAGAGAAAATTAAACACCAGATAAAGTGAGAAAATACGAGAGACCTAGACAGGTTCCTGGAATCCGTGCCTGACAAGCACGAGATGTGGTTCGTACGATGGACTGCATGCGGCCAGCAGTAACAACCTGGTTGACCAGGCCCTGATTCTCCACGAGGCTTAGTCTGGGACGGGACCGCGACACAAGTGGAAATAAACAAATATTGATCTATCTGTAAGTAATATAGTGAGTGACAAGGATATATATGTGCAGTGACATAGTGAACTGAATACGTGCTAAAAGGAAATAACGGGGGGAAATTTTGGGGAGTTTGGATTATTCACTTCCTAACAAATCGAAACAAGAGTAGTGGTCAATTGAGTTAAATAGGAGGCTGCCATAGTGAAGAGTTCTGTTCCACAAGGCACAGTACTCGCCCCCATCTTATTCCTTATCCTCATATCAGACATAGACAGAGATATCATCAAGCCACCGTATCATCCTTTGCGGATGATACTAGGATCGCATGAGGCTGTCATCTGCTGAGGACGCGGTTAACCTCCAAGAAGATTTTAAACAAGTTTTCCCAGTGGGCAACGTTAAACAATTATGATGTTCAATGAGGACAAATTCCAACTACTCCGTTATGGAAAACTGGAGGAGTTTAAAAATAGAAACAGAGTAAAACTACAGACTCTGGCCATACAATAGAGCGGAAAAAATAATGTAAGGGACCTGGGAGTAGTATTGTCTGAGGATCTCATTTTCAAGGATCACAACAGTGGCCACGATCGCACGTGCAAAGATAAATGATAGGATGGATAATGAGACTTTCAAAAGGGAGAAAATGCCAAGCCCAGGGGATTCCTTTTCAAATCACTTGTTCTCTCTAGGTGGAATATTGCTGTACATTAACATCTCCTTTTCAAAGCAGGTGAAATCGCAAATCTAGAGAGTGTACAGAGATCCTTTCTGCACGTATAAGTTTTTAACTATGGGGAACGCTTGGAAGCACTTGATTTGTACTCGTTGGAAGCAGGAGGGAGAGATATACATAATTTTACACTTGGAAAATCTTGGAAGGAATGGTCCAAAATCTGCACACAGAAATCACCCCCTACGAAAGTAAAAGACTGGGCAGGCGATGCAAAATGCCCCAATAAAAAGGTTAGGGGCGCCATTGGTACAACTAAGGGAAAACACCATAAGTGCCCGGGGCCAAGACTGTTCAACAGCTTCCCATCAAGCATTAGGGGAATTTACCAATAAACCCCTGGCTCCCTTCAAGAGAGAGCTGGAAGATTCCCTAAAGTCAGTGCCGGATAGCCGGGTGTGGCTCGTACGTTGGACTGCGTGCGGCCAGCAGTAACAGCCTAGTTGATCAGGCCCTGATCCATCGGGAGGCCTGGTCATGGACCGGGCCGCGGGGGCGTTGATCCCGGAATAACCTCAAGGTAACCCCTCGAAAACGTCCATCAGGCAATCCTTCAGGAGGGTAAACTTTTCCCGTCTTGCCAACTGGCAGATTTTTTCTGACAGGATGACAAAGATCAAACATAGGCCTATTCTGACAAAAAAGTTTTTGATACAATTTCCCTCAAAAGACAGTTTATGAAACACGAAAAAATCTGGTTTTATAATGGCTGAGTCAGTCACAGGAAGGTTGTTATAATGTCTGAGTCACAGGAAGGTTGTTATAATGTCTGAGTCAGTCACAGGAAGGTTGTTATAATGTCTGAGTCACAGGAAGGTTGTTATAATGTCTGAGTCAGTCACAGGAAGGTTGTTATAATGTCTGAGTCACAGGAAGGTTGTTATAATGACCGAGTCAAGGAAGGGGTTTTTATAATGACTGAGTCAGTCACAGGGAAGGTTGTTATAATGTTTTGTGTCAGTCACAGGAAGGTTGTTTAATGTTGAGTCAGTCAAGGAAGGTTGTTATAATGTCTGAGTCACAGGAAGGTTGTTATAATGTTCTGAGTCAGTCACAGGAAGGTTGTTATAAAAGTCTGAGTCAGTCACAGGAAGGTTTGTTATAATGTCTGAGTCAGTCACAGGAAGGTTGTTATAATGTCTGAGTCAGTCACAGGAAGGTTGTTATAATGTCTGAGTCAGTCACAGGAAGGTTGTTATAATGTCTGAGTCAGTCACAGGAAGGTTGTTATAATGTCTGAGTCAGTCACAGGAAGGTTGTTATAATGTCTGGTCAGTCACAGGAAGGTTGTTATAATGTCTGAGTCAGTCACGGAAGTTGTTATTTAATGCCGGGTCAGTCACAGGAAGGTTGTTATAATGTCTGAGTCAGGGCAACAGGAAGGTTGTTATAATGTCTGAGTCAGTCACAGGAAGGTTGTTATAATGTCTGAGTCAGTCCAGGAAGGTTTTGTTATAATGTTTTGAGTCAGTCACAGGAAGGTTGTTTTAAAGTCTGAGTCAGGGCACAGGAAGGTTGTTATAATGTCTGAGTCAGTCAAGGAAGGTTGTTATAATGTCTGAGTCAGTCACAGGAAGGTTGTTTATAATGTCTGAGTCAGTCACAGGAAGGGTTGTTATAATGCGGAAATCAGTAACAGGAAGGTTTGTTATAATGTCTGAGTCAGTCACAGGAAGGTTTTTATAATGTCTGAGTCAGTCACAGGAAGGGTTGTTATAATGTCTGAGTCAGTCACAGGAGGTTGTTATTTGAGTCAGTCACAGGAAGGGTTGTTATAATTTTTGAGGTCAGTCACAGGAAGGTTGTTTTTAATGTCTGAGTCAGTCACAGGAAGGTTGTTATTAATGTCTGGGGTTCAGTCACAGGAAGGTTGTTATAATGTCTGAGTCAGTCACAGGAAGGTTGTTTAATTTAAAGCCGGAGTCAGTCACAGGAAGGTTGTTTATAATGTCTGAGTCAAGTCAAGGAAGGTTGTTATAATGTCTGAGTCACAGGAAGGTTGTTATAAAAGTCTGAGTCAGTCACAGGAAGGTTGTTATAATGTCTGAGTCAGTACAGGAAGGTTGTTATAATGTTGAGTCACAGGAAGGTTGTTATAATGTCTGAGTCAGTCACAGGAAGGTGTTATAATGTCTGAGTCGTCACGAAGGTTGTTATAATGTCCCGGTCACAGGAAGGTTGTTTTAATGTTGAGTCAGTCAGGAAGGTTGTTATAATGTCTGAGTCACAGGAAGGTTGTTATAATGACTGAGTCAGTCACGGAAGGTTGTTATAATGTCTGGGGTCAGTCACAGGAAGGTTGTTATAATGTCTGAGTCAGTCACAGGAAGGTTGTTATAATGTCTGAGTCACAGGAAGGTTGTTTATTAATGTCTGAGTCAGTCACAGGAAGGTTGTTATAATGGTCTGAGTCAAGGGAAGGGTTTTTATAATGTTTTTGAGTCAGTCACAGGAAGGTTGTTATAATGAGTCAGTCACAGGAAGGTGTTATAATGTCTGAGTCACAGGAAGGTTGTTATAAGACTGAGTTTAGTCACAGGAAGGTTGTTATAATGTTTGAGTACAGGAGGTTGTTAAATGACTGAAATCAGTCACAGGAAGGTTGTTATAATGTCTGAGTCAGTCACAGGAAGGTTGTTATAATGCCCGAGTCAGGTCACAGGAAGGTTGTTAATGCCTGAGTCAGTCACAGGGGAAGGTTGTTTAATGGGCGGAGCAGTCACAGGGGAAGGGTTTTTATGTCTGAGTCAGTCACAGGAGGTTGTTATAATGGGCTGATCAGTTCCAAGAAAGTTGTTATAATGTCTGAGTCAGTCACAGGAAGGTTGTTATAAATGTCTGAGTCAGTCACAGGAAAGGTTGTTAATTTTCTGAGTCATTTACAGGAAGGTTGTTATTAATGTCTGAGTCCCGTCACAGGAAGGTTTTTATAATGTCTGAGGGCAGTCACAGAAAGGTTGTTTATAATGTCTGAGTCAGGGCACAGGGAAGGTTGTTATAATGCCTGAGTCAGTCACAGGAAGGTTGTTATAATGCTGAGTCAGTCACAGGAAGGTTGTTTTAATGCCTGAGTCAGTTTACGGAAGGTTGTTATATTTTCTGAGTCAGTCAACAGGAAGGTTGTTATTTAAAGTCTGAAGTAAGTTCACAGGAAGGTTGTTATAATTTTCTGAGTCAGTCACAGGAAGGTTGTTATGTCTGAGTCAGTCACAGGAAGGTTGTTATAATGCCTGAGTCACAGGAAGGTTGTTATAATGTCTGAGTCACAGGAAGGTTGTTATAATGTCTGAGTCACAGGAAGGTTGTTATAATGTCTGAGTCACAGGAAGGTTGTTATAATGTCTGAGTCAGTCACAGGAAGGTTGTTATAATGCCTGAGTCAGTCACAGGAAGGTTGTTATAATGTCTGAGTCAGTCACAGGAAGGTTGCTATAATGTCTGAGTCACAGGAAGGTTGTTATTTAATTTTCTGAGGGCACAGGAAGGTTTTTTATAATGTCTGGTCACAGGAGGTTGTTATAATGTCTGGAGTCAGTCACAGGAAGGTGTTATAATGCCTGAGTCAGTCACGGAAGGTTGTTATAATGCCTGAGTCAGTCACAGGAAGGTTGTTATAATGCCCGAGTCAGGTAACAGGAAGGTTGTTATAATGTCTGAGTCACAGGAAGGTTGTTATAATGTTGAGGGCAGTCACAGGAAGGTTGTTATAATGTCTGAATCAGTCACGGAAAAGGGTTGTTATAATGTCTGAGTCAGTCACAGGAAGGTTGTTATAATGTCTGAGTCAGTCACAGGAAGGTTGTTATAATGTCTGAGTCAGTCACAGGAAGGTTGTTATAATGCGAGTCAGTCACAGGAAGGTTGTTATTAATGTCTGAGTCAGTCACAGGAAGGTGTTTTAATGCCGAGGGCAGTCACAGGAAGGTTGTTATAATGTCTGAAATCAGTCACAGGAAGGTTGTTATAATGTCTGAGTCAGTCCAGGAAGGTTGTTTTTAATGTCGAGTCAGTCACAGGAAGGTTGTTATAATGCTTGAGTCAGTCACAGGAAGGTTGTTATAATGTCTGAGTCAGTCACAGGAAGGTTGTTATGTCTGAGTCAGTCACAGGAAGGTTGTTATAATGTCTGAGTCAGTCACAGGAAGGTTGTTATAATGCCTGAGTCAGTCACAGGAAGGTTGTTATAATGTCTGAGTCACAGGAAGGTTGTTATAATGTCTGAGTCACAGGAAGGTTGTTATAATGTCTGAGTCAGTCACAGGAAGGTTGTTATAATGTCTGAGTCACAGGAAGGTTGTTATAATGTCTGAGTCACAGGAAGGTTGTTATAATGTCTGAGTCCCGTCACAGGGGGAAAGGTTTTTTATAATGTCTGGGGTCACAGGAAGGTTGTTATAATGCCCGAGTCAGTCACAGGAAGGTTGTTATAATGCCCGAGTCAGTCACAGGGGAAGGTTGTTATATTGTCTGAGTCAGTCACAGGAAGGTTGGTTTATAATGGTTTTGAGTCAGTCACAGGAGGTTGTTATAATGTCTGGAGTCACAGGAAGGTTGTTATAATGCCTGAGTCAGTTCAAAGGAAGATTGTTATAATGCCTGGTCAGTCACAGGAAGGGTTTTTATTTTGTCTGAGTCAGTCACAGGAAGTTGTTTAATGCCGAGTCAGTCACAGGAAGGTTGTTATATGCCTGAGTCAGTCACAGGAAGGTTGTTATAATGCCCGAGTAGTCACAGGAAGGTTGTTATAATGTCTGTGTCAGTCACAGGAAGGTGTTATAATGCCTGAGTCGTCACAGGAAGGTTGTTATAATGTCTGAGTCAGTCACAGGAAGGTTGTTATAATGTCTGAGTCAGTCACAGGAAAGGGTTTTTATAATGTCTTTAGTCAGTCACAGGAAGGTTTTTATAATGTCTGAGTCAGTCACAGGAAGGTTGTTTTTAATGGGTCTGAGTCACAGGAAGGTTGTTATAATGTCTGAGTCACAGGAAGGTTGTTATAATGTCTGAGTCAGTCAAAAGGAAGGTTGTTTTTAATGCCTGAGTCAGCTCCAACAGGCCTGAGTTCTTACTTTCGACTACTTTTAAGATTTACTCCAGGCAGCCAGATCTAAGGCCGCACTTCCTTAAACCAAAGCTGGTTTTTGATATATGTTTAAAAATACCTACCTCCAGGTACTGAACACTACAGGGCGTTGCCTGAAGATACCTGGAGAGGGCTTCGGGGGCCAACACCCCCGTGGCCTGGTCTGAAACCAGGCCTCGTGATGGATCAGGGTCTGATCAACCAGGCTGTTACTTATTATTAATAATAGAGGGAAAGCATTAAACCTGGAAAGGTCACTTAGCACTGTACAACAGAGGTGAAGATGGTAGCAAGAAAAGGTGGTGTTAAGGGAAGATGACCTAGCAAGATGGTTTTAAAGTTAAACTAATGAGTACAAATATAAGTGAGAAGCGCACTAAGTTACAAGTGCGCAAGAATATGTTACAATAACAGTGGTGTAAGTGGCCAGTAGACTTCACCCTTGATAAATGCGAGGTAATGGAGATGGAAGGGAGAAGTGAGGGTAAACCCGTCACGTTATATTAACTACAGGCAAGCAGTTACTATAATCAGAAAAAGACGGTTAGCTATAACACAACCTATCATCTGAGAACCAAAATGGGAAACTTAAGGAGCATTTTGAGCCTATGGCTCAAAATGCTGCTTAAGTCTGGTGACTGCAGGCCTATTGCTGAGGCCCAGTGGTTCCGCCATATGGATAGGCAATGGATACTTGCACTTGGACTAATAAACTGTCATTACATCTCCATTTTATACAAAAGTGGTGGAGAGAAATGGAATAAAATCCCGACTTGATGGATGACGACACAACCACAGCATAATGCGATCCTTGGTTAACAACGTTTGACCCACACAGTGGGCGTTATCAAGTCACAAACAGATCAGATCTGTGACTTGATGAATCCCACACTGTGGGCGAAAGATTCTTAATAACAAAGAATCGCAATATAGAAAAGTAATGAAATGGCTACAGGCAGAAATGCATCGTTGGTGAGTACACCAGAGAGTAACATACGTGAAGGAGGGTGAGGACGGAGGGTGAGGTAGAAGGGTGAGGCAGCAGGGGGGGGGGGAGGGTAAGGTAGATGGAAGTCGTAAGGGAAGGTCTGGGGGTCGCCTGGGGAAGCACACAGTCTCGCCAATTTACTTAATGGTGCGGTTTCCTGGAGTTGCGGGTGGCTTAACCTCTGGCTAATGCTACAGCTGTCACTGCTGCTGTTGCTGTGTTCACCTGTCTGCTGTAGTGCTCTACCAGTGTTTGAAGGTGAGAGTTGTCACTTGCGGAGAGCAAAGTGTCTGCTGCAAGACTCACTACAACCATCACAGTCTAGTTCAGACCATGGAATATGGAAAGCTTTCTCTCATACCGTACACATTACTAATTATTTACCCTCTAAATCTACCCGTTACACAAGGATCATTAATGCCGCACTAAACCTAGACATTAATACCAAAAATACTTGCATCTATAAGGGATAAAAGTCAACTGTCAGTATATACACACTGAGATATCACTTGTGTTTATGTACACTGAGAAACGCACTGCTCTGTATAGACAAGTTGAGAGTTAATCCACCCTGTGTTCTGCTCAAATCACAGAACATCAATCATCCAAATTCGACAATTGTTTTTAACATAGTTAAATGAACTGAGAATATTGGTGTGGGTGTAATAACTGGACTTTCACAACTGGTGGGTTTTGCTAAAAAATAAAAAAGGGGTTTGCATTAACAAAATAAAAATACTTTTATATATAAACTATGACTTAAAGTAAACTGTGAATGTATATATACATATACTGAGCGACAACCTGCGTAAATACACTAAGATACACCACTGTGTTAGTATACAAGACTCACTCCATATATAGTGGTAAGGGAGGGAAGGATGTAGGGAGGGATGGCGGAAAGCGATGGCAGGGCAGGACACAATAAGAGAACACTGTATCAACATCTGAAAGGAGGGATGGAGGAAGGGGAGGGCAGGGCACAATAAGAGAACACTATATCAACATCTGGAAGGAGGGATGGAGGAAGGGGAGGGCAGGGCACAATAAGAGAACACTATATCAACATCTGGAAGGAGGGATGGAGGAAGGGGAGGGCAGGACACAATCAGAGAACACTATATCAACATCTGGAAGGAGGGATGGAGGAAGGGGAGGGCAGGGCACAATAAGAGAACACTATATCAACATCTGGAAGGAGGGATGGAGGAAGGGGAGGGCAGGGCACAATAAGAGAACAATATATCAACATCTGGAAGGAGGGATGGAGGAAGGGGAGGGCAGGGCACAATAAGAGAACAATATATCAACATCTATTTAACATCTTACCAGAAGATATCACAAACACTGCTGGGACAAGTGGAAAAGTCTTAAGAGAAAATTAGACAAGTATCTGCACCAAGTGCCGGATCAGCCAGGCTGTGATGGATATGTTGGCCAGTGGGTCGCTAGCAGCAACGGCCTGGTTGACCAGGGAAGCACCAAACAAGCCTGGACCAGGGCCGGGCTGAGAGAGTAGAATAATTCTTGAAATCCATGAAAGGTATATCAAGGTAATGGATACAGTCATGGGGCCCACAATATAAGAAGGTACGGGGGTACAGTAGTATCTGGGTATTGCGTACAGTGACGCGGGTACAGTGGCAGCTGGGTATTAGGTACAGTGACGGGGGTACAGTGGTAACTGGGTATTGCGTACAGTGACGCGGGTACAGTGGTAGGTGGGTATGTATAAACGTACAGTGTTGTCTCATAATTTGTCTTGGCATCATTAAGCTGGAGTTCCCTCAGTGAGGATCCTTCTCTCGCTTAATGTTGTGTAACTTGACCCTAGCAGCACACACACCACACACACACACACACACACACACAACACACACACACAAAACCCACAACACACACAACACTCCACACACACACACACACCACACAACACACACACACAAGTAGAGTGAATCATAAGTGCAGAAAAACTCTATGAAGATAAACTGGTTTTCTTTTAGTTGACAACACTGTACTGATGCAAATTTTGTTTGAGATAGAGGGAGGGAGGGGGTGAGGGGGGAGGGAAAGGGAGGGAGGAGGGAGGGAGGGGGTGAAGTGAAGGTGAATTAGAAGCTCCTGGAGTCTACCTGGAGGGTATTCCGGGGATCAACGCCCCCGCGGCCCGACCCACGACCAGGCCTTCCGGTGGATCAGTGCCTGATCAACTAGTCTGTTACTGCTGGCCGCACGTAGTCCAACGTACGAACCACAGTCCGGCTGATCCGGGACCGACTTTAAGTATCTGTCCAGCTCCCTCTTGAAGGCAGCCAGGGGCCTATTGGTAATTCCCCTTATGCTTGATGGGAGGCTGTTGAAGAGTCTTGGGCACCGGACACTCATGGTTTTTTCTCTTAGTGTACCAATGGCGCCCCTACTTTTAATTGAGGGCATTTTGCATCGCCTGCCCAGTCTTTTACTTTCGTAGGGAGTGATTTCTGTGTGCAGATTCAGGGCCATTCCTTCCAGGATTTTCCTAATGCCACTACCAGGACCAGTATCACTGTTAAGACTAGTGCCACTGCCAGGACCACACAACCACAACTATCATTCACCCATCAACCATCATTCACCCATCAACAACCATCATTCGTCCATCAACAACCATCATTCGCCCATCAATAACCATTCACCCATCAACAACCATCATTCACCCATCGACCATCAACAACCATCATTCACCCATCAACAACCATCATTCACCCATCAACCATCAAAAACCATCATTCACCCATCAACAACCATCAATTCACCCATCAACAACCACATTCCCCCATCAACCATCAACACCATCATTCGTCCATCACACCATCATTCGCCCATCAATAACCATTCAACCCTCAACAACCCCCACATTCCCCCCATCACCAACCACCTTAAACCCCTCAACAACCACATTCACCCCATAAAACACCAACTTCACCATCAACGCCACTTTCCCACCCATCAACACCATCATTCACCCATCAAAACCTCATTCCCACCCCTCAAAACCATCATTCCCCCCATCAACACCACCCTTCCCCATCCAACAACCACTTTAAACCCATCACAACCATCATTCACCCACCCAACACCATCATTCACCCATCAACATCACATCACCCATCAACAGCCCATCATTCACCATCAACACATCATTCACCCATCAACAACCTTTCATTCACCATCAACAACCACATTCGCCCATCAAAAACCCATCATTCACCATCAAAAACCATCATTCACCCATCAACAACCATCATTCACCCATCAACCACACTCCCCTTTCAACAACCATCATTCACCCATTAACAACCATCATTCCCCCATCAACAACCATCATTCACCCACAACAAACCATTCATTCACCCATCAACAACCATCATTCACCCATCAACAACCCATCATTCACCCATCAACAACCACACTCCCCTTTCAACAACCATCATTCACCCATTAACAACCATCATTCACCCATTAAAAACCATCATTCACCCATCAACAACCATCTTTCCCACCCATCAACAACCGTCATTCATCCCATCAAAAACCATCAATATTCACCCATCAACACCATCATTCACCCATCAACAACCCACCCCCCTTTCAACAACCATCATCACCCATCAACAACCATCATTCCCCATCAACAACCACACCCCCCTTTCAACAACCATCTTCACCCATCAACAACCATCATTCACCCATCAACAACCATCATTCCCCCATCAACAACCATCATTCACCCATCAAAAAACCCTCATTCACCATCAACAACCACCCCCCCCTTTCAACACCCATTCATTCACCCATCAACAACCATCATTCACCCATCAACAACCACACCCCCCTTTCAAACAACCATCATTCACCCATCAACAACCATCATTCACCCATCAACAACCATCATTCACCCATCAACAACCCAAAGCCTATTAAACCCTGCTTACCGTTAATACTTGTTAACGGTTCAGCGAATCATCGCCCCCGCGGCTCGGTCCCACAGGACACTAACAATTGTTAGTGTATTGTTTCTTGCGTCCCCCAATCCATTCTTCCTCCCACCAAACACCCCTCCCCTTCCACCCCCGCCTGTTGGTGGTGGTGGAGGTGGGGGGGATGTTGCAACTCGCCACTACTCCCGGAGTAGATGGTTGCCACCTGTTAATTGCTTCCGGCCGGGCTACTGTCGAAGCCAATTACCGTCGCCGGGGGAAAAAAATGGGAGTGAACCCAGGCCCGCTTACCTCTCATTTCCGGGATTAAACTTGGTAACGAGCCACTTCTCTGGTGAAAACTATCCTCCATCCTACCTCACCCCCCTTACTATTTCCAGACCTATACCCCAGCCCACTTGCTGAAGCTGTTTTAGGGTGGACCCTTGACCTGCTGAAGCTAGTTTAGGGTGGGACCCTTGACCTGCTGAAGCTAGTTTAGGGTGGACCCTTGACCTGCTGAAGCTAGTTTGGGGTGGACCCTTGACCTGCTGAGCTAGTTTAGGGGGGACCCTTGACCTGCTGAAGCTAGTTTAGGGTGGACCCTTGACCTGCTGAAGCTAGTTTAGGGTGGACCCTTGACCTGCGAAGCTAGTTTAGGGTGGCCCCTTGACCTGCTAAAACTAGTTTAGGGTGGACCCTTGCCCCTGCTGAAGCTAGTTTAGGGTGGACCCTTGCCCTGTGAAGCTAGTTTAGGTGGACCCTTGACCTGCTGAAGCTAGTTTAGGTGGACCCTTGACCTCTGAAGATGTTTAGGGTTGCCTTGACCCGCTGAATCCAGTCTTAACCTCTAAGTTTCCGGAATAGGCCCTCAACTTCTTCACACCACACACACACACACACACACATAAAATATATAATATAATTATATAATTGTGTGTGTGGTGTGTGTTGTTCATTTGAAAAACATTCAGAGTTCTCGGAGACGTTCCCAGTATTTTATATCTCATTCTTTCCAGGGAGGCAGAAACTGTGTGAGTGTTTTCCACGTGCTGCGTGTCCTGCCCTGCACGGAGCCGTAAACACTGAACAATAGTCAACTGGAGAGAGCACAAGTCACTGAAATACTACCAGAAAATTCTCTTGTTTTAAAATCCCAAATGTTATCCAGTCTAACATATTTACGACTTTCACAGCATCTGCTACTGTGTTTCTATGACAGGAACAATGACTGAACCTGGGGTAAACATGACTCCCTGGTGGGACAAATACTCCCCGTGGTCGGTGCGAACTTTGCCGTTCTGCGGGAAAGTGCCAGACCAGTTTGGGGGTGAGGCGTGCCAGTGGCACTGCAGGTGAGTTTTTGCAGACTGCCCCAGAAAGACTGTTTGTTGTTTGGGCATCTCCACCAGCTCCGGAGCTGCAACACAACAACACTGTTAGTACATCTGCTCAACACCTGAACCGTGTTAGCGCACCTCAAAACACATGTGTAGCATAAATACACCTGTTCGTGAACACCTGTACGCGGTGTTAGCACAATTCTACAGTAATACATAATCTCAGTGAGCATATCCTGTGTGGGGGGAAACATCTGGGGGACCAGCTGTTTACAGCCTTGCACCCTTCAAGAACCCTTCACGTCTGTGAGGGCTCTTGATCAATGCTTCGAAGTTACTCTTCTCTTCCTGACCAAACCCGCATTCTCCTCATCCTCCCAGGTGTTGGGTACCACATGTTGATTTAAACAATACTAATATGCAATATGATCGCAGTAAACAGGTGATATCACAATATGCAAAAATAACCACTGTGAAAAATAGTGAAATTCCAAACGCATTCGTGATTTTGTTACATTATCAAGGAACTGTGACAATAACAACAGCTGAAGGCTATTATAGGGGCCGAGACAGCACTTACGGACATCTGACGCCTCACCCGTTCCTTATGATGATGTGGGCGAGACGGTCAAGGAACTGTCAAAAAATAATTTAAACTCTCCCAAATTTGATTCCTTGATAATGCGAGAAAATCATGAAAGCGCTTGGAAGTTCACCACTTTTTCACAGTGGTTGTTGTGCATGTCTAACATACAATTTTAAAAGTCAATAGCTCAGAGACATGGGCAGTAACGTGGGGGCAGGACACATTTGGGGGAGTAAAAGTGAGGGCAGGACACATGGGGCAAGTAAAAGTGAGGGCAGGACACATGGGGCAGTAACGTGAGGGCAGGACACATGGGGGAGTAACGTGGGGCAGGACACATGGGGCAGTAACGTGAGGGCAGGACACATGGGCAGTAACGTGAGGGCAGGACACATGGGCAGTAACGTGAGGGAGCAGGAAGTATGGGGCAGTAACTGGGGCAGGGCACATGGAACGTAACGTGAGGCAGTAGGAAGTATGGGGCAGTAATGTGGGGGAGCAGGAAGCATGGGTCCCGAACGTGTGGCAGCAGGAAGTAAAGGGGCAGTAACGTGGGGCAGCAGCACACATTGGGCAGTAACGTGGGCCAGCAGGACACATGGGCAGTAACGTGGGCAGCGAAAGCATGGGACAGTAATGTAGGGCAGCAAGACCCCATGGGGCAGCAGGAAGTATGAGGCCCGTAACGTGGGGCAGGACACACGGGGGGAGTAACGGAGGGCAGGACACACGGGGCAGTAACGTGAGGGCAGGACACACGGGGCAATAACGTGAGGGCAGGGCACACGGGGCAGTTGCGTGGGAGGGCAGAACACCGGGGCAGTAACGTGGGGGCAGGGCACACGGGCAGTAACGTGGGGCAGGACAAACGGGGCAGTAAGTGGGAGCAGGACACACGGGGCAGTAACGTGGGGGCAGGACAAAAGGGGCAGTAACGTGGGGCAGGACACACGGGGCAGTGAGTGGGGGCAGGACACACGGGGGCAGTAACGTGAGGGCAGGACACACGGGGCAGTAACGTGGGGGAAGGACAAACGGGCAGTAACGTGGGGGCAGGACACACGGGGCAGTAACGTGGGGCAGGACAAACGGGGCAGTAACGTGGGGGCAGGACAAACGGGGCAGTAACGGGGGGGGCAGGACACATGGGGCAGTAACGTGGGGGCAGGACACACGGGCAGTAACGTGGAGGCAGGACGCACCGGGCAGTAAAAATGGAGGCAGGACACACGGGGGAGTAACGTGGGGGCAGGACACACGGGGCAGTAACATGGAGGGAGGACACACGGGGCAGTAACGTGGGAGGCAGGACAAACGGGGCAGTAAAAGTGGGGGCAGGGGCACATGGGGCAGTAAAAGGGGGGCAGGACACACGGGGCAGTAACCCTGGGGGCAGGGCACACGGGGCAGTAACATGGAGGCAGACAACGGGGGCAGTAACGTGGGGGCAGGACAAACGGTGCAGTAACATGGAGCAGGACACACGGGGGAGTAACGTGGGGGCAGGACACACGGGCAGTAACATGGAGGCAGGACACATGGGGCATAACGGAGGCAGGACACACGGGGCAGTAACATGGAGGCAGGACACACGGGGCAGTAAATGGAGGCAGGACACACGGGGCAGTAACATGGAGGCAGGACACACGGGTAGTAACGGGGGCAGGGCACACGGGGCAGTAACATGGAGGCAGGACACACGGGGCAGTACCATGGAGGCAGGACACAGGGCAGTAACGGGGGGCAGGACACACGGGGGAGTAACATGGAGGGAGGACACACGGGCAGTACGTGGGGGCAGGACACATGGGGGCCAGTAACGTGGGGGCCCGGACACACGGGCAGTTTAAAATGGAGGCAGGACACAGGGGCATAAACATGGAGGCAGGACACACGGGGCAGTAACGTGGGGCAGGACACACGGGGGGAGTAACATGGAGGCAGGGACACACGGGGCAGTAACGTGGGGGGCAGGGGCACACGGGGCAGTAACATGGAGGCAGGACACACGGGGCAGTAACGTGGGAGGCAGGACACACGGGCAGTAACATGGAGGCAGGACAAAACGGGGCAGTAACGTGGGGGCAGGGCACACGGGGCAGTAACATGGAGGCAGGACACACGGGGCAGTAACATGAGGCAGGACACACGGGCAGTAACGTGGGGGCAGGACACACGGGGCAGTAACATGGAGGCAGGACACACGGGGCAGTAACGTGGGGGCAGGACACACGGGGCAGTAACATGGAGGCAGGACACACGGGAAGTAACATGGAGGCAGGAAAACACGGGGCAGTAACGTGGGGGCAGGCACACGGGGCAGTAACATGGAGGCAGGACACACGGGGCAGTACCATGGAGGCAGGACACACGGGGCAGTAACGTGGGGGCAGGCACACGGGGCAGTAACATGGAGGCAGGACACACGGGGCAGTAAACGTGGGGGCAGGACACATGGGGCAGTAACGTGGGGGCAGGACACACGGGGCAGTAACATGGAGGCAGGACACACGGGGCAGTAACTGGAGGCAGGACACACGGGGCAGTTACGTGGGGGCAGGACCACACGGGGCAGTAACATGGAGGCAGGACACACGGGGCAGTAACGTGGGGGCAGGACACACGGGGGAGTAACATGGAGGCAGGACACACGGGCAGTAACATTTGGGGGCAGGACACATGGGGCAGTAACGTGGGGGGCAGGACACACGGGGCGTAACATGAGGCAGGACACACGGGGCAGTAACGTGGGGGCAGGACACACTGGGCAGTAACATGGAGGCAGGACACAGGGGCAGTAACGGGGAGCAGGACACACGGGGCAGTAACATGGAGGCAGGACACACGGGGCAGGGAACGGGGGGCAGGACACACGGGGCAGTAAAATGGAGCAGGACACACGGGGCAGTACCATGGGAGGCAGGACACACGGGGCGAAAAGTGGGGCAGGACACACGGGGCCATAACATGGAGGCAGGACACACGGGGCAGTAACCGTGGGGGCGGACACATGGGGCAGTAAACGTGGGGGCAGGACACACGGGCAAATAACCCTGGAGGCAGGACACACGGGGCAGTAACATGGAGGCCCGGACACACGGGGCAGTTACGTGGGGCAGACACACGGGGCAGTAACATGGAGGCAGGACACACGGGCAGTAACGTGGGGGGCAGGACACACGGGGCAGTAACATGGAGGCAGGACACACGGGCAGTAACATGGAGGGAGGACACATGGGGCAGTAACGTGGGGGCAGGACCACGGGGCAGTAACATGGAGGCAGACACACGGGGCAGTAACGTGGGGGCAGGACACACTGGGCAGTAACATGGGGGCAGGACACAGGGGCAGTAACGTGGGAGGCAGGGCACACGGGGCAGTAACATGGAGGCAGGACACACGGGCAGTAAACGTGGGGGGAGGACACACGGGGCAATAACATGGAGGCAGGACACACGGGGCAGTAACATGGAGGCAGGACACACGGGGCAGTAAAGTGGGGGCAGGACACACGGGGCAGTAACATGGAGGCAGGACACACGGGGCAGCAGGACCAAAAGGATATATTTACTCTCTGAGATCAATGGGGTATTGTGGTTGGTTAATGAGCACAACGTCTCTTTATATTGATTTAATGAAAAGGGTAAAGGGAGAGCAAAGGGAATGGCAGAAGGGAGGGAGGGGTAACAGGGCCCCGTACCGTGAGAGGAGAGAGAGAGAGAGAGGGGAGAGAGAGAGAGAGAGAGACCCCTCGCCTAATGAAAGTAATTATTTGGTGCGCACTATGACTGCTATTTCTCTGCTTTTGCTCCGTGATAACCTCTCATTAAGCCAGAGTAGGGGGTTGTCACACCTTTCCCCCCCCTGCCACGAGGGAAGGACCCTCCCCTGCCACGAGGGAAGGGCCCTCCCTGCACGAGGGAAGGACCCTCCCCTGCCCCGAGGGAAGGACCCTCCCCTGCCACGAGGGGAAGGACCCTCCCCTGCCACGAGGGAAGGACCCCCCCTGCCACGAGGGAAGGACCCCCCCTGCCACGAGGGAAGGACCCCCCCCTGCCACGAGGGGAAGGACCCCCCCTGCCACGAGGGAAGGACCCCCCCTGCCACGAGGAAGGACCCCTCCCTGCCACGAGGGAAAGGGCCCCCTCCCTTGCCACCCAGGGAAGGACCCCCCCCTCCCTGCAGATTACAGAGTAAGTGTAAAACCCTCACTATTGTTACACTTCAATGAATAACATTTAAAAGTGAATTTATATTAGATAATGTTGAACTTTTACCGGTAATATTTTCATGATCAGCGGTAATTAAAAGAGGCGGAAATATTACAGTAATATTGACCAGGTCCTCACTGCACTTGCATTCCAGGTCCTCAAATGCACTTACATTCCAGGTCCCTCACTGCACTTACATTCCAGGTGCTCACTGCACTTACATTCTAGGTCCTCACTGCACTTACATTCCAGGTGCTCACTGCACTTACATTTCCAGGTCCTCACTGCACTCTAATTCCAGGTGCTCACTGCACTTGTATTAGGGCCTCACTGCACTTTCATTCCAGGTGGGTCACTGCACTTACATTCCAGGTGCTCACTGCACTTACATTCTAGGTCCTCACTGCACTTGTATTCCAGGTGCTCACTGCACTTACATTCCCGGTCCTACTGCACTTACATTCCAGGTCCTCACTGCACTTACATTCCAGGTGCTCACTGCACTTGCATTCTAGGTCCTCACTGCACTTGCATTCCAGGTCCTCACTGCACTTGCATTCCAGGTCCTCACTGCACTTGCATTCTAGGTCCTCACTGCACTTGCATTCCGGTCCTCACTGCACTTGCATTCTAGGTCCTCACTGGGCCCTTTTATTCCGGTCCTCACTGCACTTGCATTCTAGGTCCTCACTGCACTTGCATTCCAGGGCCTCACTGCACTTTCATTCCAGTCCCACTGCACTTTGGGTTCTAGGTCATCACTGCACTTGCATTCTAGGTCCTCACTGCACTTGCATTCCATGTCAGCATAGTTGCTGATCCCTGTATTCCCAGTATTATATAGCATAGCATATTAGATCATCCCTGTGCTTTAGACACGAGATCCCTCGTAGGCCTTTGGCTTGGTGTGACGTCATAGGGATACACATGGGCAGTGATCCCCCGTCCCCTCCTCACTCGGCGGCAGACCTTTCAAAACGTGAACAGGGTTGGCACCGGGCTCCATCTCTCATCTCAGTCTGACAATATATTTACCATCCTACAGTGTGTCTACTTTTTAACCTGTGATATCTCCATTAAAGAACTCTTTACGATAAATGGTGGGCAGCGGTGAGCCTGTAATTCTGACGATTACAGCGATTTCGGGAGATAAAGTTTGTCGACCAGCAAGAAAGGCCATTTCGTGTTTTCCAGTAGGCCTACCGAGGGGTTTACCCCCTCCGCTTTCCTCAAGCCAGCTACTCTACCAGCTTCTACATTATTCACTGGTCAGTCTCTTTGTATTAGTGGTTATCTGCTTTTGCATTACTCCCGAGGGGTTGACCCGAGTTTTGCAAATAAGCCAGCTTCCGGGCTGTGGTGGGGGAGTCAGAACACCCGAGTCCCGTCCGCTAGCCTCTCCATCCAATTATTTTTGTCCCAAACCCCGCTTCCACCCCTTGTGCTCATCGTGTGAAATTATCAAGCTATTTTTGGTGAGGGTTTTAAAATAAAACCAGCTAGCAACTAACCCGGTGTCTTACCCAGTACTCAGAAAACCACATGAGTAGCCCTTTCCTTTTGGTTT
>NC_069478.1:24660949-24678899 GCF_026875155.1 Cherax quadricarinatus
TATCAGCATAGACAGAGATATCATCAAGCCACCATCACCCTTTGGGGTGTACTGGGGATCGCTGGGTGTCACTGCTGAGGACGCGGTTAACCCCCAAAAAGATATAAAAAAATTTTTCCCAGTGGGCACGTTAAACAATATGATTTTTCAATGAGGACAAATTCCAACTACTCCGTTATGGAAAACTGGAGGAAAAATAATAACTAGAACAGATGTATACTACAGACTCTGGCCATACAAAAAGGGAGCGGAAAAATAATGTAAGGGACCTGGGAGTAGTAATGTCTGAGGATCTCACTTTCAAGGATCACAACAGTTGGCCACGATCGCACGTGCAAAGAAAATGATAGGATGGATAATGAGAACTTTCAAAACGAGAGATGCCAAGCCCATGATGATCCTTTTCAAATCACTTGTTCTCTCTAGGCTGGAATATGCTGTACATTAACATCTCCATTCAAAGCAGGTGAAATCGCAGATCTAGAGAGTGTACAGAGATCCTTTACTGCACGTATAAGTTTTAACTACTGGGAACGCTTGGAAGCACTTGACTTGTACTCGTTGGAACGCAGGAGGGAGAGATATACATAATTTTACACTTGGAAAATCTTGGAAAGGGGAATGGTCCCAAATCTGCACACAGAAATCCTCCCTACGAAAGTAAAAGACTGGGCAGGCGATGCAAAATGCCCCCAATAAAAAGTAGGGGCGCCATTGGTACACTAAGGGAAAACACCATAAGTGTCCGGGGACCAAGACTGTTCAACAGCTTCCCATCAAGCATTAGGGGAATTACCAATAAACCCCTGGCTGCCTTCAAGAGAGAGCTGGACAGATACCTAAAGTCAGTGCCGGATCAGCCGGGCTGTGGCTCGTACGTTGGACTGCGTGCGGCCAGCAGTAACAGCCTAGTTGATCAGGCCCTGATCCATCGGGAGGCCTGGTCATGGACCGGGCCGCGGGGGCGTTGATCCCCGGAATAACCTCCAGGTAACCCATCGAAAACGTCCATCAGGCATCCTTCAGGAGGGTAAACTTCCAGTCTTGCCAACCTGGCAGATTTTTTCTGACAGGATGACAAAGATCAAACATAGGCCTATTCTGACAAAAAAGTTTTTGATACAAATTCCCTCAAAAGACAGTTTATGAAACACGAAAAAATCTGGTTTTATAATGTCTGAGTCAGTCACAGGAAGGTTGTTATAATGTCTGAGTCAGTCACAGGAAGGTTGTTATAATGTCTGAGTCAGTCACAGGAAGGGTTTTGTTATAATGTCTGAGTCACAGGAAGGTTGTTATAATGCCCTGAGTCAGTCACAGGAAGGTTGTTATAATGTCTGAGTCAGTCACAGGAAGGTTGTTATAATGTCTGAGTCACAGGAAGGTTGTTATAATGACTGAGTCAGTCACAGGAAGGTTGTTATAATGTCTGAGTCAGTCACAGGAAGGTTGTTATAATGTCTGAGTCAGTCACAGGAAGGTTGTTATAATGTCTGAGTCACAGGAAGGTTGTTATAATGTTCTGAGTCAGTCACAGGAAGGTTGTTAAAAATGTCTGAGTCAGTCACAGGAAGGTTTGTTATAATGTCTGAGTCAGTCACAGGAAGGTTGTTATAATGTCTGAGTCAGTCACGGGAAAGGGTTTGGGTTAAATGTCTGAGCCCAGTCACAGGAAGGTTTTTTATAATGTCTGAGTCAGTCACGGGAAAGGTTGTTATAATGTCTGATTTCAGTCACAGGAAGGTTGTTTATAATGTCTGAGTCAGTCACAGGAAGGTTGTTATAATGTCTGAGTCAGTCACAGGAAGGTTGTTATAATGCCGGAGTCAGTCACAGGAAGGTTGTTATAATGTCTGAGTCAGTCACAGGAAGGTTGTTATAATGTCTGAGTCAGTCACAGGAAGGTTGTTATAATGTCTGAGTCAGTCACAGGAAGGTTGTTATAATGTCTGAGTCAGTCACAGGAAGGTTGTTATAATGTCTGAGTCAGTCACAGGAAGGTTGTTATAATGTCTGAGTCGTCACAGGAAGGTTGTTATAATGTCTGAGCAGTCACGGGAAAGGGTTTGTTAATAATGTCTGAGTCAGTCACAGGAAGGTTGTTATAATGCCGGAGTCAGTCACAGGAAGGTTGTTATAATGTCTGAGTCAGTCACAGGAAGGTTGTTATAATGTCTGAGTCAGTCACAGGAAGGGTTTTGTTATAATGTCTGAGTCAGTCACAGGAAGGTTGTTATTCTGAGTCAGTCACAGGAAGGTTTGTTAAATGTCGGGGTCAGTCACAGAAGGTTGTTATAATGTCTGAGTCAGTCACAGGAAGGTTGTTATAATGTCTGAGTCAGTCACAGGAAGGTTGTTATAATGTCTGAGTCAGTCACAGGAAGGTTGTTATAATGCCGGAGTCAGTCACAGGAAGGTTGTTATAATGTCTGAGTCAGTCACAGGAAGGTTGTTATAATGTCTGAGTCACAGGAAGGTTGTTATAATGTCTGAGTCAGTCACAGGAAGGTTGTTATAATGTCTGAGTCAGTCACAGGAAGGTTGTTATAATGTCTGAGTCACAGGAAGGTTGTTATAATGTCTGAGTCAGTCACAGGAAGGTTGTTATAATGTCTGAGTCAGTCACAGGAAGGTTGTTATAATGCCCTGGTCCAGGAAGGTTGTTTTAATGTCTGAGTCAGTCACAGGAAGGTTGTTAAATGTCTGAGTCACGGGAAAGGGTTTGTTATTTAATGTCTGAGTCAGTCACAGGAAGGTTGTTATAATGTCTGAGTCAGTCACAGGAAGGTTGTTATAATGTCTGAGTCAGTCACAGGAAGGTTGTTATAATGTCTGAGTCACAG
Organism: Cherax quadricarinatus; assembly: GCF_026875155.1. Taxonomy (NCBI): domain Eukaryota; kingdom Metazoa; phylum Arthropoda; class Malacostraca; order Decapoda; family Parastacidae; genus Cherax; species Cherax quadricarinatus. Next base: position 24,663,793 of record NC_069478.1, read on the forward strand.
GAAGGTTGTTATAATGTCTGAGTCAGTCACAGGAAGGTTGTTATAATGTCTGAGTCACAGGAAGGTTGTTATAATGTCTGAGTCAGTCACAGGAAGGTTGTTATAATGAGTCAGTCACAGGAAGGTTGTTATAATGTCTGAGTCACAGGAAGGTTGTTATAATGACTGATTTCAGTCACAGGAAGGTTTTGTTATAATGTCTGAGTCACAGGAGGTTGTTAAATGACTGAGTCAGTCACAGGAAGGTTGTTATAATGTCTGAGTCAGTCACAGGAAGGTTGTTATAATGCCTGAGTCAGTCACAGGAAGGTTGTTATAATGCCTGAGTCAGTCACAGGAAGGTTGTTATAATGACTGAGTCAGTCACAGGAAGGTTGTTATGTCTGAGTCAGTCACAGGAAGGTTGTTATAATGACTGAGTCAGTCACAAGAAAGTTGTTATAATGTCTGAGTCAGTCACAGGAAGGTTGTTATAATGTCTGAGTCAGTCACAGGAAGGTTGTTATAATGTCTGAGTCAGTCACGGGAAAGGTTGTTATTAATGTCTGAGTCAGTCACAGGAAGGTTTTATAATGTCTGAGTCAGTCACGAAAGGTTGTTATAATGTCTGAGTCGGGTCACAGGAAGGTTGTTATAATGCCTGAGTCAGTCACAGGAAGGTTGTTATAATGACTGGGGTCAGTCACGGAAGGTTGTTATAATGCCTGAGTCAGTCACAGGAAGGTTGTTATAATGTCTGAGTCAGTCACAGGAAGGTTGTTATAATGTCTGAGTAATTTCACAGGAAGGTTGTTATAATTGTCTGAGTCAGTCACGGGAAAAGGTTTGTTATGTCTGAGTCAGCACGGGAAGGTTTGTTATAAGCCTGAGTCACAGGAAGGTTGTTATAATGTCTGGTCACAGTAAGGTTGTTATAATGTCTGATTTCACGGGAAAGGGTTTTGTTATAATGTCTGAGTCAGTCACAGGAAGGTTGTTATAATGTCTGAGTCAGTCACAGGAAGGTTGTTATAATGTCTGAGTCAGTCACAGGAAGGTTGTTATAATGTCTGAGTCAGTCACAGGAAGGTTGTTATAATGTCTGAGTCACAGGAAGGTTGTTATAATGTCTGAGTCACAGGAAGGTTGTTATAATGTCTGAGTCACAGGAAGGTTGTTATAATGTCTGAGTCAGTCACAGGAAGGTTGTTATAATGCCTGAGTCAGTCACAGGAAGGTTGTTATAATGCCTGAGTCAGTCACGGGAAGGTTGTTAAAATTTGCCTGAGTCAGTCAACGGGAAAGGTTGTTATAAAGTCGAGTCACAGGAAGGTTGTTATAATGTTGAGTCAGTCACAGGAAGGTTGTTATAATGTCTGAGTCAGTCACAGGAAGGTTGTTATAATGTCTGAGTCAGTCACAGGAAGGTTGTTATAATGTCTGAGTCAGTCACAGGAAGGTTGTTTTATAATCCTGATCAGTCACGGAAAAGGTTGTTATAATGTCGAGTCAGTCACAGGAAGGTTGTTATAATGTCTGAGTCGTCACAGGAAGGTTTTTTAAGCCTGAGTCGTCACAGGAAGGTTGTTATAATGTCTGAGTCAGTCACAGGAAGGTTGTTATAATGTCTGAGTCAGTCACAGGAAGGTTGTTATAATGTCTGAGTCAGTCACAGGAAGGTTGTTATAATGCTTGATCAGTCACAGGAAGGTTTGTTAAATGTCTGAGTCAGTCACAGGAAGGTTGTTATGTCTGAGTCAGTCACGGGAAGGTTGTTAATGTCTAGCCCAGTCACAGGAAGGTTGTTATAATGTCTGAGTCAGTCACAGGAAGGTTGTTATAATGTCTGAGTCACAGGAAGGTTGTTATAATGTCTGAGTCAGTCACAGGAAGGTTGTTATAATGTCTGAGTCAGTCACAGGAAGGTTGTTATAATGTCTGAGTCACAGGAAGGTTGTTATAATGTCTGAGTCACAGGAAGGTTGTTATAATGTCTGAGTCAGTCACAGGAAGGTTGTTATAATGTCTGAGTCACAGGAAGGTTGTTATAATGCCTGAGTCAGTCCACGGGAAAGGGTTTGGGTTATAATGCCCGAGTCAGCCCACGGGGAAGGTTGTTATAATGTCTGAGTCAGTCACAGGAAGGTTGTTAAAATGGTAGAGTCAAGTTCACAGGAAGGTTGTTATAATGTCTGAGTCACAGGAAGGTTTTTATAATGCCTGATCAGTTCACGGGAAGATTTGTTATAATGCCTGAGTCAGTCACAGGAAGGTTGTTATAATGTCTGAGTCAGTCACAGGAAGGTTGTTATAATGCCCGAGTCAGTCACAGGAAGGTTGTTATAATGCCTGAGTCAGTCACAGGAAGGTTGTTATAATGCTGAGTCATTTCACAGGAAGGTTTTTAAAAAGGGTCTGAGTCAGTCACAGGAAGGTTGTTATAATGCCTGAGTCAGTCACAGGAAGGTTGTTATAATGTCTGAGTCAGTCACAGGAAGGTTGTTATAATGTCTGAGTCAGTCACAGGAAGGTTGTTATAATGTCTGAGTCAGTCACAGGAAGGTTGTTATAATGTCTGAGTCAGTCACAGGAAGGTTGTTATAATGTCTGAGTCACAGGAAGGTTGTTATAATGTCTGAGTCACAGGAAGGTTGTTATAATGTCTGAGTCAGTCACAGGAAGGTTGTTATAATGCCTGAGTCAGCTCCAACAGGGCTGAGTTCTTACTTTCGACTACTTTTAAGATTTACTCCAGGCAGCCAGATCTAAGGCCGCACTTCCTTAAACCAAAGCTGGTTTTTGATATATGTAAACTACCTACCTCCAGGTACTGAACACTACAGGGCGTTGCCTGAAGATACCTGGAGAGGGCTTCGGGGGCCAACACCCCCGTGGCCTGGTCTGAAACCAGGCCTCGTGATGGATCAGGGTCTGATCAACCAGGCTGTTACTTATTATTAATAATAGAGGGAAAGCATTAAACCTGGAAAGGTCACTTAGCACTGTACAACAGAGGTGAAGATGGTAGCAAGAAAGGTGGTGTTAAGGGAAGATGACCTAGCAAGATGGTTTTAAAGTTAAACTAATGAGTACAAATATAAGTGAGAAGCGAAACTAAGTTTACAAGTCCCAAGAATATGTTCCCAATAACAGTGGTGTAAGGCCAGTAGACTTCCCCTTGTTAAATGCGAGGTAATGGAGATGGAAGGGAGAAGTGGGGGGTAAACCCTCACGTTATATTAACTACGGGCAGCATTTTACTATAATCAGAAAAAGACGGTTAGCTATAACACAACCCAACTAGAACCAAAATGGGAAACTTAAGGAGCATTTTGAGCCAGGCTCAAAATGCTGCTTAAGTCTGGTGACTGCAGCCTATTGCTGAGGCCCAGTGGTTCCGCCATATGGATAGGCAATGGATACTTGCACTTGGACTAATAAACTGTCATTACAATCTCCATTTTTTTACAAAAGTGGTGGAGAGAAATGGAATAAAATCCCGACTTGATGGATGACGACACAACCACAGCATAATGCGATTCCTTGGTTAACAACGTTTTTTACCCACACAGTGGGCGTTATCAAGTCACCAAAAAGATCAGATCTTGACTTGATGAATCCCACACTGTGGGGGAAAGATTCTTAATAACAAAGAATCGCAATATAGAAAAGTAATGAAATGGCTACAGGCAGAAATGCATCGTTGGTGAGTACACCAGAGAGTACATACGGAAGGAGGGTGAGACGGAGGGTGAGGTAGAAGGGTGAGGGAGCATGGGGGGGGGAGGGTAAGGTAGATGGAAGTCGTAAGGGAAGGTCTGGGGGTCGCCTGGGGAAGCACACAGTCTCGCCAATTTTTCTTAATGGTGCGGTTTTCCTGGAGTTGCGGGTGGCTTAACCTTGGCTAATGCTACAGCTGTCACTGCTGCTGTTGCTGTGTTCACCTGGTCTGCTGTAGTGCTTACCATGGGTTTTAAGGTGAGAGTTGGGCACTTGCGGAGAGCAAGTGTTGCTGCAAGACTCACTACAAACCCTCAAGTCTAGTTCAGACCATGGAATATGGAAGCTTTCTCTCATACCGTAAAACATTACTAATTATTTACCCTCTAAATCTACCCGTTACACAAGGATCATTAATGCCGCACTAAACCTAGACATTAATAAACCAAAAATACTTGCATCTATAAGGGATAAAAGGTCAACTGTCCAGTTAATACAAAACTTGAGATATCACTTGTGTTTTATGTACACTGAGAAACGCACTGCTCTGTATAGACAAGTTGAGAGTTAATCCACCCTGTGTTTTGCCAAAACACAGAACATCAACATCCAATTTGACAATTGTTTTTAACATAGTTAAATGAAATGAGAATATTGGTGTGGGTGTAATAACTGACTTTCACAACTGTTGGGTTTTGCTAAAAATAAAAAAGGGTTTGCATTAACAAATAAAAATTAAAAATTTTTATATAAATGAACTTAAGTAAACGTGAATGTATATATACAAAATACTGAGCGACAACCTGGTAAAACACTAAGATACACCACTGTGTTAGTATACAAGACTCACTCCATATATAGTGGTAAGGGAGGGAAGGATGTAGGGAGGGATGGCGGAAAGCGATGGCAGGGCAGACACAATAAGAGAACACGTTCAAAACTGAAAGGAGGGATGGAGGAAGGGGAGGCAGGGCACAATAGAGAACATATTTAACTCTGGGAAAGGGGGATGGAGGAAGGGGAGGGCAGGGCACAATAAGAGAACACTATATCAACACTGGAAGGGAGGGTGGGAGGAAGGGGAGGGCAGGACACAATCAGGTAAAAACTATATCAACATCTGGAAGGAGGGATGGAGGAAGGGAGGGCAGGGCACAAAAGAAAAACACTATATCAACATCTGAAAAGGAGGGATGGAGGAAAGGGAGGGCAGGCACAAATAAAAACAATTACACATCTGAAGAGGGATGGGGGAAGGGGAGGGCAGGGCACAATAAGAGAACAAAATATCAACTCTATTTAACATCTTACCAGAAGATATCACAACCCCCTGCTGGGACAAGTGGAAAGTCCCCCCTTAAGAGAAAATTAACCCAAGTACTGCACCCCAAGTGCCGGACAAGCCAGGCTGTGATGGATAGTTGGCCAGTGGGGTCGCAGCAGCAAACGCCTGGTGACCCGGGAAGCACCAAACAAGCCTGACCAGGGCCGGCTGAGAGAGTAGAATAATTCTTGAAATCCCTGAAAGGTATATCAAAAGGGAATGGATACAGATGGGGCCCACCATATAAGAAGGTACGGGTAAAAGTAGTATCCGGATTGCGTACAAATACGCGGGTACAGTGGCGCTGGGTATTAGGACAGGACGGGGTACATGGTAACTGGGTATTGCGGGACAGTGACGCGGGACAGTGGAGGTGGGTATGTATAAACGTACAGTTGTCTCATAATTTGTCTTTGGGATCATTAAGCTGGAGTTCCCTCAGGGGAGGGATCCCTTCACTCGCTTAATGTTGGTAACTGACCCCTAGCAGCACACACAACAACACACTCACACACACACCACACAAACACACACACACACACACACACACAAACCACACACACTCACACACACACACCACACAAACACACACACACCACAATGAGTGAATCATAAGTGCAAAAAACTCTATGAAGATAAACTGGTTTTCTTTTAGGACAACACTGTACTGATGCGAAAGTGTTTGAGATAGAGGGAGGGAGGGGGTGAGGGGAGGGAGGAGGAAAGGGAGGGAAGGGGGTGAAGTGAAGGTGAAATTTGAAGCTCCTGGAGTCTACTGGAGGGGATTCCGGGGATCACGCCCCCGGGCCCGACCCACGACCCGGCCTTCCGGTGGATCAGTGCTATCACTAGTCTGTTACTGCTGGCCGCCGTAGTCCAACGTACGAACCACAGTTCGGGTGATCCGGGACGCTTTAAGTATCTGTCCAGTCCCCTTGAAGCAGCCAGGGGCCTATTGGTAATTCCCTTAATGTTGATAGGCTGTTTAAGAGTTTGGCACGGCACTCATGGTTTTTCTCTAGTGTACCAATGGCGCCCCTACTTTAATTGAGGCTTTTGCTCGCCTGCCCAGTCTTTTACTTTCGTAGGAGTGTTCTGTGTGCAATTCAGGCCTTCCTCCAGATTTCCTAAATGCCACTACCAGACAACATTCACTGTAAGACAGTGCACTGCCAGGACCACACAACCACAACTATCATCACCCATCAACCATCATTACCACACAACAACCATCAATTCGTCCACAACAACCATCATTCGGCCCCTCAATAACCATTCACCATCAAAACCATCATTTTACCCATCAACCACAACAACCATCATTCACCATCAACAACCATCATCACCATCAACCATCAACAAAACCCTCATTCACCATCAACAACCCATCATTCACCCATCAACAACCTCATTCGCCCATCAACCATCCACACCATCAATTCGTCCATCAACAACCACATTCGCCCATCAATAACCATTTCACCCATCAAACCACATTCACCCATCAACAACCATCATTCAACCCCTCAACCAACACATTCAACCCATCAACAACCAATTCACCACAACAGCCATCATTCACCCATCAACACATCAATTCACCCATCAACCCAACCTCATTCACCCATCAACAACCATCATTCACCCATCAACAACCATCATTCACCATCAACAAAAAATCATTCACCCATCAACAACCATCATTCACCCATCAACAACCATCATTCACCCATCAACATCATCATTCACCCATCAACAGTCATCATTCATCCATCAACAACATATTCACCCATCAACAACCATCATTCACCCATCAACAACCATCATTCGCCCATCAACAACCATCATTCACCCATCAACAACCATCATTCACCCATCAACAACCATTTATTCACCCATCAACCACACTCCCCTTCAACAACCATCATTCACCCATTAACAACCATCATTCACCCATCAACAACCATCATTCACCCATCAACAACCATCATTCACCCATCAACAACCATCATTCACCCATCAACAACCATCATTCACCCATCAACAACCACACTCCCCTTTCAACAACCATCATTCACCCATTAACAACCATCATTCACCCATTAACAACCATCATTCACCCATCAACAACCCTCATTCACCCATCAACAACCGTCATTCACCATCACAAACCCTAAAAATTCACCCATCAACAACCATCATTCATCCATCAACAACCACACCCCCTTCAACAACCATCATTCACCCATCAACAACCATCATTCACCCATCAACAACCACACCCCCCTTTCAACAACCATCATTCACCCATCAACAACCATCATTCACCCATCAACAACCATCATTCACCCATCAACAACCATCATTCACCCATCAACAACCATCATTCACCCATCAACAACCACACCCCCCTTTCAACACCATCATTCACCCATCAACAACCATCATTCACCCATCAACAACCCACACCCCCTTTCAACAACCATCATTCACCATCAACAACCATCATTCACCCCTCAACAACCCTCATTCACCCATCAACAACCCAAAGCCTAATAAACCCTCTTACCGTAAATACTTGTTAACGGTTCAGCAATCATCGCCCCCGCGGCTCGTTTCCCCACAGGGCATAACAAATTTTTAGTGTATTGTTCTTGCTCCCCCATTCCCATTCTTCCTCCCACCAAACACCCCTCCCCTTCCACCCCCGCCTTTGGTGGTGGTGGAGTGGGGGGATGTTGCACTCCCACTACTCCCGAGTAAAATGGTTGCCAACCTGTTAATTGCTTCCGCCGGGCTACGTCCGAAAGCCAATTACCGTCGCCGGGGAAAAAAAATGGAGTGAACCAGGCCCGCTTACCTCTCATTTCCCGGGATTAAAACTTGGTAAGAGCCATTTTCTGTGAAAACTATCCTCCACCCTCCTACCTCCTTACTATATTCCGACCTATACCCCAGTCCTTGTTTAAGCTAGTTTAGGGGGACCCTTGACCCGCAGAAGCTAGAAGGGTGACCCTTGACCTGCTGAAGCTAGTTTAGGGTGGACCCTTGACCTGCTGAAGCTAGTTTAGGGGGGACCCTTGACCTGTGAAGCTAGTTTAGGTGACCCTTTACCTGCTGAACTAGTTTAGGGAGGACCCTTTCCTTTCTGAAGCTAGTTTAGGGTGGACCTTGACCTGCTGAAGCTAGTTTAGGGTGGACCCTTGACCTGCTGAAGCTAGTTTAGGGTGGACCCTTGACCCGCTGAAACTAGTTTAGGGTGGACCCTTTTACCTGCTGAAGCTAGTTTAGGGTGGACCCCTTTACCTGCTGAAGCTAGTTTAGGGTGGGCCCTTGACCTGCTGAAGATAGTTTAGGGTGTGCCTTGACCCGCTGAATCAGTCTTAACCTCTAAAATTCCGGAATTTGGCCCTCAACTTTTCACAACACACACACCAAACCACATATTAAAAATTATTATATATATATTGTGGTTGGGTGTGTGTGTGTTATTTAAAACATTCAGAGTTCTGAGACGTCCCAGTAGTTTTAAAATCTCATTCTTTCCAGGGAGGCAGAAACTGTGTGAGTGTTTTCCACTGTGCTGCGTGTCCTGCCCTGCACGAAACCGTCAACACTGAACAATAGTTACTGGAAGACAAAGTCACTGAAAATACTACCAGTAATTTCTTCTTGTTTTAAAATGCCATGGTTATCCAGTCTAACTATTTACGACTTTCACAGCATCTGCCTTACTGTGTTCTATGACAGGAACAATGACTGAACCTGGGGTAAACAATGACTCACCCTGGTGGGAACAAATACTCACCGTGGTCGGTGCGAACTTTGCCGTTCCTGCGGGAGTGCCAGACCAGCTTGGGGTGAGGCGTGCCAGTGGCACTGCAGGTGAGTGTTGCAGACTGACCCAGCAAGACTGTTATGTTGCTTGGCATCTCCACCAGCTCCGGAGCTGCAACACAACAACACTGTTAGTACATCTGCTCAACACCTGTAACCGTGTTAGCGCACCTCAAAACACATGTGTAGCATAAATACACCTGTTCGTGAACACCTGTACGCGTGTTAGCACAATTCTACAGTATACATAATCTCAGTGAGCATATCCTGTGTGGCGGGAACATCTGGGTGGACCAGCTGTTACAGCCTTGCACCCTTCAAGAACCCTTCACGTCTGTGAAGGGCTCTTGATCAATGCTTCGAAGTTACTCTTCTCTTCCTCTGACCAAACCCGCATTCTCCTCACTCCTCCCAGGTGTTGTGTACCACATGTTGATTTAAACAATACTAATATGCAATATGATCGCAGTAAACAGGTGATATCACAATATGCAAAAATAACCACTGTGAAAAATAGTGAAATTCCAAACGCATTCGTGATTTTGTTACATTATCAAGGAACTGTGACAATAACAACAGCTGAAGGCTTATTATAAGGCCGAGACAGCACCTTACGGACATCTGACGCCTCACCCGTTCCTTTATGATGATGTGGGCGAGACGGTCAAGGAACTGTCAAACATAATTTAAACTCTCCCCAAATTTGATTCCTTGATAATGCGAGAAAATCATGAAAGCGCTTGGAAGTTCACCACTTTTTCACAGTGGTTGTTGTGCATGTACTAACATACAATTTGAAAAGTCAGATAGCTCAGAGACATGGGCAGTAACGTGGGGGCAGGACACATGGGGCAGTAACGTGAGGGCAGGACACATGGGGCAGTAACGTGAGGGCAGGACACATGGGGCAGTAACGTGAGGGCAGGACACATGGGGCAGTAACGTGGGGGCAGGACACATGGGGCAGTAACGTGAGGGCAGGACACATGGGGCAGTAACGTGAGGGCAGGACACATGGGGCAGTAACGTGAGGCAGCAGGAAGTATGGGGCAGTAACGTGGGGCAGGGCACATGGAACAGTAACGTGAGGCAGTAGGAAGTATGGGGCAGTAATGTGGGGCAGCAGGAAGCATGGGTCAGTAACGTGTGGCAGCAGGAAGTATGGGGCAGTAACGTGGGGCAGCAGCACACATTGGGCAGTAACGTGGGCCAGCAGGACACATGGGGCAGTAACGTGGGGCAGCAGAAAGCATGGGACAGTAATGTAGGGCAGCAAGACACATGGGGCAGCAGGAAGTATGAGGCAGTAACGTGGGGGCAGGACACACGGGGGCAGTAACGTGAGGGCAGGACACACGGGGCAGTAACGTGAGGGCAGGACACACGGGGCAGTAACGTGAGGGCAGGACACACGGGGCAGTTGCGTGAGGGCAGGACACACGGGGCAGTAACGTGGGGGCAGGACACACGGGGCAGTAACGTGGGGGCAGGACAAACGGGGCAGTAACGTGGGAGCAGGACACACGGGGCAGTAACGTGGGGGCAGGACAAACGGGGCAGTAACGTGGGGCAGGACACACGGGGCAGTGACGTGGGGGCAGGACACACGGGGGCAGTAACGTGAGGGCAGGACACACGGGGCAGTAACGTGGGGGAAGGACAAACGGGGCAGTAACGTGGGGGCAGGACACACGGGGCAGTAACGTGGGGCAGGACAAACGGGGCAGTAACGTGGGGGCAGGACAAACGGGGCAGTAACGTGGGGGCAGGACACATGGGGCAGTAACGTGGGGGCAGGACACACGGGGCAGTAACGTGGAGGCAGGACGCACGGGGCAGTAACATGGAGGCAGGACACACGGGGCAGTAACGTGGGGGCAGGACACACGGGGCAGTAACATGGAGGCAGGACACACGGGGCAGTAACGTGGGAGGCAGGACAAACGGGGCAGTAACGTGGGGGCAGGACACATGGGGCAGTAACGTGGGGGCAGGACACACGGGGCAGTAACGTGGGGGCAGGACACACGGGGCAGTAACATGGAGGCAGGACACACGGGGCAGTAACGTGGGGGCAGGACAAACGGTGCAGTAACATGGAGGCAGGACACACGGTGGCATTTAACGTGGGGGCAGGACACACGGGGCAGTAACATGGAGGCAGGACACATGGGGCAGTAACATGGAGGCAGGACACACGGGGCAGTAACATGGAGGCAGGACACACGGGGGCAGTAACATGGAGGCAGGACACACGGGGCAGTAACATGGAGGCAGGACACACGGGTAGTAACGTGGGGGCAGGACACACGGGGCAGTAACATGGAGGCAGGACACACGGGGCAGTACCATGGAGGCAGGACACACGGGCAGTAACGTGGGGGCAGGACACACGGGGCAGTAACATGGAGGCAGGACACACGGGGCAGTAACGTGGGGGCAGGACACATGGGGCAGTAACGTGGGGGCAGGACACACGGGGCAGTAACATGGAGGCAGGACACACGGGGCAGTAACATGGAGGCAGGACACACGGGGCAGTAACGTGGGGCAGGACACACGGGGCAGTAACATGGAGGCAGGACACACGGGGCAGTAACGTGGGGGGCAGGACACACGGGGCAGTAACATGGAGGCAGGACACACGGGGCAGTAACGTGGGAGGCAGGACACACGGGGCAGTAACATGGAGGCAGGACACACGGGGCAGTAACGTGGGGCAGGACACACGGGGCAGTAACATGGAGGCAGGACACACGGGCAGTAACATGGAGGCAGGACACACGGGGCAGTAACGGGGGGGCAGGACACACGGGGCAGTAACATGGAGGCAGGACACACGGGGCAGTAACGTGGGGGCAGGACACACGGGGCAGTAACATGGAGGCAGGACACACGGGGCAGTAACATGGAGGCAGGACACACGGGCAGTAACGTGGGGGCAGGACACACGGGGCAGTAACATGGAGGCAGGACACACGGGGCAGTACCATGGAGGCAGGACACACGGGGCAGTAACGTGGGGGCAGGACACACGGGGCAGTAACATGGAGGCAGGACACACGGGGCAGTAACGTGGGGGCAGGACACATGGGGCAGTAACGTGGGGGCAGGACACACGGGGCAGTAACATGGAGGCAGGACACACGGGGCAGTAACATGGAGGCAGGACACACGGGGCAGTTACGTGGGGGCAGGACACACGGGGCAGTAACATGGAGGCAGGACACACGGGGCAGTAACGTGGGGGGCAGGACACACGGGGCAGTAACATGGAGGCAGGACACACGGGGCAGTAACATGGAGGCAGGACACATGGGGCAGTAACGTGGGGGGCAGGACACACGGGGCAGTAACATGGAGGCAGGACACACGGGGCAGTAACGTGGGGGCAGGACACACTGGGCAGTAACATGGAGGCAGGACACAGGGGCAGTAACGTGGGAGGCAGGACACACGGGGCAGTAACATGGAGGCAGGACACACGGGGCAGTAACGTGGGGGCAGGACACACGGGGCAGTAACATGGAGGGCAGGACACACGGGGCAGTACCATGGAGGCAGGACACACGGGCAGTAACGTGGGGGCAGGACACACGGGGCAGTAACATGGAGGCAGGACACACGGGGCAGTAACGTGGGGCAGGACACATGGGGCAGTAACGTGGGGGCAGGACACACGGGCAGTAACATGGAGGCAGGACACACGGGGCAGTAACATGGAGGCAGGACACACGGGGCAGTTACGTGGGGGCAGGACACACGGGGCAGTAACATGGAGGCAGGACACACGGGGCAGTAACGTGGGGGGCAGGACACACGGGGCAGTAACATGGAGGCAGGACACACGGGGCAGTAACATGGAGGCAGGACACATGGGGCAGTAACGTGGGGGGCAGGACACACGGGGCAGTAACATGGAGGCAGGACACACGGGGCAGTAACGTGGGGGCAGGACACACTGGGCAGTAACATGGAGGCAGGACACAGGGGCAGTAACGTGGGAGGCAGGACACACGGGGCAGTAACATGGAGGCAGGACACAGGGGGCAGTAACGTGGGGCAGGACACACGGGGCAGTAACATGGAGGCAGGACACACGGGGCAGTAACATGGAGGCAGGACACACGGGGCAGTAACGTGGGGGCAGGACACACGGGGCAGTAACATGGAGGCAGGACACACGGGGCAGCAGGACACACGGATATATTTACTCTCTGAGATCAATGGAGTATTGTGGGTCTGGTTAATGAGCACAACGTCTCTATTATATCTGATTTAATGAAAAAGGATAAGAGGGAGAGCAAAGGGATGGCAGAAGGGAGGGAGGGATAACAGGGCCCGTACCGTGAGAGAGAGAGAGAGAGAGAGAGAGAGAGAGAGAGAGAGAGAGACCCCTCGCCTAATGAAAGTAATTATTTGGTGCGCACTATGACTGCTACTGCTCTGCTTTGCTCCCGTGATAACCTCTCATTAAGCCAGAGTAAGGGGGTATGTCACCCCCTCCCTCCCCTGCCACGAGGGAAGGACCCTCCCCTGCCACGAGGGAAGGACCCTCCCCTGCCACGAGGGAAGGACCCTCCCCTGCCACGAGGGAAGGACCCTCCCCTGCCACGAGGGAAGGACCCTCCCCTGCCACGAGGGAAGGACCCCCCCTGCCACGAGGGAAGGACCCCCCCTGCCACGAGGGAAGGACCCCCCCCTGCCACGAGGGAAGGACCCCCCCCTGCCACGGGGGAAGGACCCCCCCCTGCCACGAGGGAAGGACCCCTCCCTGCCACGAGGGAAGGCCCCCTCCCTGCCACGAGGGAAGGACCCCCCCCCTCCCTGCAGATTACAGAGTAAGTGTAAAACCCTCACTATTGTTACACTTCAATGAATAACATTTAAATGTGAATTTATATTAGATTAATGTTGAACTTTTACACGGTAATATTATCATGATCAGCGGTAATTAAAAGAGGCGGAAATATTACAGTAATATTGACCAGGTCCTCACTGCACTTGCATTCCAGGTCCTCACTGCACTTACATTCCAGGTCCTCACTGCACTTACATTCCAGGTGCTCACTGCACTTACATTCTAGGTCCTCACTGCACTTACATTCCAGGTGCTCACTGCACTTACATTCCAGGTCCTCACTGCACTTACATTCCAGGTGCTCACTGCACTTGTATTCTAGGTCCTCACTGCACTTACATTCCAGGTGCTCACTGCACTTACATTCCAGGTGCTCACTGCACTTACATTCTAGGTCCTCACTGCACTTGTATTCCAGGTGCTCACTGCACTTACATTCCAGGTCCTCACTGCACTTACATTCCAGGTCCTCACTGCACTTACATTCCAGGTGCTCACTGCACTTGCATTCTAGGTCCTCACTGCACTTGCATTCCAGGTCCTCACTGCACTTGCATTCCAGGTGCTCACTGCACTTGCATTCTAGGTCCTCACTGCACTTGCATTCCAGGTCCTCACTGCACTTGCATTCTAGGTCCTCACTGCACTTGTATTCCAGGTCCTCACTGCACTTGCATTCTAGGTCCTCACTGCACTTGCATTCCAGTCCTCACTGCACTTGCATTCCAGGTCCTCACTGCACTTGGATTCTAGGTCATCACTGCACTTGCATTCTAGGTCCTCACTGCACTTGCATTCCAGTGTCAGCATAGTTGCTGATCCCTGTATTCCCAGTATTATATAGCATAGCATATTAGTATCATCCCTGTGCTTTAGACACGAGATCCCTCGTAGGCCTTTGGCTTGGTGGGGACGTCATAGGGATACAAAATGGGCAGTGATCCCCCTTTTCCCGTCCTCACTCGGCGGCAGACCTACAAACGTGAACGGGCTTGGCACCGGGCTCCATCTCTCATCTCAGTCTGACAATATATTTACCATCCTACAAGTGTGTCTACTTTTCAACCTGTGATATCTCCATTAAAGAACTCTTTACGATAAATGGTGACAGCGGTGAGCCTGTAATTCTGACGATTACAGCGATTTCGGAGATAAGTTGTTCGACCAGCAAGACGGCCATTTCGTTTACCAGTAGGCCTCCCGAGGTTCACCCCATCCAGTACCTCAAGCCAGCTACTCTACCAGCTTCTACATTTTTCCCACTGGTCAGTCTCTTTGTATTAGTGGTTATTTTCTTTTGCATTACTCCCGAGGGTTGACCCGAGTTTGCAAAATAAGCCAGCTTCCAGTCTGTGGTGGGGATTTCAGAACACCCGAGTCCAGTCC
>NC_069478.1:24679399-24751345 GCF_026875155.1 Cherax quadricarinatus
CCCGCGTGTTACACAATTTACATATACATAATCTCAGTGGATTCCTGTGTGGGGGGAACATCTGGGTGGACCACGTTACACCCTTTGCCCCTTTCAAGACCCCTTCAGTCGTAAAGGGCTCTTGATCAATGCTTCGAAGTTACTTTCTCTTCCCCTGACCAAACCCGATTCCTCACTCCTCCCGGGTGTTGTGTACCACATTTTTGATTTAAAAATACTAATATGCAATATGATCGCAGTAAACAGGTGATATCACAATATGAAAAATAACCACTGTGAAAAATAGTGAAATTTCAAGCGCATTCGTGATTTTGTCACAAATGCGCGAAGAACTGTGACAATAACAACAGCTGAAGGCTTATTATAAGGCCGAGACAGCACCTTACGGACATCTGACGCCTCACCCGTTTCTTTATGATGATGTGGGCGAGACGGTCAAGGAACTGTCAAACATAATTTAAACTCTCCCCAAATTTGATTCCTTGATAATGCGAGAAAATCATGAAAGCGCTTGGAAGTTCACCACTTTTTCACAGTGGTTGTTGTGCATGTACTAACATACAATTTGAAAAGTCAGATAGCTCAGAGACATGGGTAGTAACGTGGGGGCAGGACACATGGGGCAGTAACGTGAGGGCAGGACATATGGGGCAGTAACGTGGGGCAGGGCACATGGGGCAGTAACGTGAGGGCAGGACATATGGGGCAGTAACGTGGGGCAGGGCACATGGGGCAGTAACGTGGGCAGGGCACTGGAACAGTAACGTGAGGCAGCAGGAAGTATGGGGCAGTAATGTGGGGCAGCAGGAAGCATGGGTCAGTAACGTGTGGCAGCAGGAAGTATGGGGCAGTAACGTGGGGCAGCAGGAAGCATGAGTCAGTAACGTGTGACAGCAGGAAGTATGGGGCAGTAATGTGGGGCAGCAGGAAGCATGAGTCAGTAACGTGTGACAGCAGGAAGTATGGGGCAGTAACGTGGGCAGCAGCACACATTGGGCAGTAACGTGGGCCAGCAGGACACATGGGGCAGTAGCGTGGGGCAGCAGAAAGCATGGACAGTAATGTGGGCAGCAAGACACATGGGCAGCAGGAAGTACGGGGCAGTAACGTGGGGCAGGACACATGGGGCAGTAACGTGGGGGCAGGACACACGGGGCAGTAACGTGGAGGCAGGACACACGGGCATAACATGGAGGCGGGACACACGGGGCAGTAACATGGAGGCAGGACACACGGGCAGTAACGGGGGGCAGGACACATGGGCAGTAACGTGGGGGCAGGACACACGGGGCGGTAACGTGGGGGCAGGACACAGGGGCAGTAACATGGAGGGCAGGACACAGGGGGCAGTAACGTGGGGCAGGACACACGTGCAGTAACATGGAGGCAGGACACAGGGGGCAGTAACGTGGGGGCAGGACACACGGGGCATTAACATGGAGGCAGGACACACGGGCAGTAACATGGAAGCAGGACACACGGGGCAGTAACATGGAGGCAGACACACGGGGCAGAAAACATGGAGGCAGGACACACGGGGCAGTAACGTGGGGGGCAGGACACACGGCAAGTAATATGGAGGCAGGACACACGGGGCTAACAGGGAGGCAGGACACACGGGGCAGTAACATAAAAGCGGGACACACGGGCAGAAAACATGGAGGCAGGACACACGGGAAGTAAACATGGAGGCAGGACACACGGGCAGTAACGTGGGGCAGACACACGGGGCAGTAACATGGAGGCAGGACACACGGGCAGTAACGTGGGGGGCAGGACACAGGGGGCAGTAATATGGAGGCAGGACACACGGGGCACAGGACACACGGGGCAGTAAGTGGGGGGCAGGACACACGGGCAGTAATATGGAGGCAGGACACACGGGGCAGCAGGACACACGGGCAGTAACAGGGAGGAAAGGACACACGGGCAGTAACGTGGGGGGCGGGACACACGGGGCAGTAATATGGGGGCAGGACACACGGGGCAGCAGGACACACGGGCAGTAACGGGGGGGGCGGGAAACACACGGGGCAGAAAATAGGGGGGCAGGACACACGGGCAGCAGGACACACGGGCAGTAACATGGAGGCAGACACACGGGGCAGTAACGTGGGGGCAGGACACACGGGGCAGTAACATGGAGGCAGGACACACGGGGCAGCAGGACACACGGGGCAGTAACATGGAGGCAGGACACACGGGGCATAAACTGGGGGCAGGACACACGGGCATAACATGGGGGCAGGACACACGGGGCAGCAGGACACACGGGGCAGAAACAGGGAGGCAGGACACACGGGCAGCAGACACACGGGCAGTAACATGGAGGCAGGACACACGGGGAGCGGGAACACACGGGGCAGTAACATGGAGGCAGGACACCGGGGCAGCAGACACAGGGGGCAGAAAACATGGAGGCAGGACACACGGGCAGCAGGACACACGGGCAGTAACATGGAGGCAGGACAACACGGGGCAGCAGACACACGGGCAGTAACATGGAGGCAGGACACACGGGCGGGCAGGACACACGGGGCAGTAACATGGGAGCAGGACACACGGGGCAGCGGGACACACGGGGCAGCAGGACACACGGGGCAGTAACATGGAGGCAGACACACGGGGCAGCAGGACACCCCGGGCAGCAGGACACACGGGGCAGTACAATGGGGGCAGGACACACGGGGCAGAACACAGGGGGCAGCAGGACACACGGGAAAGTAACATGGAGGCAGGACACACGGGGCAGCAGGACACACGGCAGCAGGACCACACGGGGCAGTAACAGGAGGCGGGACACACGGGGCAGCAGGACACACGGGCAGCAGGACACACGGGCAGTAACATGGAGGCAGGACACACGGGGCAACAGGACACACGGGGCAGCAGACACAAGGATATTTTTACTCTCTGAGATCAATGGAGTATTGTGGGTCTGGTTAATGAGCACAACGTCTCTATTATATCTTGATTTAATGAAAAAGGTTTAAGAGGGAGAGCAAAGGATGCAGAAGGGAGGAGGGATAACAGGGCCCGTACCGTGAGAGAGAGAGTGAAGAGAGAGAGAGAGAGAGAGAGAGAGAGAGAGAGAGAGAGAGAGAGAACCCCTCGCCTAATGAAAGTAATTATTTGGGTGCGCACTATGACTGCTACTGCTCTGTTTTGCCCCGTGATAACCTCTCATTAAGCCAAGTAAGGGGGTATTCACCCCCTACCTCCCCTGCCACGAGGGAAGGACCCCCCCTTCCTGCCACGAGGGAAGGACCCCCCCCCTGCCACGAGGGAAGGACCCCCCCCCTCCCTGCCACGAGGGAAGGACCCCCCCCTCCCTGCCACGAGGGAAGGACCCCCCCCCTCCCTGCCACGAGGGAAGGACCCCCCTCCCTGCCACGAGGGAAGGACCCCCCCCTCCCTGCCACGAGGGAAGGACCCCCCCCCCCTCCCTGCCACGAGGGAAGGACCCCCCCCCCTCCCTGCCACGAGGGAAGGACCCCCCCCTCCCTTGCCACGAGGGAAGGACCCCCCTCCCTGCCACGAGGGAAGGACCCCCCCCCTCCCTGCCACGAGGGAAGGACCCCCCCCTCCCTGCCACGAGGGAAGGGACCCCCCCCTCCCTGCCACGAGGGAAGGACCCCCCCCCCTCCCTGCCACGAGGGAAGGACCCCCCCCCCTCCCTGCCACGAGGGAAGGAACCCCCCCTCCCTGCCACGAGCGAAGGACCCCCCCCCTCCCTGCCACGAGGGAAGGACCCCCCCCTCCCTGCCATTACCATGCAGATTACAGAGTAAGTGTAAAACTCTCACTATTGTTACACTTCAATGAATAACATTTAAATGTGAATTTATATTAGATTAATGTTGAACTTTTACACGGTAATATTATTATGATCAGCGGTAATTAAAAGAGGCGGCAATATTACAGTAATATTGACCAGGTCCTCACTGCACTTGCATTCTAGGTCCTCACTGCACTTGTATTCCAGGTCCTCACTGCACTTACATTCCAGGTCCTCACTGCACTTACATTCCAGGTCCTCACTGCACTTACATTCCAGGTCCTCACTGCACTTGTATTCCAGGTCCTCACTGCACTTGTATTCCAGGTCCTCACTGCACTTACATTCCAGGTCCTCACTGCACTTGTATTCCAGGTCCTCACTGCACTTACATTCCAGGTGCTCACTGCACTTGCATTCTAGGTGCTCACTGCACTTGCATTCCAGGTGCTCACTGCACTTGCATTCCAGGTGCTCACTGCACTTGTATTCCAGGTCCTCACTGCACTTACATTCTAGGTGCTCACTGCACTTGCATTCCAGGTGCTCACTGCACTTGCATTCCAGGTCCTCACTGCACTTGCATTCCAGGTGCTCACTGCACTTACATTCCAGGTCCTCACTGCACTTGTATTCCAGGTCCTCACTGCACTTACATTCTAGGTGCTCACTGCACTTGCATTCCAGGTGCTCACTGCACTTGCATTCCAGGTGCTCACTGCACTTGCATTCCAGGTCCTCACTGCACTTACATTCCAGGTGCTCACTGCACTTACATTCCAGGTCCTCACTGCACTTACATTCCAGGTGCTCACTGCACTTACATTCCAGGTGCTCACTGCACTTACATTCCAGGTGCTCACTGCACTTACATTCCAGGTGCTCACTGCACTTACATTCCAGGTCCTCACTGCACTTACATTCCAGGTCCTCACTGCACTTACATTCCAGGTGCTCACTGCACTTACATTCCAGGTGCTCACTGCACTTGCATTCCAGGTGCTCACTGCACTTACATTCCAGGCCCTCACTGCACTTACATTCCAGGTGCTCACTGCACTTGCATTCCAGGTGCTCACTGCACTTACATTCCAGGTCCTCACTGCACTTACATTCCAGGTGCTCACTGCACTTGCATTCCAGGTGCTCACTGCACTTGTATTCCAGGTGCTCACTGCACTTGCATTCCAGGTGCTCACTGCACTTGTATTCCAGGTGCTCACTGCACTTGTATTCCAGGTCCTCACTGCACTTGTATTCCAGGTCCTCACTGCACTTACATTCCAGGTCCTCACTGCACTTGCATTCCAGGTCCTCACTGCACTTGTATTCCAGGTCCTCACTGCACTTGTATTCCAGGTCCTCACTGCACTTGTATTCCAGGTCCTCACTGCACTTGTATTCCAGGTCCTCACTGCACTTGCATTCCAGGTGCTCACTGCACTTGCATTCCAGGTGCTCACTGCACTTGTATTCCAGGTCCTCACTGCACTTGTATTCCAGGTCCTCACTGCACTTGCATTCCAGGTGCTCACTGCACTTGTATTCCAGGTCCTCACTGCACTTGTATTCCAGGTCCTCACTGCACTTACATTCCAGGTCCTCACTGCACTTGTATTCCAGGTCCTCACTGCACTTGTATTCCAGGTCCTCACTGCACTTGTATTCCAGGTCCTCACTGCACTTGTATTCCAGGTCCTCACTGCACTTACATTCCAGGTCCTCACTGCACTTGCATTCCAGGTCCTCACTGCACTTGCATTCCAGGTCCTCACTGCACTTGTATTCCAGGTCCTCACTGCACTTGTATTCCAGGTCCTCACTGCACTTGTATTCCAGGTCCTCACTGCACTTGCATTCCAGGTGCTCACTGCACTTGCATTCCAGGTGCTCACTGCACTTGCATTCCAGGTCCTCACTGCACTTGCATTCCAGGTGCTCACTGCACTTGCATTCCAGGTCCTCACTGCACTTGCATTCCAGGTGCTCACTGCACTTGCATTCCAGGTGCTCACTGCACTTGCATTCCAGGTCCTCACTGCACTTGCATTCCAGGTCCTCACTGCACTTGCATTCCAGTCCTCACTGCACTTGCATTCCAGGTCCTCACTGCACTTGCATTCCAGGTCCTCACTGCACTTGCATTCCAGGTCCTCACTGCACTTGCATTCCAGGTGCTCACTGCACATGCATTCCAGGTCCTCACTGCACTTGCATTCCAGGTGCTCACTGCACTTGCATTCCAGGTCCTCACTGCACTTGCATTCCAGGTGCTCACTGCACTTGCATTCCAGGTCCTCACTGCACTTGCATTCCAGGTGCTCACTGCACTTGCATTCCAGGTGCTCACTGCACTTGCATTCCAGGTCCTCACTGCACTTGCATTCCAGGTCCTCACTGCACTTGCATTCCAGGTCCTCACTGCACTTGCATTCCAGGTGCTCACTGCACTTGCATTCCAGGTGCTCACTGCACTTGCATTCCAGGTCCTCGCTGCACTTGCATTCCAGGTCCTCGCTGCACTTGCATTCCAGGTGCTCACTGCACTTGCATTCCAGGTGCTCACTGCACTTGCATTCCAGGTCCTCACTGCACTTGCATTCCAGGTCCTCACTGCACTTACATTCCAGGTGCTCACTGCACTTGCATTCCAGGTCCTCACTGCACTTGTATTCCAGGTCCTCACTGCACTTGCATTCCAGGTTCTCACTGCACTTGCATTCCAGGTCCTCACTGCACTTGCATTCCAGGTGCTCACTGCACTTGCATTCCAGGTGCTCACTGCACTTGCATTCCAGGTGCTCACTGCACTTGCATTCCAGGTGCTCACTGCACTTGCATTCCAGGTCCTCACTGCACTTGCATTCCAGGTCCTCACTGCACTTGCATTCCAGGTCCTCACTGCACTTGCATTCCAGGTCCTCACTGCACTTGCATTCCAGGTCCTCACTGCACTTGCATTCCAGGTCCTCACTGCACTTGCATTCCAGGTGCTCACTGCTCTTGCATTCCAGGTGCTCACTGCACTTGCATTCCAGGTCCTCACTGCACTTGCATTCCAGGTGCTCACTGCACTTGCATTCCAGGTCCTCACTGCACTTGCATTCCAGGTCCTCACTGCACTTGCATTCCAGGTCCTCACTGCACTTGCATTCCAGGTGCTCACTGCACTTGCATTCCAGGTCCTCACTGCACTTGCATTCCAGGTCCTCACTGCACTTGCATTCCAGGTCCTCACTGCACTTGCATTCCAGGTGCTCACTGCACTTGCATTCCAGGTCCTCACTGCACTTGCATTCCAGGTCCTCACTGCACTTGCATTCCAGGTCCTCACTGCACTTGCATTCCAGGTCCTCGCTGCACTTGCATTCCAGGTCCTCGCTGCACTTGCATTCCAGGTGCTCACTGCACTTGCATTCCAGGTGCTCACTGCACTTGCATTCCAGGTCCTCGCTGCACTTGCATTCCAGTGCTCACTGCACTTGCATTCCAGGTCCTCACTGCACTTGCATTCCAGGTCCTCACTGCACTTGCATTCCAGGTGCTCACTGCACTTGCATTCCAGGTCCTCACTGCACTTGCATTCCAGGTGCTCACTGCACTTGCATTCCAGGTCCTCACTGCACTTGCATTCCAGGTCCTCACTGCACTTGCATTCCAGGTGCTCACTGCACTTGCATTCCAGGTGCTCACTGCACTTGCATTCCAGGTCCTCACTGCACTTGCATTCCAGGTCCTCACTGCACTTGCATTCCAGGTGCTCACTGCACTTGCATTCCAGGTCCTCACTGCACTTGCATTCCAGGTGCTCACTGCACTTGCATTCCAGGTGCTCACTGCACTTGCATTCCAGGTTCTCACTGCACTTGCATTCCAGGTCCTCACTGCACTTGCATTCCAGGTCCTCACTGCACTTACATTCCAGGTCCTCACTGCACTTACATTCCAGGTCCTCGCTGCACTTACATTCCAGGTCCTCGCTGCACTTACATTCCAGGTCCTCACTGCACTTACATTCCAGGTCCTCGCTGCACTTGCATTCCAGGTCCTCACTGCACTTACATTCCAGGTCCTCACTGCACTTACATTCCAGGTCCTCGCTGCACTTACATTCCAGGTCCTCGCTGCACTTACATTCCAGTCCTCACTGCACTTACATTCCAGGTCCTCGCTGCACTTGCATTCCAGGTCCTCACTGCACTTACATTCCAGGTCCTCACTGCACTTACATTCCAGGTGCTCGTTGCACTTGCATTCCAGGTCCTCACTGCACTTACATTCCAGGTCCTCACTGCACTTACATTCCAGGTCCTCACTGCACTTACATTCCAGGTGCTCACTGCACTTACATTCCAGGTGCTCGTTGCACTTGCATTCCAGGTCCTCACTGCACTTACATTCCAGGTCCTCACTGCACTTACATTCCAGGTGCTCACTGCACTTACATTCCAGGTGCTCACTGCACTTACATTCCAGGTGCTCACTGCACTTACATTCCAGGTGCTCACTGCACTTACATTCCAGGTGCTCACTGCACTTACATTCCAGGTGCTCACTGCACTTACATTCCAGGTGCTCACTGCACTTACATTCCAACGTGTACTTTACAACGTATCGACCTAAATAAAATAACCTGTGTACAATAATATGTGCCCTTTATAACAATGTGTCCTTTATAAGATAACCCCCTGAAGGATGGTTCCTTGATGCTGGTGAGGGGCTCTTGATCTAGGGAATTGGATCTGTTCTCCAGTTCCCTGAATTACACCTGAACACCTTCCACATCCCCCCTCAGGCGCTGTATAATCCTACGGGTTTAGCGCTTCCCCTTGATTATAATAATAATAATTATAACACCTGTGCTTTATAACACCTGTGCTTTATAACACCTGTGCTTTATAACACCTGTGCTTTATAAAATAACACCTGTGCTTTATAACACCTGTGCTTTATAAAATAACACGTGTGCTTTATAACACCTGTGCTTTATAAAATAACACCTGTGCTTTATAAAATAGCACCTGTGCTTTATAAAATAACACCTGTGCTTTATAAAATAACACGTGTGCTTTATAACACCTGTGCTTTATAAAATAACACCTGTGCTTTATAAAATAACACGTGTGCTTTATAACACCTGTGCTTTATAAAATAACACCTGTGCTTTATAACACCTGTGCTTTATAAAATAACACGTGTGCTTTATAACACCTGTGCTTTATAAAATAACACGTGTGCTTTATAAAATAACACCTGTGCTTTATAAAATAACACGTGTGCTTTATAACACCTGTGCTTTATAAAATAACACGTGTGCTTTATAAAATAACACCTGTGCTTTATAAAATAACACCTGTGCTTTATAACACCTGTGCTTTATAAAATAACACGTGTGCTTTATAACACCTGTGCTTTATAACACCTGTGCTTTATAAAATAACACCTGTGCTTTATAAAATAACACGTGCTTTATAAAATAACACGTGTGCTTTATAACACCTGTGCTTTATAAAATAACACGTGTGCTTTATAAAATAACACCTGTGCTTTAAAATAACACGTGTGCTTATAACACCTGTGCTTTATAAAATAACACCTGTGCTTTATAAAATAACACGTGTGCTTTATAACACCTGTGCTTTATAAAAATAACACAGTTGCTTTATAACACCTGTGCTTTATAAAATAACACGTGTGCTTTATAACACCTGTGCTTTATAAAATAACACGTGTGCTTTATAACACCTGTGCTTTATAACACCTGTGCTTTATAACACCTGTGCTTTATAAAATAACACGTGTGCTTTATAACACCTGTGCTTTATAACACCTGTGCTTTATAAAATAACAAGTGTGCTTTATAACACCTGTGCTTTATAACACCTGTGCTTTATAACACCTGTGCTTTATAAAATAACACCTGTGCTTTATAACACCTGTGCTTTATAAAATAACACCTGTGCTTTATAACACCTGTGCTTTATAAAATAACACCTGTGCTTTATAAAATAACCTGTGCTTTATAAAATAACACCTGTGCTTTATAAAATAACACGTGTGCTTTATAACACCTGTGCTTTATAACACCTGTGCTTTATAAAATAACACGTGTGCTTTATAACACCTGTGCTTTATAAAATAACACCTGTGCTTTATAAAATAACACATGTGCTTTATAAAATAACACCTGTGGTTTATAAAATAACACCTGTGCTTTATAACACCTGTGCTTTATAAAATAACACATGTGCTTTATAAAATAACACGTGTGCTTTATAACACCTGTGCTTTATAAAATAACACCTGTGCTTTATAAAATAACACCTGTGCTTTATAAAATAACACGTGTGCTTTATAACACCTGTGCTTTATAAAATAACACCTGTGCTTTATAAAATAACACGTGTGCTTTATAACACCTGTGCTTTATAAAATAACACCTGTGCTTTATAACACCTGTGCTTTATAAAATAACACGTGTGCTTTATAACACATGTGCTTTATAAAATAACACATGTGCTTTATAAAATAACACGTGTGCTTTATAAAATAACACATGTGCTTTATAAAATAACACATGTGCTTTATAAAATAACATGTGCTTTATAAAATAACACCTGTGCTTTATAAAATAACACGTGTGCTTTATAACACCTGTGCTTTATAAAATAACACGTGTGCTTTATAACACCTGTGCTTATAAAATAACACGTGTGCTTTATAAAATAACACGTGTGCTTTATAACACCTGTGCTTTATAAAATAACACCTGTGCTTTATAAAATAACACGTGTGCTTTATAACACCTGTGCTTTATAAAATAACACGTGTGCTTTATAACACCTGTGCTTTATAAAATAACACCTGTGCTTTATAAAATAACACGTGTGCTTTATAACACCTGTGCTTTATAAAATAACACATGTGCTTTATAAAATAACACCTGTGCTTTATAAAATAACACATGTGCTTTATAAAATAACACCTGTGCTTTATAAAATAACACATGTGCTTTATAAAATAACACCTGTGCTTTATAAAATAACACCTGTGATTTATAAAATAACACATGTGCTTTATAACACCTGTGCTTTATAAAATAACGTGTGCTTTATAAAATAACACGTGTGCTTTATAACACCTGTGCTTTATAAAATAACACCTGTGCTTTATAAAATAACACCTGTGCTTTATAAAATAACACGTGTGCTTTATAACACCTGTGCTTTATAAAATAACACGTGTGCTTTATAACACCTGTGCTTTATAAAATAACACCTGTGCTTTATAAAATAACACCTGTGCTTTAACACATGTGCTTTATAAAATAACACCTGTGCTTTATAAAATAACACCTGTGCTTTATAAAATAACACCTGTGCTTTATAAAATAACACCTGTGCTTTATAACACCTGTGCTTTATAAAATAACACCTGTGCTTTATAACACCTGTGCTTTATAAAATAACACCTGTGCTTTATAACACCTGTGTTTTATAAAATAACGTGTGCTTTATAACACCTGTGCTTTATAAAATAACACATGTGCTTTATAACACCTGTGCTTTATAAAATAACACCTGTGCTTTATAAAATAACACCTGTGCTTTATAAAATAACACCTGTGCTTTATAAAATAACACCTGTGCTTTATAAAATAACACCTGTGCTTTATAACACCTGTGCTTTATAAAATAACACCTGTGCTTTATAACACCTGTGCTTTATAACACCTGTGCTTTATAAAATAACACCTGTGCTTTATAACACCTGTGCTTTATAAAATAACACCTGTGCTTTATAACACCTGTGTTTTATAAAATAACACGTGTGCTTTATAACACCTGTGTTTTATAAAATAACACCTGTGCTTTATAAAATAACGAGTACAAATCTGATGTCAGAATTGGCCCCCGTATGTCAAACTTTTAGTTACAGATGTTTGTTTTACTGAGAGTAAACATGTGTTGAGACTCTGGAGATGTAGGGAAGGACGTAGGGAAGGACGTAGGGAAGGACGTAGGGAAGGATGTAGGGAAGGATGTAGGGAAGGACGTAGGGAAGGACGTAGGGAAGGACGTAGGGAAGGATGTAGGGAAGGACGTAGGGAAGGACGAGGGAAGGACGTAGGAAGGACGTAGGGAAGGATTAGGGAAGGACGTAGGGAAGGACGTAGGGAAGGATGTAGGGAAGGACGTAGGGAAGGACGTAGGGAAGGACGTAGGGAAGGACGTAGGGAAGGATGTAGGGAAGGACGTAGGGAAGGACGTAGGGAAGGACGTAGGGAAGGATGTAGGGAAGGATGTAGGGAAGGACGTAGGGAAGGACGTAGGGAAGGATGTAGGGAAGGATGTAGGGAAGGACGTAGGGAAGGACGTAGGGAAGGACGTAGGGAAGGATGTAGGGAAGGACGTAGGGAAGGACGTAGGGAAGGACGTAGGGAAGGACGTAGGGAAGGACGTAGGGAAGGACGTAGGGAAGGATGTAGGGAAGGACGTAGGGAAGGACGCTTTGGTAAGGTACAGGACGTTTATTAGTATTTACCTTACGAGTGACTTCTTCAGTTCTAATAGAGAGATAACTGTGAGAGGAGTATACATAGTGACGTAAGTCAGGTGGCAAGCTGCGAGAGGGTGATGGTAGTAGTAGAGGCAGTAGTAATGGCAGTAGTAGTAGCAGCAGTAGTAGTAGAGGCAGTAGTAGTAGCAGCAGTAGTAGAGGCAGTAGTAGTAGCAGCAGTAGTAGAGGCAGTAGTAGTAGCAGCAGTAGTAGAGGCAGTAGTAAAAGTGGTGATGGTACTGTGGTGAGGTGGGTAAGGTTAGATAAGAACGTGTCAGCATGGAGCAGTCAGTCTGCTGCAGTGATCCTCAACAGCATGTACAGCACTGAAGCAGCTATCACATTACATCAGTCTCCATGTTGTCGTCTCCCAGTCTGCTGCAGTGATCCTCAACAGCATGTACAGTACTGAAGCAGCTATCACGTTACAGCAGTCTCCATAATGTTGTCTCCGTATTAAGACTGATAAAGTCACTCGTGTCCACAACTGTACATATTGTTTCTTTCTCTATATATCTTTTCAAAACTGTTTATTAAAACAAGAACAACATAAAATGATTAATGAAGGTGCAAGTTATTTGTCGCCAGCTGGTCAACACTACTGAAAATACGTGAACAATTTATTTCTATATTACTGTAACTAAAAATCCTTATGCAACTAAAAATTCTTAGGGATATCTGCTTAAGTGAATATAAATACAAAGAATAAGACACTTTTCCAACATTTTGGAATCTTATTGTATACAATTTACAATCACGAACGTAAGTACGTCTGTAAGAAAGACGACCTGGGTAGCACCTGTGTATTACACAGGAACTCCACGCCACATTTGATGTATTAAAAGGGGGCTCGTTATCACAGTGACCTCAGATGTTGAAAATGCTTGGAAGCCATATTGATCATTGTTACAGACAAGGTGGGTCACAAATTAAATTTATAACCTAACGAAGACGATGGTACACCTGATACTCGACTAATGAAAGCCTCAACGAATAAAAAAAAAGTTACAATACCGTGGGTTATTGGTGTATAATTTAACCGTGCTCACGACACGGCCATCAAGTGTCTTCACAGGCTCCATGACGCTATCTCAAACAATGTACTGGAAGTATAGTGTATCTCAATGTACTGGAAGTATATTGTATCTCAAACAATGTACTGGAAGTATAGTGTATCTCAAACAATGTACTGGAAGTATAGTGTATCTCAATGTACTGGAAGTATAGTGTATCTCAAACAATGTACTGGAAGTATAGTGTATCTCAAACAATGTACTGGAAGTATAGTGTATCTCAAACAATGTACTGGAAGTATAGTGTATCTCAAACAATGTACTGGAAGTATAGTGTATCTCAAACAATGTATTGGAAGTATAGTGTATCTCAAACAATGTACTGGAAGTATAGTGTATCTCAAACAATGTACTGAAAGTATAGTGTATCTCAAACAATGTACTGAAAGTATAGTGTATCTCAAACAATGTACTGGAAGTATAGTGTATCTCAAACAATGTACTGGAAGTATAGTGTATCTCAAACAATGTACTGAAAGTATAGTGTATCTCAAACAATGTACTGGAAGTATAGTGTATCTCAAACAATGTACTGGAAATATAGTGTATCTCAAACAATGTACTGGAAGTATAGTGTATCTCAATGTACTGGAAGTATAGTGTATCTCAAGCAATGTACTGGAAGTATAGTGTATCTCAAACAATGTACTGGAAGTATAGTGTATCTCAAACAATGTACTGAAAGTATAGTGTATCTCAAACAATGTACTGGAAGTATAGTGTATCTCAAACAATGTACTGGAAGTATAGTGTATCTCAAACAATGTACTGGAAGTATAGTGTATCTCAAACAATGTACTGGAAGTATAGTGTATCTCAAACAATGTACTGAAAGTATAGTGTATCTCAAACAATGTACTGGAAGTATAGTGTATCTCAAACAATGTACTGAAAGTATAGTGTATCTCAAACAATGTACTGAAAGTATAGTGTATCTCAATGTAGTGGAAGTACATTGTATCTCAATGTAGTGGAAGCACACTATCTCAAACAATGTACTGGAAGTACATTGTATTTGTACATCTAGATCAGTGTGTGTTCCATTCAGTCAACTACATGCATCAGACACACAACAAACTGAAAAGCTATTTGTTACGCAATACAGGTATAAAAACCAGAGTTGCTGAAATTTTACTTCCATTTTGTAGAGAGGAGAGCATGAAGTGTGGCTGTGGTGTGTAGTAGTGGTGGTTGTGGTGTGTAGTAGTGGTGGTTGTGGTGTGTAGTAGTGGTGGTTGTGGTGTGTAATAACGGTGGTTTGTGGTGTTGTAGTAGTGGTGGTTGTGGTGTGTTAGTAGTGGTGGTTGTGGCGTGTAGTAGTGGTGGTTGTGGTGTGTAGTAGTGGTGGTTGTGGTGTGTAGTAGTGGTGGTTGTGGTGTGTAGTAGTGATGGTTGTGGTGTGTAGTAGTGGTGGTTGTGGTGTGTAGTAGTGGTGGTTGTGGTGTGTAGTAGTGGTGGTTGTGGTGTGTAGTAGTGGTGGTTGTGGTGTGTAGTTGTGGGTGGTTGTGGTGTGTAGTAGTGGTGGTTGTGGTATGTAGTAGCGGTGGTTGTGTGTGTAGTAGTGGGGGTTGTGGTGTGTAGTAGTGGTGGTTGTGGTGTGTAGTGTGGTGGTTGTGGTGTTTTAGTAGTGGTGGTTGTGGTGTGTAGTAGCGGTGGTTTGTGTGTGTGTAGTGGTGGTTGTGGTGTGTAGTAATGGTGGTTGTGGTGTGTAGTAAGTGATGGTTGTGGTTGTTAGTATAGTGGTTGTGGTGTGTAGTAGCGGTGGTTGTGGTGTGTAGTAGTGGTGGTTGTGGTGTTTTAGTAGCGGTGGTTGTGGTGTGTAGTAGTGGTGGCTTTTGGTGTGTAGTAGGGGTTTGGTTGTGGTGTGTAGTAATGGTGGTTGTGGTGTGTAGCAGTGTGTTGTGGTGTGTAGTAGTGGTTGT
Organism: Cherax quadricarinatus; assembly: GCF_026875155.1. Lineage (NCBI taxonomy): Eukaryota > Metazoa > Arthropoda > Malacostraca > Decapoda > Parastacidae > Cherax > Cherax quadricarinatus. Next base: position 24,694,732 of record NC_069478.1, read on the forward strand.
GGTGTGTGGTTGTGGTTTTGTAGTAGTGGTGGTTGTGGTGTGTAGTAGCGGTGGTTGTGGTGTGTAGTAGTGGTGGTTGTGGTGTGTAGTTAGCGGTGGTTGTGGTGTGTGTAGCGGTGGTTGTGGTGTGTAGTAGTGGTTGTGTGTAGTAGTGGTGGTTGTGGTGTGTAGTAGCGGTGGTTGTGGTGTGTAGTAGCGGTGGTTGTGGCGTGTAGTAGTGGTGGTTGTGGTGTGTAGTAGTGGTGGTTGTGCGAGTAGCATGGTGGTTGTGGCGTGTAGTAGTGGTGGTTGTGGCGTGTAGTAGTGGTGGTTGTGGTGTGTAGTAGCGTGGTTGTGGTGTGTAATAGCGGTGGTTGTGGTGTGTAGTAGTGGTGGTTGTGGTGTGTAGTAGTGGTGGTTGTGGCGTGTAGTAGTGGTGGTTGTGGTGTGTAGTAGTGGTGGTTGTGGCGTGTAGTAGTGGTGGTTGTGGTGTGTAGTAGTGGTGGTTGTGGTGTGTAGTAGTGGTGGTTGTGGTGTGTAGTAGTGGTGGTTGTGGTGTGTAGTAGCGGTGGTTGTGGTGTGCAGTAGTGGTGGTTGTGGTGTGTGTAGTGGTGGTTGTGGTGTGTAGTAGTGGTGGTTGTGGTGTGTAGTAGTGGTGGTTGTGGTGTGTAATAGCGGTGGTTGTGGTGTGTAGTAGTGGTGGTTGTGGTGTGTAATAGCGGTGGTTGTGGTGTGTAGTAGTGGTGGTTGTGGTGTGTAATAGCGGTGGTTGTGGTGTGTAGTAGTGGTGGTTGTGGTGTTTTTAATAGCGGTGGTTGTGGTGTGTAGTAGTGGTGGTTGTGGTGTGTAATAGCGGTGGTTGTGGTGTGTAGTAGTGGTGGTTGTGGTGTGTAATTTAGCGGTGGTTGTGGTGTGTAGTAGTGGGGGTTTTGTGGTTGTGTAATAGCGGTGGTTGTGGTGTGTAGTAGTGGTGGTTGTGGTGTGTATTTAGTGGTGGTTGTGGTGTGTAATAGCGGTGGTTGTGGTGTGTAGTAGTGGTGGTTGTGGTGTGTAATAGCGGTGGTTGTGGTGTGTAGTAGTGGTGGTTGTGGTGTGTAATAGCGGTGGTTGTGGTGTGTAGTAGTGGTGGTTGTGGCGTGTAGTAGTGGTGGGTTGTGGTGTGTAGTAGTGGTGGTTGTGGCGTGTAGTAGTGGTGGTTGTGGTGTGTAGTAGTGGTGGTTGTGGTGTGTAGTAGTGGTGGTTGTGGTATGTAGTAGTGGTGGTTGTGGTGTGTAGTAGTGGTGGTTGTGGTGTGTAGTAGTGGTGGTTGTGCTGCTCCCAGAACCACACACACACACACACACACACACACACACACACACACACCTGCATATTCTGCTTCTCGACATAAACTCAATCTAAACCACCGTCTCAATCTCCTATCCAATTACAGCATACAGGACTGTCTACCACCATCCACCCCCCACTCACACTGCTAGATGAAATCCCCATTCACACTGCTAGATGAAATTCCCACTCACACTGCTAGATGAAACCCCACTCACCCTGCTAGATGAAACCCCCACTCACCCTGCTAGATGAAGCCCCACTTACACTGCTAGATGCAACCCCCACTCACTGCTAGAAGCAACCACAGTGGAAAAATATCCCCCTCCAGAAGAACAAGGATTTCTTCACCTCCTGCAGGAGTGAAGGTGTACTTTGTATGATAACAAGCAGAGGAGTGGAGTGGGGGCACTGCTCTGGGATACCGTCAACACATACGTACTCCATGAATAAGAGGCCAGCACCGTAAACCCTCTCCAGCGAGGCTCACCAACACCTGCACGGCAGAGGGAAACACAGTCGCTGTGAGGGGAGGAGAGAGGAGAGAGGGAAAGATAGTCTCCGTGAGGAGTGGAGAGGGCAAGATAGTGGGTGTGTGGAGAGGAGATTCTCTGGGGCTCAAGGGTCGAGTGTAGCACTATCCTCAGGGCTTTACACGCTACACGAAGTCAAATTACGGCACAAGCAAGACTGCAAGGTGAGCCAGGTGTAAAGGTGCGTGCCCACCCTGAATGTGTGTGCTTCTCTGAGGTCCAGTAACCAGGAGAATTAGTGCACCACCACCCACCTACACACACACATACAAATATACACTTACTTATATATATATACACAGCCAGCTTGATGTCTCACTCCTTACCGTTACTGTCTGTTTGGCGTGTTTCAGTGTCTGATCAGCAGAGTGCTCAGAAAGGTCGGGCCATCGTCCAGAGGGACTCGGCCAATAAGAGCACAACACCGTCTAAGTCATCAAGCGGCTGTGTTATCCAGACCTCAACTGTGAGTGCTAAATGTAGAAGGCAGGTGAAGGAGAAATTGGAATAAAAGATATCGAAGAACAAAGAGAAAGAATAGACAAGGGCGCGAGCCATGAGAAAGGGAACATTCCAACAATAAGAATTATAAACTTAAGAAAATGAATGGAACAGAAAGACATTATGCAGGGGAATTGAAACAAGGGAAACAGAGGAAGTTGCAAGAAAGTGGCGCTCTAGAAACATACTAGACACTTGAAGTGTCACGTCACGCAACTTTACACACTTGACACACGGGCAAGATTACTCCACACCAGCACCACCTGCCCAAGGGTAGACACTTACATTGTAAGTGTTGAAAGTAATCTAACTTCTGTGTCCAACTCTCAAAACCTTAATTTAACTTATTCACTGACTCCTTCACTTCACTGCCTCCCTACCAAGTTCCTTACTGCCTCCCTCACTACCTCTCTCAATGTTCCTCTCTACCTCCCTCACTGCCTTCCCTCATCTTACTGTCTCCCTCACGTTACTCACTACCTCCCTCTCCAAGCCATAGGCAATCTCCTACCTCTACTCCAGGGCGGACGCCTGGCTAATACGGGCAGCTTAGACATGCAGTGAGCAATCATGCCGCTCCTCAATATCCCCGCCAGTCCTCGGGTTTGATAAAGGCAATAAATTTGGTGAAGTATCCCCTCTCAGGGCGAGTGATGGAGGCTAGATACAAGCAGTGGCACCAGCTGCTGCTGCTGCTGCATCAGCATGTATGAGAGTGTCGAGCAAGGCGGAACTAAGGTAGGTTATTTTGACTTCCCATCTGAATATTACATTCTTTAAGGCAGGTGTCCACTTCATGCTGGTGTAGGGCTCCCCAGCCATGGAATCTGAGCTTCCCTCTCCGTCCTCGGATCAAACATACGACTGTCACATTCCCCATGCACTCTGTGACTCTCTCTCTCTCTCTCTCTCTCTCTCTCTCACCTCTACTTTCTACTTATGTCACTTCTCATTCTTTCATCTGTGATATTATTGTGATTTTGTGAAATATTTTAATATACTGTGTTACACTGTGATATACTGTGCTACACTGTGATATACTGTGCTACACTGTGATATACTGTGCTACACTGTGATATACTGTGATATACTGTGATATACTGTGATATACTGTGATAAGATAAGATAAGATAAGATAAGATTTCGTTCGGATTTTTAACCCCGGAGGGTTAGCAACCCAGGATAACCAATGAAAGTCACGTGCGTCATCGAAGGACTGTCTAACTTATTTCCATTGGGGTCCTTAATCTTGTCCCCCAGGATGCGACCCACACCAGTCGACTAACACCCAGGTACCTATTTGCTGCTAGGTGAACAGGACAACAGGTGTAAGGAAACGTGTCGAAATGTTTCCACCCGCCGGGAATCGAACCCGGGCCCTCCGTGTGTGAAGCGGGAGCTTTAGCCACCAGGCCACCGGGCCACCTATATATTGTGATATACTGTGCTACACTGTGATATACTGGGTTACACTGTGATATACTGTGCTACACTGTGATATACTGTGATATACTGTGATATACTGTGCTACACTGTGATATATTGTGATATACTGTGCTACACTGTGATATACTGTGCTACACTGTGATATACTGTGCTACACTGTGATATAACTGTGTATCTGTGTAAGTCTACACTGTGATATACTGTGCTACACTGTGATATACTGTGATATACTGTGCTACACTGTGATATATTGTGATATACTGTGCTACACTGTGATATACTGTGCTACACTGTGATATACTGTGCTACACTGTGATATACTGTGCTACACTGTGATATACTGTGCTACACTGTGATATACTGTGATATACTGTGCTACACTGTGATATACTGTGCTACACTGTGATATACTGTGATATACTGTGCTACACTGTGATATACTGTGCTACAATGTGATATACTGTGCTACACTGTAATATACTGTGCTACACTGTGATATACTGTGATATACTGTGCTACACTGTGATATACTGTGCTACACTGTGATATATTGTGATATACTGTGCTACACTGTGATATACTGTGCTACAATGTGATATACTGTGCTACACTGTAATATACTGTGCTACACTGTGATATACTGTGCTACATTGTGATTTACTGTGCTACACTGTGATATACTGTGCTACACTGTGATATACTGTGCTACACTGTGATATACTGTGCTACAATGTGATATACTGTGCTACACTGTGATATACTGTGCTACACTGTAATATACTGTGCTACACTGTGATATACTGGGTTACACTGTGATATACTGTGCTACACCGTGATATACAGGGTTACACTGTGATATACTGGGTTACACTGTGATATACTGTGCTACATTGTGATATACTGTGCTACACCGTGATATACAGGGTTACACTGTGATATACTGGTTACAACTTGTGTATATACTGTGCTTACACTTGTGATATACTGTGCTACACCGTGATATACAGGGTTACACTGTGATATACTGGGTTACACTGTGATAGTACTGTGATTATGCTACAATTGTGATTATACTGTTACACTGTGATATACTGTGCTACACTGTGATATACTAGTGCTTACACATGTGATATACTGTGCTACACTGTGATTACTGTGCTACACTGTGATATAACTGTAAACGTACACTGTGATATACTGTGCTACACTGTGATATACTGTGCTACACTGTATATACTGTGCTACACTGTGATATACTACTGGGTTACACTGTGATATACTGGGTTTTTACACTGTGATATTACTGTGCTACATGTGTATACTTACTGTGTAACCTACACGTGATATACAGGGTTACACTGTGATATACTGGGTTACACTGTGATATACTGTGCTACATTGTGATATACTGTGCTACACTGTGATATACTGTGCTACACTGTGATATACAGGGTTACACTGTGATATACTGTTCTACACCGTGATATACAGGGTTACACTGTGATATACTGGGTTACACTGTGATATGCTGTGCTACATTGTGATATACTGTGCTACACTGTGATATACTGTGCTACACTGTGATATACTGTGCTACACTGTGATATACTGTGCTACACTGTGATATACAGGGTTACACTATGATATACTGTGCTACACCGTGATATACAGGGTTACACTGTTATATACTGGGTTACACTGTGATATACTGTGCAACACTGTGATATACTGTGCTACACTGTGATATACAGGGTTACACTATGATATACTGTGCTACACCGTGATATACAGGGTTACACTGTGATATACTGGGTTACACTGTGATATACTGTGCTACACTGTGATATACAAGGTTACACTGATATACTGTGCTACACCGTGATATACCTGGAGGTTATTCCGGGGATCAACGCCCCCGCGGCCCGGTCCATGACCAGGCCTCCCGATGGATCAGTGCCTGATCAACTAGGCTGTTACTGCTGGCCGCACGCAGTCCAACGTACGAGCCACAGCCCGGCTGATCCGACACTGTCTTTAGGTATCTGTCCAGCTCTCTCTTGAAGGCAGCCAGGGGTTTATTGGCAATTCCCCGAATGCTTGATGGGAGGCTGTTGAACAGTCTTGGGCCCCGGACACTTACGGTGTTTTCCCTTAGTGTGCCAATGGCGCCCCTACTTTTAATTGGGGGCATTTTGCATCGCCTGCCCAGTCTTTTACTTTCGTAGGGAGTGATTTCTGTGTGCAGGGTTACACTGCGATATGCTGGGTTACACTGTGATTTACTGTGCTACACTGTGATATATTGTGCTACACTGTCATATACTGTGCTACACTGTGCTATACCGTGATATATAGGACTACACTGTGATATACTGTGCTACACCATGATATACTGTGCTACACTGTGATGTACTGTGCTACACTGTGATATACTGTGCTACACTGTGATATACTGTGCTACACCGTGATATACTGTGCTACACTGTGATATACTGTGCTACACTGTCATATACTGTGATACACTGTGATATACTGTGCTACACTGTGATATACTGTGCTACACTGTGATATACTGTGCTACACTGTGATATACTGTGCTACACTGTGATATACTGTGCTACACTGTCATATACTGTGATACACTGTCATGCACTGTGCTTCACTGTCATATACTGTGCTACACTGTCATATACTGGGCTACACTGTCATATACAGTGCTACACTGTCATATACTGTGCTACACTGTCATATACTGTGCTACACTGTCATATACTGTGCTACACTGTCATATACTGTGCTACACTGTCATATACTGTGCTACACTGTCATATACTGTGCTACACTGTCATATACTGTGCTACACTGTCATATACTGTGCTACACTGGTCAAAATACTGTGCTACACTGTCATATACTGTGCTACACTGTCATATACTGGGCTACACTGTCATATACTGGGCTACACTCTGTCATATACTGTGATTATATACTGTCATATACTGGGCTACACTGTCATATACTGTGCTACACTGTCATATACTGTGCTACACTGTCATATACTGGGCTACACTGTCATATACTGGGCTACACTGTCATATACTGTGCTACACTGTCATATACTGTGCTACACTGTCATATACTGGGCTACACTGTCATATACTGGGCTACACTGTCATATACTGTGATATACTGTCATATACTGGGCTACACTGTCATATACTGTGCTACACTGTGATATACCTGTGATAGGTTTCCAGGCTTCCTCTACTCTGACAGCCTGACTTAAGGTCAATCGTCTACTTCAATTGCATGATCAACCAGGTTGTTGTTGACGGCCTCTTTCTCCATTAATCATCCCAATCTCCCTCCCATTCTGCCATACCACTCACCCGCCATCCCTCTCTCCTTCCCACTCAGCCATCTCACTGTGCCATCCCACTCAGCCATCTCACTGCGCCATCCCACTCAGCCATCCCTCTCTCCCTCCGCCTCAGCTTGAGTGAGAGGGGAGAAAGGATGAATGACAGGGAACGAGGGGAAGATGGGTGAGAAAGAGAAGGACAGCGATGGAGAGATAAGGAGAGGGATAGACGGAAAGAGATGGAAAGAAAGGGATGAGTGATGGAAAATGAAAAGATTGGCTGAGGGGAGAGGGAAGGTTAAATGAGGACGGCAGGAAAAAATCAATGAAGATATAAAAGTATGTGAGAGTGAGGGTGAGAGAGGGTGAGTGAAAGTGAGTGAAGGTGAGAGAGGGTGAGTGAAGGTGAAGAGAGGGTGAGAGAGGGTGAGTGAAGGTGAGTGAAGGTGAGAGGGTGAGTGAAGGTGAGAGGGTGAGTGAAGGTGAGAGAGGGTGAGTGAAGGTGAGAGAGTGAGTGAAGGTGAGAGAGGGTGAGTGAAGGTGAGAGAGGGTGAGAGGGTGAGTGAAGGTGAGAGAGGTTGTGAGTGAAGGTGAGAGTGAGTGAGTGAAGGTGAGAGAGGGTGAGTGAAGTGTGAGTGAAGGTGAGAGAGGGTGAGTGAAAGTGAGTGAAGGTGAGAGAGGGTGAGTGAAGGTGAGATAGGGTGAGTGAATGGTGAAGTGAGTGAAAGGTGAGAGTGAGTGAAGGTGAGGAGGGTGAGTGAAGGTGAGAGAGGGTGTGAAAGTGAGTGAAGGTGAGAGAGGGTGAGTGAAGGTGAGAGAGGGTGAGTGAAGGTGAGAGAGTGAGTGAAGGTGAGAGAGGGTGAGTGAAGGTGAGAGAGGGTGAGTGAAAGTGAGTGAAGGTGAGAGAGGGTGAGTGAAGGTGAGTGAGTGATGAGAGAGTGAGTGAAGTGAGAGAGGGTGAGTGAAGGTGAGGAGGGTGAGTGAGAGTGAGTGAAGGGTGATGGAGAGGTGAGTGAAGGTGAGAGAGGGTGAGTGAAGGTGAGAGAGGGTGAGTGAAGGTGAGTGAAGGTGAGAGAGGGTGAGTGAAGGTGAGAGAGGGTGAGTGAAGGTGAGAGAGGGTGGGGAGTGAAGGTGATGAGAGGGTGAGGTGAGATGAGGTGAGAGAGGGTGAGTGAAGGTGAGAGAGGGTGAGTGAAGGTGAGAGAGGGTGAGTGAAGGTGAGTGAAGGTGAGAGAGGGTGAGTGAAGGTGAGAGAGGGTGAGTGAAGGTGAGAGAGGGTGAGTGAAGGTGAGAGGGTGAGTGAAGGTGAGAGAGGGTGAGTGAAGGTGAGAGAGGGTGAGTGAAGGTGAGAGGGTGAGTGAAGGTGAGAGAGGGTGAGTGAAGGTGAGAGGGTGAGTGAAGGTGAGAGAGTGAGTGAAGGTGAGAGAGGGTGAGTGAAGGTGAGAGGGTGAGTGAAAGTGAGTGAAGGTGAGAGAGGGTGAGTGAAGGTAGTGAAGGTGAGAGAGAGTGAGTGAAGGTGAGAGAGGGTGGAGTGAAGGTTGAGAGAGGTGTAGTGAAGGTAAGAAGTGAGAGGTGAGAGAGGGTGAGTGAAGGTGAGAGAGGGTGAGTGAAGGTGAGTGAGGGTAGTGAAGGAGAGAGGGTGAGTGAAGGTAGAGAGGGTGAGTGAAGGTGAGAGAGGGTGAGTGAAGGTGAGAGAGGGTGAGTGAAGGTGAGAGGGGTTGAGTGAAGGTGAGAGAGGGTGAGTGAAGGTGAGAGAGGTGAGTGAAGGTGAGAGAGTGAGTGAAGGTGAGAGAGAGGTGAGTGAAGGTGAGAGAGGGTGAGTGAGGTGAGAGAGGGTTGAGTGAAGGTGAGAGGGTGAGTGAAGGTGAGAGAGGGTGAGTGAAGGTGAGGAGGGTGAGCGAAGGTGGAGAGGGTGAGTGAAGGTGGAGAGGGTGAGTGAAGGTGAGAGAGGGTGAGTGAAGGTGTATGGAGAAGGTGAGAGAGGGTGAGTGAAGTGAGGAGGGTGAGTGAAGGTGAGAGAGGGTGAGTGAAGGTGAGAGAGGTTGAGTGAAGGTGAGAGAGGGTGAGTGAAGGTGAGAGAGGGTGAGTGAAGGTGAATGAGAGGGGAGTGAAGGTGAGAGAGGGTGAGCGAAGGTGAGAGAGTGAGTGAGTGAGTGATAAGGTGAGAGGGTGAGTGAAGGTGAGAGAGGGTGAGTGAAGGTGAGAGAGGGTGAGTGAAGGTGAGAGGGGTGAGTGAAGGTGAGAGAGGTGAGTAGATGGTGAGAGAGGGTGAGTGAAGGTGAGAGGGTGAGTGAAGGTGAGAGTGGGTGAGTGAAGGTGAGAGAGGGTAGTGAAGGTGAGAGAGGGTGAGTGAAGGTGAGAGAGGTAGGAAGGTGAGAGAGGGTGAGTGAAGGTGAGAGGGTGAGTGAAGGTGAGAGAGGGTGAGTGAAGGTGAGAGAGGGTGGAGTGAAGGTGGTAGGGTGAGTGAAGGTGAGAGAGGGTGAGTGAAAGTGAGGAGTGGTGAGTGAAGGTGAGAGAGGGAGTGAAGGTGAGAGAGTGTGAGTGAAGGTGAGAGAGGGTGAGTGAAGGTGAGAGAAGGGTGAGAAGGTGAGAGAGGGTGTAAATTAAAATTTAAAATTATTTTATAATTTAAATAAAAAATAAAAGGTTATTTTATAAAAATGGGTAAAAATTTTAATTTTATCATTTAATTTAAAAAAATCTAATTTGGGGGTAAGATTTCCCAAACCGTATCTATTTCTAATCTTTATTTACCTAAATTAAAATTTACCTAAATTTGCCCTACCCCATCTACCCTTTACCTTTATTTCCCTTTTAACCCCTTTCCCTCTTTACTATCCTTTCCTTTTATCTACCCCTTTTCTCTTTTACCCTTCCTTATCCTCTTTCACCCTTTCCTTATCCTCTTTACTTCCTTATCTCTCTTTATCTATCCTTATCTCTTTTTATCTATCCTTATCTCTTTATCTATCCTTATCCTCTTTACCCCTCCTATCTCTCTTTACATCCATCTATCTTTATCTACCCTTTTTCTCTCTTTACTATCCTTATCATCCTTATCTCTCCTTATCTACCCTTATCTCTCCTTACTATCCGTTATCTCCCTTTATCTATCCTTATCTCTCTTCATCTATCCTCATCTCTCTTTATCTACCCTTATCTCTCTTTATCTATCCTTATCTCTCTTATCTATCATTTACTCTCTTTATCTATCATTATCTCTCTTTCTCTATCTTATCTTTTCTTTATCTACCCTTATCCCTCTTTATCTATCCTTTTCTATCCTGATCCTCGTTATCTATGCCTTATCTCTTTATCATCCTTATCCTTTGATCTATCCTTATCTCTCTTATCTCCCTTTATCTATCCTTATCTCTCTCTGATCTCTTTATCCTTTATCTATCCTTATCTCTCTTTATCCTCTATCTTTATCTATCCTTATCTCTCTTTATCTTTATCCATCTTTACCCATCTTTTATCTCTCTTTATCTATTTATCACTATCTCTATCTTTTATCTTATCTTCATCTAGACCCCATTCAATGGTACCCTCTCCCCATCGACCCCGTCACCTCCCCACCACACCCCACCCGTCAACCTAGATCCCCCCCACCCACCACCCCGTCACCGATCACACCCTCAACCACACCGTCACCTTCACCAGACCCCCCTAATCACCGACCCAGCACCTAGATCCACCCCACCCCCAGCCACTGCTCACTGACCACAGCACACTCCGTCACACACCCGTCCACAGTGACCTCCAGGTGAGTAACCCCGGGTGTGTTCCTCCCGGTGTGTTCCCCAGAGTTGTTCCCCAGGTGTGTTCCATAGGCGTGTTCCCCAGGTAGTGCTCCCCAGGTGTGTATCCCCAGGTGTGTTCCCCAGGTGTAGTTCCCCAGGTGTGTTCCCCAGGTGTGCTCCCCAGGTGTGCTCCCCAGGTGTGCTCCCCAGGTGTGTTCCCCCAGGTGCGTTCCCCCAGGTGTGTTCCCCAGGTGTGTTCCCAAGGTGTGTTCCCCAGGTGTGTTCCTCAGGTGTGTTCCCCAGGTGTGCTCCCCAGGTGTGTTCCCCCAGGTGTGTTCCCGAGGTGTATTCCCCCAGGTGTGTTCCCCAGGTGTGTTCCCAGGTGTGTTCCCCAGGTGTGTTCCCCCAGGTGCGTTCCCCAGGTGTGTTCCTCAGGTGTGTCCCCAGGTGTGTTCCCTCAGGTGCGTTCCCCAGGTGTGTTCCTCAGGTGCGTTCCCCAGGTGTGTTCCCCAGGTGTGTCCCCAGGTGTGTTCCCCCAGGTGTGTTCCCCAGGTGTGTTCCTCAGGTGTGTTCCTCAGGTGTGTTCCCCCAGGTGTGTTCCCCCAGGTGTGTTCCCGAGGTGTATTCCCCCAGGTGTGTTCCCCAGGTGTGTTCCCCAGGTGTGTTCCTCCAGGTGTGTTCCCCCAGGTGTGTTCCCCAGGTGTGTTCCCCAGATGTGTCCCCAGGTGTGTCCCCAGGTGTGTTCCCCAGGTGTGTTCCCCAGGTGTGTTCCCAGGTGTTCCCCAGGTGTGTTCCCAGGTGTGCTCCCCAGGTGTCCCCAGGTGTGTTCCCCAGGTGTGTTCCCCAGGTGTTTCCTCAGGTGTGTTCCCCAGGTGTGTTCCCCAGGTGTGTCCCCAGGTGTGTTCCCCAGGTGTGTTCCCCAGGTGTGTTCCCAGGTGTGTTCCCCAGGTGTGTTTCCCCGGGTTTGTGTTCCCCAGGTGTGTTCCCCCAGGTGTGTTCCCCAGGTGTGTTCCCCAGGTGTATTCCCCCAGGTGTGTTCCCAAGGTGTGTTTCCCCAGTGTGTTCCCCAGGTGTGTTCCCCCAGGTGTGTTCCCCGGGTTTGGTGTTCCCCCAGGTGTGTTCCCCCAGGTGTTTCCCCAGGTTGTTCCCCCAGGTGTGTTCCCCAGGTGTGTTCCCCAGGTGTGTTCCCCCAGGTGTGTTCCCGAGGTGTATTCCCCCAGGTGTGTTCCCAGGTGTGTTCCCAGGTGTGTTCCCCAGGTGTGTTTCCCCAGGTGTGTTCCCCAGGTGTGTTCCCCCAGGTGTGTTCCCCCAGGTGTGTTCCCCAGGTGTGTTCCCCCAGGTGTGTTCCCCAGGTGTGTTCCCCCAGGTGTGTTCCCCAGGTGTGTTCCCCTCTGACACACACACTACCACCTCACCCTCTGACACACACACACACACACACTATCGCCTCACCCTCTGACACACACACACTATCACCTCACCCTCTGACACACACACACACACACACTATCGCCTCACCCTCTGACACACACACACACACACTACCCACCTCACCCTCTGACACACACACACTATCACCTCACCCTCTACACACACACACACCACACTACCGCCTCACCCTCTGACACACACACACTTATCACCTCACCCTCTGACACACACACACAACACACAAAACCCTGTGACACACACTCAGTATCACCTCACCCTCTGACACACACACACACACACTATCACCTCATCTTCTGACACACACACACACACACTAATCACCTCACCCTCTGACACACACTATCACCTCACCCTCTGACCACACACTATCACCTCACCCTCTGACACACACACTATCACCTCACCCTCTGACACACACACTATCACCTCACCCTCTAAACACACACTATCACCTCACCCTCTGACACACACACACACACACACACACACACACACAATCACCTCACCCTCTGACACACACAACACACACATACACATCACCTAAACCCTCTGACACACACACACTATCACTTCACCCTCTGACACACACACCACCCTATCACCTCACCCTCTGACACACACACACCCTATCACCTCACCCTCTGAACACACACACACTATCACCTCACCATCTGACACACACACACTATCACCTCACCCTCTGACCACACACTATCACTTCACCCTCTGACACACACACACACACCCTATCACCTCACCCTCTGACACACACACACTATCACTTCACCCTCTGACCCCAACACACACACACCCTATCACCTCACCCTCTAACACACACACCCTATCACCTCACCCTCTAACACACACACCCTATCACCTCACCTCCTAACACACACACACACTATCACCTCACCCTCTGACACACACCCTATCACCTCACCCTCTAACACACACACACTATCACCTCACCGTCTGACACACACACACTATCATCTCACCCTCTGACACACACACACAAACACACACTATCACCTCGCCCTCTCTGACACACCACACTATCACCTCACCCTCTGACACACACACACTATCACTTCACTCTCTGACACACACACACACACCCTATCACCTCACCCTCTGACACACACACCCTATCACCTCCCCCTCTGACACACACACACTATCACCTCACCGTCTGACAAAACACACACTATCACCTCACCCTCTGACACACACACACTATCACTTCACCCTCTGACACACACACACACACACCCTATCACCTCACCCTCTGACACACACACACACTATCACCTCACCCTCTGACACACACACACTATCACCTCACCCTCTGACACACACACACACTATCACCTCACCCTCTGACACACACACACTATCACCTCACCCTCTGACACACACACACACTATCACCTCACCCTCTGACACACACACACTATCACTTCACCCTCTGACACACCACACACACACACCCTATCACCTCACCCTCTGACACACACACACACTATCACCTCACCCTCTGACACACCACACACTATCACCTCACCCTCTGACACACACACACATCACTTCACCCTCTGACACACACACACTATCACCTCACCCTCTGACACACACACACTATCACCTCACCCTCTGACACACACACACTATCACTTCACCCTCTGAAAACAACACACACTATCACCTAAACCCTCTGACACACAAAACACACTATCACCTCACCCTCTGACACACACACCCTATCACCTCACCCTCTGACACACACACACACTATCACCTCACCCTCTGACACACACACACTATCACCTCACCCCTGACCCCACACACACTATCCACTCACCCTCTGACACACACACCCTATCACCTCACCCTCTGACACACACACACACTATCACTTCACCCTCTGACACACACACACTATCACCTCACCCTCTGACACACACACACTATCACCTCACCCTCTGACACACACACACTATCACCTCACCCTCTGACACACACACACTAATCACCTCACCCTCTGACACACACACACTATCACCCTCACCCTCTGACACACACACACTATCACCTCACCCTCTGACACACACACACTATCACCTCACCCTCTGACACACACACACTATCACCTCACCCTCTAACCCACACACATCACACTTTTATCTCCCTCAAGTGTGTCACTGCAAAAACCAAACGTGCAGTGCTCTCTACTGATAGCTACAGCAGTTACACCACTGTGTCACTGCTGATCTTGTGACAGTGAAGAATGATACATGTAAACACCTGCATGACTTCCTGGCTCTAACATCTGCATCTAACATGTTAGAAATATCCTGCTAGCATTGTGATCATCTCAGTGATGGAGACATCTCTGTCTCTAGTGATCATCTCAGTGATGGAGACATCTCTGTCTCTAGTGATCATCTCAGTGATGGAGACATCTCTCAGCTACTACCACTACTACTGCCTCCCTTCACTCCATTTTGCATCTCTTCTGCCACTACTCCCCCTACTTTCAACAACAACTACTACTACCACCACCACCACTTCCACTACTACCTTTATCTTCCTCTTTTTCTCCCGTCCCAGTCCCTCTCGCCTATATATACTGGCTTCCTCACTCTCTTGTGTTAGTGTGACTGTCAATGATCCAAGTCGGACCGAAACGTCGTCGTAAGTTCCTCTCTCTCTTATGTGCCGGTTATTTGTGTATTGTTCCAGTCACGGTATTGTGGCTTCTGGTTTTTAATCATGTATATTTGTAGTGTTATTTACATGTGGAGTTGAGTGTATTCTCCCTTACTCCACGCTACACCCTCCACTTCCCGTCTTCTCTATATTAATCCCCTGACCTCCCCTCTATTCTCCGCTGCCTCCCCTCTACTCCCCGCTGCCTTCCCTCTACTCCCCGCTGCCTTCCCTTTACTCCCCGCTGCCTTCCAACACATCGAATCTGTTATTTTCTTTCCGCTGTCATGCAAGATTAATTTCTGGAAAAACAAAAAGTCGTCAGAGTGAGGCGACTGGACAACAGTGACCCTCACGAACTAGTTGCAAAAATGATGAATTTTTACACTGCCTCAGCGGTGTATACACACTGCCTGTTGTTGATGCTGAAGTTGATGGGAATGATGGTCCCCCACAGTCAAGTGAGAGAGAGCCTGGTTACTCAGGCTGTTGGTGCTGGCAAGACGTACTCTAATGTAAGCTAAGCTTACCAAAGATTACTAAGTTGTCACCGGAAACACAACGAGAATATGTTACTGACGAAGTTAAAAATAACAGCACTTGCACACACACACACACACACACACACACACACACACACACACACACACACACACACACACACACACACACACACACACACACATACACACACAGGCGTGGCAACAACCCAGCAACCCGTTCACCCTAGCTTCCAAGCGCACTAACTCAACCAGGCCTGTGACACACCTGCAACACACAGGTGTGTCAGTGCTCAGCCCTGACTCAGTGCTCAGCCCTGCCTCAGTGCTCAGCCCTGACTCAGTGCTCAGCCCTGCCTCAGTGCTCAGCCCTGACTCAGTGCTCAGCCCTGACTCAGTGCTCAGCCCTGACTCAGTGCTCAGCCCTGACTCAGTGCTCAGCCCTGACTCAGTGCTCAGCCCTGCCTCAGTACTCAGCCCTGCCTCAGTGCTCAGCCCTGCCTCAGTGCTCAGCCCCGCCTCCCTGGAGGAAGCTTTTCTTTCCTGGAAGGGAAAAAGGTACTTTGCAGGGATCAAGAATTACCCACAGCGTCACAAGTACCATCACAGGTCGAAAATTATCTCCCTAGAGAGCTGGGGCGCCGGATGATGGCAGGGAGAGATCAGCGGATGATAGAAGGGAGAGGCAGATGCTGCAGGGACACACGGAGGAAAGAAGAACAAGGAGAAGGAAAAGAGGAAGAGGGTAAAAAGCAACAAGAAGGGAAAGTGGAAGGAGGTGAAGGAAAAGAAGAGGGAAAGGAGAGAGAAACATGAATGGAGAAAGGAGGGTGAAAGAAAAAAAAGGATATCAAAGAGGGGGGGAAAATATTACTGAGAGGAGTAGGAGGAGGATGAGAAGCAGGAGGGGAAGGAATAAGAGGAGAATTAGGGAGAGGAAGAGGGAGGTGGAGAATGAGAAAGCGAGCGGAAGAGTATTTTGTGAATATTCAGATAAGAGAATATATGTTGATGGATGATGAGTGGGAAAGGGATAGTCAAGAGTAGACAGGAAAACAGCGAAGTGAATGAGGAGTAAGATTAGACCTGCTAGTAGGGCTACTGTCTTCCCCTAGCACCTAGCTAGCTAGCTAGCTGGCTAGCTTCTAGTCTGTGTGGGGAGGGAGGCTGTCTGCTGGGCAGGCAGGGAGGGCCAGACAGGCACAGGAAGGACAGACAGGTACAGGAAGGACAGACAGGTACAGGAAGTCACTCATGAATCTCACTCTTGCAGCTAATGGATTACCTCATGTCCTCTCTCTCTCTCTCATATATATATATATATATATATATATATATATATATATATATATATATATACAAGTGGTTTTAAGTGTGTATCACAATGTTTATAGTTTTCTGTGATGTATATCTGTCAGTGACTTGTCCGAGAATCTTCTTTCTACTTCCTCACATTGAACTATGTAAACTCAGGTTAAATTGTAATAAACAACTGTTAATGAATAAACAGAAAGATAAATGGTGAGGCTCGAACTGCGGCCTGTAAACAGACGCTCTACCGTCACAACCAGGTTTACAAGACGAAGGTGCCGGAACTAGTACTTACTGTACCATATTCCGTCAGAGGCTCCATCTGTAACCCAACTGAACGTCTTCCTACAGCCCAGGAGCTTTAACAGTAGATCAATGTATTCAGTATACACCGCAGCTTCCACACTACCTGACACATGACACAGGTTGTGGCGGAGGAATATGGAGGTCACAGGCACACACACACACACACACACACACACACACACACACACACACACACACACAGTAGAATAGTCTGGCAAGCGATGTAGTGGAGGCAGGAACTATACATAGTTTTAAGACGAGGTATGATAAAGCTCATGGAGCAGGGGGAGAGAGGACCTAGTAGCGGTCGGTGAAGAGGCGGGGCCATGAGCTGAGTCTCGACCTCTGCAACCACAATTAGGTGAGTACACACTGGGGGGGGGTGGAGGGTCTTAACCCCCATGTGGGTCCCACCCACTGCACCACCAATCACTAAGACACACCCTGGGCAGCCATAAGTGTCCCTGAGTGGCCCGTAACACACCACTTTAGCCATAATAGCGCGCAACTTACGACCTCTTGCGATGCGCACTTGTCCATAATGAAGCTATGAAGTTGTCAGGGTGGTAGTGAAGACTCACACACTGGTACCACCTCACAAGACTTCTCACACACTGGTACCACCTCACAAGACTTCTCACACACTGGTACCACCTCACAAGACTTCTCACACACTGGTACCACCTCACAAGACTTCTCACACACTGGTACCACCTCACAAGACTTCTCACACACTGGTACCACCTCACAAGACTTCTCACACACTGGTACCACCTCACAAGACTTCTCACACACTGGTACCACCTCACAAGACTTCTCACACACTGGTACCACCTCACAAGACTTCTCACACTCTTCATTCCGTCTACAGCCTCAATATCTTTAAAATTCCAGATTATAATGTATATATCTCTCTTGTGTATATTACAAGCACCAGACTTAATGACTACACATCATCTCCTGGATGGGATGAGAGACAGAGGGAGGCTTACAGAGATGGCAGTGGGAGGACAAGAGGGAGGGAGGGGAGAGATGGGAAACGAGAGGTAAAGAGGGGATTTGGGATGAG
This sequence comes from Cherax quadricarinatus, assembly GCF_026875155.1. Lineage (NCBI taxonomy): Eukaryota > Metazoa > Arthropoda > Malacostraca > Decapoda > Parastacidae > Cherax > Cherax quadricarinatus. The sequence continues at coordinate 24,712,968 of NC_069478.1, forward strand.
GGAATGACATGTCACGGCCACCCAATACATTCATAAACCCATCCCAACCACCCAACACACTCACAAACCCATCCCAACCACCCAACACACTCACAAACCCATCCAACCACCCAACACACTCACAAACCCATCCACAACCACCCAACACACTCACAAACCCATCACAACCACCCAACACACTCACAACCCATCACAACCACCCAACAAACACACTCAAATTCGTCACAACCACCCAACACACTCACAAACCCATCACAACCACCCAACACACTCACAAACCCATCACAACCCACCAACACACTCACAAATCCATCACAAACCACCCAACACACAAGCACGTCACAACCACCCAACACACTCACAAATCCATCACAACCACCCAACACACTCACAAACCCATCACAACCACCCAACACACAAGCACGTCCACAACCACCCAACACACTCACAAACCATCACAACCACCCAACACACAAGCACGTCACAACCACCCAACACACCACAATCCTCACAACCACCCAACACATCACAACCCATCACAACCACCAACACCAAGCACCCCAACCACCCAACACACCACCAAACCCCCCCAACCACCCAACACACTCACAAACCCACCAACCACCCCAAAACCTCACAACCCTCACAACCACCCAACACACCACAACCCTACAACCACCCAAAACACAAGCAGTCACAACCACCCCCACACAAACCCCCACAACCCCCCCCCCAACAACAGTCACAACCCCCCAACACACAAGCACGTCACAAACCCCCCAAAACACTCACAAACCCCCACAACCACCCAACACACCACAAACCCCTCCAAACCCCCCAACACACAAGCACGTCCAAAACCCCCCAACACACAAAACCCTCCAACCACCCAAACCAAACCCATCACAACCACCCAACACCAAGCACGTCACAACCACCCAAAACACAAGCCGTCACAACCCCCCCCAAACACAGCCGTCACAACCACCCAAACACAGCACTCACAACCACCCAATCCTGTGTGTAGGATGAGGGAAGTGCCTGGTTGTGTAGGATGAGGAATGTGCTTGTGTGCAGGGATGAGGGAAATGCCTTGGGTTGATAGGATGAGGGAAGTGCCCTTGTGTCAGGATGAGGAGTGCCTGGTTGTGTAGGATGAGGGAAGTGCACTTGTGTGTAGGTGAGGGAAAGTGCTTGTGTTGTAGGATGAGTGAGTGCCTTGTTGTGTAGGATGAGGGAAGTGCCTTGTGTGTAGGATGAGGGAAGTTCATTGTGGCAGGTGGATGACGGAAGTGCTTGTGTGTAGGATGAGTGGAAGTGCCTTGTGTGTAGGATGGTGGGAAAGTTGCTTGTGTGTAGGTTGAGGGAAGTGCCTTGTGTGTAGGATGAGGGAAGTGCACTTGTGTGTCTAGGATGAGGAAGTGTCCTTTGTTGTAGGTTGAGGGAAGTGCCTTGTGTGTCGGATGAGGGAACGTGTCCTTGTGTGTAGGATGAGGGAAGTGTCCTTGTGTGAGGATGAGGAAGTGGCCTTGGTGTAGGATGAGGGAAGTGCCCTTGGTGTGTACGGATGAGGGGAAGTGCACTTGTGTGTACGCGATGAGGGAAGTGCCCCTGTGTGCAGGATATGGGAACGTGCTCTTGTGTGCAGGATGAGGGGAAGTGCCTTGTGTGTAGGATGAAGGGAAGTGCCCTTTGTGTGCAGGATGAGGGAAGTGCCTTGTGTGCGGATGAGAGAAGTGCCCTTGTGTGTAGGTGAGGGAAAGTTGCCCTTGTGTGTAGGATGAGGGTAGTGCCTTGTGTGCAGGATGAGGGAAGTGCCCTTGGGTGTAGGATGTGGGAAAGTGACTTCTGTGCAGGATGAGGAAGTGCCCTTTGAGTGTAGGTTGAGGGAAGTGCCTGTGGCGTCTAGGATGAGGGAAGTGCCCTTGTGTTGCAGGATGGGGGAAGTGCCCTTGTGTGTAGGATGAGGGAAGTGCCTTGTGTGCAGGATGAGGGAACGTGCCCTGTGTGAGGATGAGGGAAGTGCCCTTGTGTGAGGATGTAGGGAAGTGCCCTTGTGTGTAGGGATGAGGGAGTGCTCTTGTGTGCAGGATGAGGGAAGTGCTTGTGTGTTAGGATAGGGAAGTGTACCCTTGTGTGCTGTAGGATTGGGAGTGCCTTGTGTGTAGGATGAGGGAAGTGCCTTGTGTGTAGGATGTGGGATAGTGCCCTTGTGTGTAGGATGAGGGGAAGTGCCCTTGTGTGAGTATGAGGGAAGAAGTGCCTTGTGTGTAGGATGAGGGAGTGCCTTGTGTGTGGATGTTGGGAAGTGCCCTTGTGTGTAGGATGAGGAACTAAGTGTCTTGTGTGCAGATTGGGAAGTGCCTTGAGTAGTAGGATGAGGAAGTGCCTTAGTGTGTAGGGTATTGAGGAAGTGCCTTGTGTGTAGGATAGGGAAGTGGCCCTTGTGTGCAGGATGAGGGAAGTGCCTTGTGTGCAGGATGAGGGAAGTGCCTTTGTGTGTTATAGTATGGAGGGAAAGTGCACTTGTTGTGCAGGATGTGGGAAGTGCCCTTGGTGTGTAGGATGATGGGAAGTGCCCTTGTGTGTAGGATGAGGGAAGTGCCCTTGTGTGCAGGATGTGAGGAAGCTGCCATTGTGTGCAGGAATGAGGGAGTGTCCCTTGTAGTGTAGGATTAGGGAGTAGCCTGTGTGCAGTGAAGAGGAAGTGCCTGTGTGTAGGATGAGGGAAAGTAGCTACGTGTGTAGGATGAAGGGAAATTGCCTTGTGTGCAGGATGAGGGAAAAATCCAGGAATGCCCTTGTGTGTAGGATGAGGGAGTGCCCATTGTGTGTAGATGAGGGAAGTGCCCTTGTGTGTAGGATGAGGGAAAGTTGCCCTTGTGTGTAGGATTGAGGGAACGATGCCCTTGTGTGTAGGGATGAGGGAAGTGTCACTTGTGTGGCAGGATGAGCGAAGTGCCTTGTGTTGTAGGATTAGGGATAGTGCTTTGTGTGACAGGATGAGGGGAAGTGCCTTGTGTGTAGGATTGCGGGGAAGTGCCCTTGTGTGTAGGATGTGGGAAGTTGCTTGTGTGCTGGATGAGGGAAGTGCCTTGTGTGTTAGGAATGAGGGGAAGTGCTTGTGTGCAGGATGAGGGAAATGTGCCCTTGTGTGCAGGAATGAGGGAAGTCCCTTGGGTGTAGGATGAGGGAAGTGACCTTGTGTGTGATGATGGGAAGGGCCCTTGTGTGCAGGATAGAGGGAAGTGCCTTGTCGTGTAGTATGAGAAGTGCCCTTGTGTGTTTGGAATGAGGGAAGTGCCTAGTTGTGTAGATGAGGGAAGTGCCTTGTGTTGTAGGGATGACGGGAAGTGCCCTTGTGTGTAGGGGATGAGGGAAGTGCCCTTGTGTGTAGGATGAGGGTAAGTGCCCTTGTGTGAGGATGAGGGAGAGTGCCTTGGGTTGTAGGATGAGGGAGTGCCCTTGTGTGTAGATGAGGGAAGTGCCCTTGTGTGTAGGATGAGGGAAGTGCCCTTGTGTGCAGGATGAGGAAGTGCCCTTGTGTGAAGGATGAGGGAAGTGACCTTGTGTGTAGGATGAGGGAAGTGCCCTTGTGTGTAGGATGAGGGAAGTGCCCTTGTGTGTGATGACGGGAAGTGGCCATTGTGTGTAGGATTGAGGGAAGTGCCCTTGTGAGCGTAGTATGAGGAAGTGCCCTTGTGTGTAGGATGAGGGAAGTGCCTTGTGCTGCAGGATGAGGGGGAAGTGGCCCTTGTGTGTAGGATGAGGGATTGGCCCTTGTGTGTAGGATGAGGGAAGTTGCACCTTGTGTGTAGGATGAGCGGAAATGCCCTCCTTGTGAGTAGGATGAGGGAAGTGCCCTTGTGTGTAGGATGATGGGAAGTGCCCTTGTGTGTAGGATTGAGGTGATGTGTCCTTGTGTGCAGGATGAGGAAGTGCCCTTGTGTGTAGGATGAGGGAAGTGCCTTGATTGTGATAGGCATGAGGGTAAAGTGCCTTGTGTGTCGGATGAGGGAAGTTGCCCTTGTGTGTTGGATGAGGTAGTGACTTGTGTGTAGGATGAGGGACGTGTATAGTGTGTAGATGAGGCGAAGTGCCCTTGTGTGTAGGATGAGGGATTGTGCTTGTGAGTGTAGGTTGAGGGGAAGGTCTTGTGTGAGGATGAGGGAAGTTTCGCCCTTGTGTGTGGATGAGGGAAGTGACCTTGTTGGTGTAGGATGAGGGGAAGATGCCCTTGTGTGTAGGATGAGGGAGTGCCATTGTGGCAGGATGAGGGAAGTGCATTGTGTGCAGTAATGGAGGGAAGTTGCCCTTGTGTGTAGGATGAGGGAAGTGCCCTTGTGTGCAGGATGAGGGAAGTGGCCCTTGTGTGCAGGATGAGGGAATGTTGTGTGTAGAGATGAGGGAAGTGCCCTTGTGGGTAGGATGAGGGAAGTGCTTGTGTGCAGGATGAGGGAAGTGCCTTGCTGTGCAGGAGAGCGGAAGTGCCAATGTGTTTAGGATGAGGGAAGTGCCTTGTGTGCAGGTTGAGGGAAGTTGCCCTTGTGTTGTAGGATGAGGGAAGTGCTGTGTGTTAGGATGTGGGAAGTGCCCTTGTGTGGCAGATGAGGGAAGTGTCTTGTGTGTAGGATGAGGGACGGTCCCTTGTGTGCAGGATGAGTGAGTGCCCGGTGTGAGGATGAGGGAAGTGCCTTGTGTGTAAGGATGAGGGAAGTGCCCTTGTGTGTAGGATGAGGGATAGTGCTCTTGTGTGCAGGGATGAGGGAAGATTGCCCTTGTGTGTAGGATGAGGGACGTGCCCTTGTGTGTAGGATGAGGGATGTGGACCTTGTGTGTAGATGAGGGGAAGTGCCTTGTGTGTAGGATGAGGATGTGCCCTGTGTGTAGGTGAGGGAAGTGCCATTGTGTGTAGGAAGCAGGGAAGTGCCCTTGTGTGTTGGATTGAGGGAAGTGTCCTTGTGTGTAGGATGAGGGAAGTGCCTTGTGTGTAGGATGAGGAAATGCCTTGTGTGTAGGATGAGGGGAAGTGTCAATTGTGTGCAGGATGAGGGAAGTGCCCTGTGTGTAGGATGAGTGGGGAAAGTGCCATTGTGTGTAAGCGATGAGGTTAGTGCCCTTGTGGTAGGATGGGGAAGTGCCCTTGTGTGCAGGATGAGGAAAAGTGCCCTTGTCGTGCAGGATGAGGGAAGTGCCTCTGGTGTGTAGGATTAGGGAAAGGGCCCTTGTGTGCAGGATGAGGGAAGTGCCTTGTGGTGTAGGTTGAGGGAAGTGTCCTTGGTGTGCAGGATGAGGTGAGTGACCTTGTGTGTTAGGATGAGGGAAGTGCCCTTGTGTGTAGGATGAGGGAACGTGCCCTTGTGGGCAGGATGATGGAAGTGCCTTGTGCTGAGGATTGAGGGAAGTAGCCCTTGTGTGTAGGATGAGGGAAGTGCCTTGTGTGTAGGATGAGGAATCACTTGTGTGCAGGTATGAGGGAAGTGCCCTTTGTGTGTAGGTGAGGGAAGTGCCCTTGTGGGCAGGAATGGGGGAAGTGCCTTGTGTGCAGGATGAGGGAAGTCCCTTGTGTGTAGGATGAAGGGAAGTGCCTTGTGTGTAGGATGAGGGAAGTGCCCTTGTGTGCAGGATGAGGGACAGGGAAGTTGCCTTGTGTGCAGGATGAGGAAGTGCCTTGTAGTGTAGGATGAGGGAAGTAGCTTGTGTGTAGGATGAGGGGAAGTGCCTTGTGTGTAGGATGGGGAAGTGCCCTTGTTTGTAGGATGAGGGGAAGAAGTGCCCTTGGTTTGTAGGATGAGGGAAAGTGCCTTGTGTGTAGGATGAGGGAAGTGCCCTTGTGTGTAGGATGAGGGAAGTGCCTTGTGTGCAGGAATGTGGGAAGTGCCTTGTGTGCAGATGAGGGAAGTGCCCTTGTGTGTAGGATGAGGGAAGTGCCCTTTTGTGTGTAGGATGAGTGAAGTGCCCTTGTGTTAGGAGAGGGAAAGTGCCTTTTGTGTAGAATGAGGAAGTGCCCTTGTGTGCTTGGATGAGGGAAGTGCCCTTGTGGTAGGATGAGGAAGTGCCCTTTGTGTGTAGGAATGAGGGAAGTGCCTTTGTGTGTAGGATGAGGGAGTGCCCTTGTGTGTAGGATGAGGGACAGTGTCCTTGTGTGCAGATGAGGGAAGTGCCCTTGGTGTGGATGAGGGAAGTGCCTTGTGTGTAGGATGAGGGAAGTGCCCTTGTGTGTGGATGAGGGATAGTGCCTTGTGTGGTAGGATGAGGGGAAGTGACCTTGTGTGCAAGGTTGAGGGAAGGAAAGTGCACTTGTGTGCAGGATGAGGGAAGGTGCCCTTGTGTGTAGGATGAGGGAAGTGCCTTGTGTGCAGGTGAGGGAAGTGCCTTTTGTGCAGGATGAGGAAGGCCCTTGTGTGAATGCTGACGGGAGTGCCCTTCGTGTGTAGGATGAGGGAAGTGCCTTGTGTGCAGGATGAGGGAAGTGCCTTGTGTGCAGGTTGAGGGACTAGTGCCCTGGTGTGTAGGATGAGGAGAAGTGCACTTGGTGTGCCGGATGAGGGAAGTGCCCTTGTGGGAGTAGGATGGAGGGTTTGCCTTGTGTGTAGGATGAGGGAAGTGCTTGTGTGAGATGTGAGGGAAGTGCCTGGTGTGTAGTGAGGAATTGACCTTGTGTGCAGGATGAAGGGAAGTGCCATTGTGTGCAGGATGAGGGAATGTGCCTTGTGTGTTAGGATGAGGGAATAGTCCCTTGTGTGATTAGGATAGGGAAGTGCTCTTGTGTGCAGGATGAGGGAAGTGCCATTGTGTGAAGATGAGGGAAGTGCCTTGTGTGTTAGGAGAGGAAGTGTTGTTGTGTAGGATGTAGGGAAGTGGCCTCTTGTGTGGTAGGATGATGGAAGTGCCCTTGTGTGTAGGATGAGGGAAGTGCCCTTGTGTGTAGGATTGATGGGAATTGCCCTTGTGTTGTAGGATGAGGGAAGTGGTCCTTGTGTGTAGGACATTGCCCTGGGAAAAAGTGCCATTGTGTTTAGATGAGGAAGTGCCTTGTGTGTAGGTGAGGAAAGTGTCCTTGTGGCAGGATGAGGGAAGTGCCCTTGTGTGTAGGATGCGGGAAGTGCCGTGTGTGTAGGATGTGGGGAAGTGCCCTTGTGTGTAGGATGAGGGAAGTGCCCTTGTTGTGCGGGATGAGGGAAGTGCCCTATGTTGGTGCAGGATGAGGGAAGTGCCTTGTGTGTAGGATGAGGGAAGTGCCTTGTGTGGCAGGATGAGGGAAGTGCTTGTGTGTAGGATGAGGGAAGTGCCCTTGTGGGCAGGATGAGGGAAAAGTGACCTTGTGTGTTGGATGAGGGAAGTTGCCCTTGTGTGGAGGATGTGGGAAGTGGCCCTTGTGTTGTAGGATGAGGGAATGTGCCTTGTGTGTAGATGAGGGAAGTGCCTTGTGTTTGCAGGATGAGGGAAGGGCCCTTGTGTGCAGGATGAGGGAAGTTTTGCCCTTGTGTGTAGGATGAGGGGAGTGCCTTGTAGGCAGGATGAGGGAAGTGACTTGTGTGTAGGATGAGGAAGTGCCTTGGGTGTCGGATGGAGGGGGGAAGTGCCTTTGTGCAGGATGAGGGAAGTGCCCTTGAGTGTCGGATGTGGGAAGTGCCTTGTGTGCAGGATGAGGTAAGTGCCCTTGGTACAGGATGAGGGAAGTGACCCTTTGTGTGTAGGATGAGGGAAGTGCCTTGTGTGTAGGATGAGGGAATTGCCATTGTGTGCAGGATTGAGGGAAGTGCCCTTGTGTGTAGGGTGAGGGAATGTGCCCTTGTGTGTGTAGGATGAGGGAAAGTGCACTTGTGTGTAGGATGAGGGAAGTGCCTTGTGTGTAGGATGAGGAAGTGACTTGTGTGTAGGATGGGGAAGTTGCCTTGTGTGTAGATGAGGAAGTGCCTTGTGTGTTGGTTGAGGGAAGTGCCCTTGTGTGTAGGATGAGGGAAGTGCCTCTTGTGTGTAGGCTGAGTGAGTTTGGCCTTGTGTGTAGTGGGGAAGTGCCCTTCGTGTGCAGATGAGGGAAGTGCTTGTGTGCCAGGATTGAGGGAAGTGTCCCTTGTGTGTGTAGGATGAGGGAAGTGCCTTGTGTTGTAGGATGTGGGAAGTGCCCTTGTGTGTAGGATGAGGAAGTGCACCTTGTGTGTTAGAATGCGGGAAGTGCCTTGTGTGTAGGATAAGGGAAGTGCCCTTGTGGGTGGATGAGGGAAGTGCCCTTGTGTGTAGGATGAGGGAAGTGCCTTGTGTGCTAGGGAGGAGGGAAGTGCCCCTTGTGTGTAGGATGAGGAAGTGCCCCCCCCTTTTTTGTGTCTGCAGGATGAGGAAGTTGCCCTCCCTTGTAGTGTAGGATGAGGGAAGTGCCATTGTGTGTAGGATGAGGGAATTGCCTTGTGTGTAGGATGAAGATAGTGTACTCAGGTTGTAGGATTCTCTGGGTTTCTGACTGGTAATCCTCCTAGGCCTCACAGCAGAAATTGATGGGATTTTCGAATGTCTTGTGTTAGAATGAGGAGGAGGAAAGTGTGTTTGTGTGTGTGTGTGTGTGTGTGTTTTGTTGTGTGTGTGTGTGTGTGTGTGTGTGTGTGTGTGTGTGTATACTCACTAGTTGTTGGTTGCAGGGGTCGAGTCAGGCTCACTGGCCCGGCCTCTCCCTGGTCCCCCCCACTTACCTAAGTCTCTATGTCATGAGCTTTATATACCTTTCTGAAAGCTATGTCTGGAGTCTGTCTCAACTACTTCACTTCACAGACTATTTCATTTCCTGGCAACTGTGTAATGAAGAATAAATCTAACTTCCCTGAGACTAATCTGAGTCTTCGACTTCCCAATTGTGACCCCTTGTTGCTGTGTCCATTTAACTGGAACATCCTATCTCTGTCCACTTTGACAATTCTCTCAGTATTTTATATGTCATTATCTAATCCCCCCCCCTATTTCTCCGTCCTCCAGTGTCGTCTAGGTCGATTTAATTAATCTCATCTCGGAGAACATTCTTTAGCTCCGGGATTAGTCTTGTTGAAATTTGGCGCTTTCTCTAGTATCCTTGAGTTTGTGGATTCCAAACTGGTGATGCATACTTCAATATAAGGCCTGGACATACACGGTGTACAGGGTCCTGAAACGATTCCTTATGGATGTGGAATGCTGTTCTGAGGTTGCAAGGACGCCATATGCTGCAGCGTTTTATTTGGTTGATGTGCGCTTCAGGAGATGTGCCTGGTGGTAAGAATACCCAAGATCCTTTTCTTGAGTAAGGTTTGTGTCTCTGGCCCCCTAGATTGTATCTCGTCTGCGGTCTTCTTTGCCCTTCCCCAATCTTAATGACTTTGCACTTGGTATGGGGTGAACTCCAGAAAAGTCAATTTCCGGACCAGGCCTGGCGCCTGTCCAGATCCCTTTGTAAGTACTGCCTGGTCCTTCGTCCGACTGGAATTCTTCTCATCAACTTAACATCCATCTGCAAACAAGGGAACTGTTGAGTATCATTTCTTCATCATATCGTTACATACACCGAAACAGCACGCCGGCCATAGGATGACCCAGTTGGAACACGCTCGTCACGGGCGCCCTCGGACACCTCGCAACTGAATGTCGTCCCGACAGGTTATTCCCTGATTCATTGCAAGTGCCTTATCCTGCCTGGTCTTCCTGATTATGCCATTAATCTCTTTATATATACACGTATGTATATTTATTATATACCTTTGTGTGCAAGGATGAGGGGGGAAGTGCCTTGTGTGTAGGGATGAAGAAGTGCCTTGTGTTGCAGGATGAGGGAAGTGGTTCCCTTGTGCTGCAGGGTGAGGGAAGGCCCTCTGTGATGCGGATGAGGGAAAGTGCCCTTGTGTGATAGGATGAGGGAAGTGCCCTTGTGTGTAGGTGAGGGAAGAGCCCTTGTGTGTAGGATTGAGGGAAAGTTGCCCTTGTGTGTAGGTGTGGGAAGTGCCCTTCGTGTGCTGGATGACGGAAGGGCCTTCGTGTGCAGGATGCCGGGAAGTTGCCATTGTGTTTGTGTGTAGGATGAGGGAAGTGCCCTTGTGTTTGTAGATGAGGGAAGTGGCCCTTGTGTTGCAGGATGAGGGAAGTGCCCTTGTGGGTAGGATGAGGGAAGTGGCCCTAGTGTTGTAGTGATGAGGAAGTGCCTTGTGTGTAGGATGAGGGAAGTGCCCTTGTGGTGTAGGATGAGGAAGTGCCTTGGTGCAGGATGGGGAAGTGCCTGTTGTGTGCAGGATCGAGGGAAGTGCCCTTGTGTGTGTGGATGAGGGAAGTGATTGTGTGTAGGATGAGGGAATTGCCTTGTGTGCAGGATTGCGGGAAGGGCCCTTTGTGTGTAGGATGAGGGAAGTGCACTTGTGTGTAGGATGAGGAAGTGCCCTGGTGGTGTAGGGATGAGGGAAGTGGCTGGTGTGTAGGATGAGGAAGTGCCTTGTGTGTAGGAAGAGGGGAGAAGTGCCCTTGTGTGTATGATGATAGAAGTGCCCTTGTGTGTAGGTGTGATGGGACGTGCTTGTGTGGAGGATGAGGGAAGTGCCTTGTGTGTAGGTTGAGGGAAGTGCCCTTGGTGTGTAGGATGAGGGATGTGCCCTTGTGTGTTATGATGTAGAAAGTGCCCTTGTGTGGTTAGGATTAGGGAAAAGTGCCCCCCTTGTGTGTAGGATGAGGAGTGACCCCTTGTGTGCAGGATGAGGGAGAGCCCTTGTGTGTATGATGAGGGAAGTGCCATTGTGTGCAGGATGAGGGAAGTGCCTTTTGTGTAGGATGAGGGAAGTGCCTTGTGTGTAGGATGAGAAGTGCCTTGTGTGTTGATGAGGGAGTTTGCCTTGTGTGTTGGACTGAGGGAAGTGCCTTGTGTGTAGGTATGAGGGAAGTGCCATTGTGTGAAGGATGAGGGAAAGTGCCTTGTGTGTAGGGTTGAGGGATAAGTGCCCTGTGTGCAGGTGAGGGAAGTGCCCTCTGTGTGTAGGATGAGGGAAGTGCCCTTGTGTGTAGGGATGAGGAAGTGCCCTTCGTAGTGTAGGATGGGGAAGTGCACTTGTGTGTAGGAGGAGGGAAATGCCCTTGTCGATGTAGGATGAGGGATAAGTGCCTTGTGTGTTAGGATGAGGGAAGTTTACTTGTGTGAAGGTGAGGGACGTGCCTTGTGTGTAGGATGAGTGGAAGTGCCCTTGTGTGTAGGATGGGGAAGTGCCCTTGTGTTGTAGGTTGAGGGAAGTGCCCTTGTGTGTCAGGATGGGGAAGTGCACTTGTGTGTAGGATGAGGGAAGTGTTCCTTTTGTGTAGGATGAGGGACGTGCCTCTGTGTGTAGGAAGAGGGAAGTGCCCTTGTGTGTTAGGATGAGGGAAGGGAAAGTGTTCTATGTGTGAGGAGAGGGAATGCCCTTGTGTTGTAGGATGTAGGGAAGTGCTTGTGTGTAGGATGAGGGACGTGCCTTGTGGTGTAGGATTGAGGGAAGTGCCATTGTGTTGCAGGATGAGGGAAGTGCCTTGTGTGCAGGATGTGGGAAGTGCCTTGAGTGTAAGCGCTGACGGAAGTGCCCTTGTTGTGCAGGATGAGGAAGTGCCTTGTGGCAGGATGAGGGAAAGTGCCTTGTGTGTCAGGATGAGGGAAGTGCTTGTCGTGTAGGATGAGGGAAGTGCCCTTGTTGCAGGGATGAGGGACAGTGCCCCTTGTGTGTAGGATGAGGGGGGGAAGTGCCCTTCTGTGCTAGGATGAGGGAAGTGCCTTGTGTGTAGGTTGAGGGATAGTCGCCCTGACTTGTGTGTAGGATATGGGGGAACGTGCGCCCTTGTGTCGCTGGATGAGGGAAAAACAGAATAACGTGCCCTTGTTGGCGTAGGAATAATGAGGGAAATTGGTTATGCCCCTCTCATTTGTGTTGTGACAGGAATGAAGGGAAGTGCCCTTTGTCCTGCCCGGGGAGTTGGAATGGGAATAGGAAGTTTTGTAGAAAATGTGCCCTTCCCCGGTATAGTAATATAGTTTTGCCTCCTTTTGTTGTTTGTAAGGATTATGAAGGGAAGTATGCCATTGTCTGATGGAGGTGTGTTATAGGATAGAGCGGAAAAGTGCCTCTTGTGGGCAGATGACAGGATTATTTTGAGGGAAGTGCCCTTTGATGTGTAGGATGAGAGGAAAAGTGCCCTTGTGTGATTGGATGAGATGGAAGTGCGCCTTGTGTGTAGGATGTGGGGAAAGTGCCTTTGTGTGTAGGATGTAGGAATTGTCCTGTGTGTGTAGGATGAGGGGATAGTGCGCCTATTCCTTGTGTGTAGGTGAGGGAATAAGTTTGCTTGTGAGATAGGATGAGGGAAATGGTGCCTTGTGTGTAGTAGGATGAAGGGGAAGTGCCCTTTTGTGTGTATACGGATGAGGAAGTGCCTAGTGTGTTAGGAATGAGGGAAGTGTCCTTGTGTGCTGGATGAGGGAAAAAAGTGGAAATGAGTGCCCTTTAACCTTGCTACCGTGTTAGGAATGTGAGGGGAAGTAAGTTTTGCATAATGTCCCTTGTGTGCAGGCATGAGGGAAGGCCTTGTGTTGACAGGAATGAGATGAAGGAGAAAATGTGCCTCTCCTCACTCCTTTTGTGTGTAGGATTAGGGAAAGTTGCCCTTAGTTGTGTTGCACAGGATGAGGGGTAGTGCCCTTAGAAAAGAGTGTGCCCTTGTGTGAAGGATGAGGGATAAGTGCCCCCTTGGTGCAGGATGAGGGAAGTGCATTATGTTGTGCAGGTATGACGGGAAATGTTGCCCTTTGTGTGTTGTAGGAAGGATGAGGGACGGTGCCCTTGTGTGCAGGATAAGGGGAAAGTGCCTTTGTGTTAGTAGGAAGGATAATGAGGGAAGTTAAAAAGGAATAAGAAAGTGCCCTTCCTTGTGTGCTGGTATGAGGGGAAGTGACCTTGGTGTAGGATGATGAGGGATAAGTGCCCCCTTGTGTTGTAGGAATGAGGGAAAAAGTTGCCCTTGTTGTTGCAGGATGGTTGAGAGGAAGTGCCCACTTGTGTGCCAGGAGAGGGAATGTTGGCCCTTTGTGTGTAGGATTAGGGAAGTGCTTGTGTGCAGGTTGAGGGAAGAAGAAGTGCCCTTGTGTGTAGGATGAGGGATAAGTGCCCTTGTGTGGAGATGAGGGACAGGTACCTTGCGTTGCAGGATGAGGGACGTGCCCTTGTGTGTAGGTTTTGAGGGAAGTGCCCTTGTGATGAGAAGGTTTGAGGGAAGTGCCTGTGTCGCATGGATGAGGAAGTGCCCTTTCTTGTGTGTAGGAGAGGGAAGTGCCCCCTTGTGTGTAGCCTGAGGGAAAGTAAGTAGCCATTGTGTTGCCAGGATGAAGGGATAATGTGCCATTGTGTGTAAGGTGAGGGAAAGTTTGTGCCCTTGTGGGTAGGACTGAGTGGGAAAGTGCCCATTGTGTGTAGGGATGAGGGAAAAGTGCACCTTTGTGTGTTAGGATTGAGGGTAAGTGCACTTATGTGCTGTAGGATGGAGGGTAAGTGCACTAGTGTGTTTAGGATATGAATAGGTGTTCGTGTATCAAGTTGCCCTTAGTGTGTGGATGAGGGAAAGTGCCTTGTGTGTAGGCATGAGGGAAGTTGCCCTTGTAAGGGCAGGAGGAGAGGGAAGTGCCTTTGTGTGCAGGATGAGGGAAGAAGTGCCTTGTGTGATCAGGATGAGGGAAGTGCCCTTGTGTGCTGTTTAGGTATGAGGAAAGTAAAGTGCCCCTAATGTGTGTAGGCAATGAGGGAAAGTGCCCTTGAGTGTGAAGAAATGGGGGAAATGTTGCCCTTGTGTGTAGGAAAGAGGGAAAGTTAGTGCCTTATTTGCGTTAGGGATGGGGAGGAAAGTGCATTCTCTTGTGTGAAGGATGAGGGAGTGCCTTCGTGTGCAGGATGAGGGGAAAAGTTGCCCTTGTGTTGTAGGAATGCGGGAAGGTGCCTTGTGTGTAGGATGAGGGAAGTGCCCTTGTGTGTTGTTAGGATGAGGGAAGTGCCTTGTGTGTAGGTATGAGGGGAAGTTGCCTTGTGTGTTAGGATGAGGGAGAACGTTGCCCCTTCTGTGTGTAGGATGAGGGGAAGGGAAAAAGTTGTCCTTGTGTGCAGTTTGAGGGAATTGCCCCTATGTGTGTAGGATGAGGGACAGTGCCTTGTTTGTGGATGAGGGAAATGGTTTGCCCTTGTGTGTAGGATGAGGGAACGATGTTCCCTTGTGTGTAGGATGTGGGAAGTGCACTTGTCGTGTAGGATGTGGGAAGTGTCCTAGTGTGTAAGGATATGAGGCGAAGTGCTCCCCTTGAGTGTGGTAGATGAGGGAACGTGCCTTTTGATGTTAGGAGGATGAGGGAAAAGTGTCCTTGTATGCAGGATGAGGATGTGCCCTTGTGTGTAGGATGAGGAAGTGCCCTTTGTTGTGTAGGGATTATAGGGATGGGCCTTGTGTGTAGGTGGGGGTACAAATAGTGCCCTTGTGTGCAGGGATGAGGGAAAAGTGGCCATTGAAGGAAAGTGCAACTTGTGTGCAGGATGAGGGAAAGTGCCCTTGTGTGTTGGATGAGGGAAGTGCCCTTGTGTGCAGGATGAGGGCAAGTGCATTGTGTGCAGGAATGAGGGAAGTGCCCCTTGTGATTGTAGGATGAGGGAGGAAGTTGCCCTATGTGTGTAGGATGAGGGAAGTGTCCCTAACTTTGTGTGCAGGAGAGGGTTGTGCTTGTGTGCAGGATGAGGGGACGTTGCAATTGTGTGTGTAGATGAGGGAAGAGCCTTGTGTTGCGGGATGAGGGAAGTTCCCTGTGTGTAGTTCTTGTAGGATGAGGGAAGTTGACCTTGTTGTGTAGGACTGAGGGAATAGTGCCCCTTAGTGTGCAGGATGAGGGAAGTGGCCCTTGTGTAGTAGGATGAGGGAGGAACTCCACAGTTGCCCTTGTGTTGCAGGATGAGGGGAAGTTGCCCCTTGTGTGCAGGATGAGGGAAGTGCCCTTGTGTGTTAGGTGTAGGGAAGTGCCCTTGTGTGTAGGATGGGGAAGTGCTTTGTGTGCAGGGGATGCCGGGAATTGCCCTTGTGTGTAGGATGAGGGAATTGCCTTTGTGTAGGATGAGGAAGTGCCTGTGTGTATGGATGAGGGTAAAGTGGCCCTTGTCTGGTGTGTAGGATGAGGGAAGTGCCCTTGTGTGTTAGGATGATAGGAAGTGCTTGTGTGTAGGATGAGGGCAGTGCCCTTGTGTGTCGGATGAGGGATGTGTCCTTGTGTGTAGGATGAAGGGAATTTGCCTTGTGTGTAGGCATGAGGGAAGTAGCCCTGTGTGTAGGATGAGGGAAGTGTCCTTGTGCGCAGGATGAAGGGGAAGTGCCTTGGTGTGTAGGATGAGGGAAGTTGCCTTGTGTGTAGGATGAGGGGAGTGCCCTTGTGTGTAGGATTGAGGGAAGTGCCTTGTGTGCAGGATGTGGGAAGTGCCCTTGTGTGCAGGATGAGGGAAAGTGCCCTTGTGTGTAGGATTAGGGAGTGCCCTTGTGTGCCGAGGATGAAGGGAGTGCCCTTGTTGTGTAGGATGGGGAAGTGCCCTTGTGTGCAGGATGAGGGAAGTGCCTTGTGGTGTAGGATGAGGAAAGAATGCATTGTGTGTAGGATGAGGGAAGTGCCCTTGGTGCAGGATGAGGGAAGTGCCCTTGTGTGCAGGATGAGGGAAGTGCTTGTGTGTAGGATGAGGGAAGTGCCCTTGTGTGTTAGGATGAGGGAAAGTGCCCTTAGTGTGCAGGATGAGGGAAGTGCCCTTGTATGTGTGTAGGTGAGGGAAGTGCCTTGAGTGCAGGTTGAGGGAAGTGCCACTTTGTTGTCAGGATAGGAGGATAGTGCCCTTGTGTGTAGGATGAGGGTAGTTGCCCTTGTATGTAGGACTGAGGGAAGGCCCTGTGTGCGGATGAGGGAAAGTGCCTTGTGTGCAGGATGAGGGAAAGTGCCCTTGTGTGTAGGGATGAGGAAGTGCCCTTTATTGTAGGATGAGGGAAGTGCCCTGGTGTGTAGGATGAGGAGTGTTGTGTGTAGGATGAGGGAAGTGCCATTGTGTGTAGGTATGAGGGAAGTGCCCTTGTGTGTAGGGATGAGGAAGTTGCCTTGTGTGTAGGATGAGGGAAGTGCCCTTGTGGGTAGGATGAGGGAAGTGCATTGTGTGTAGGATGGAGGGGAAGTGCCCTGTGTGTGCAGGAATGTGGGAAGTGCCTTGGTGCAGGATGAGGGAGTGCCATTGTGTGTAGATGAGGGAAGTGCCCTAGTGTGTAGGATGAGGGAAGTGCCCTTGTGTGTAGGATGAGGGGAGGGAAGGCCTTGTGTGTAGAATGAGGGAAGTGCCCTTGGTGAAGGATGAGGGAGAAGTGCCTTGTGCCGTAGGATGAGGGAAGTGCCTTGGTGTAGGATGAGGGATGTGCCTTGTAATGTGTAGGATGAGGGAAGTGCCTTTTGTGTAGGATGAGGGAAGTGTTCCTGGTGTGCAGGAGGAGGGAAGTGCCCTTGTGTGTAGGATGAGGGAGGTGACCTTGTGTGTAGGATGAGGGAATGCTTGTGTGTAGGAGGAGGGTGAAGTGCCATTGTGTGTAGGATGAGGGAAGTGCCCTGTGGCAGGATGCAGGGAAGTGCCCTTGTTGTTGCACGGATGAGGGAAGTTGCCCTTTGTGTGTAGGATGGGGAAGTGCCCTTGTGTGCAGGATGAGGGAAGTGCCCTTGTGTCGCCAGGATGAGGGAAGTGCCCTTGTGTGTAGGATGAGGGAAGTGACCTTGTGTGTAGGATGAGGGAAGTGCCTTGTGTGCAAGGGATGAGGGAAGTGCCCTTGTGTGAAGGATGAGGGAAGTGCTTGTGTGTAGGATGAGGGTAGTGCCCTTGTGTGGCAGCATGATGGGAAAGTGCCTTGTGGGTAGGATGAGCGGAAGTGCCCTTGTGTGTAGGATTAGGGAGTGCCTTCGTGTGCGGATGAGGGAAGTGCCTTGTGTGTTAGGATGAGGGAAGTGCCCTTGTGTGCAGGATGAGGGAAGTGCCCTTGTGTGCAGTGAGGGAAGTGCCCTTGTGTGTAGGGATGAGGGAAGTGCCCTTGTGAGTAGGGATGAGGGAAGTGCTCTTGTGTGCAGATGAGGGAAGTGCCCTTGTGTTGGAGAGTGAAGTTGCCTTGTGTGTATGATGATAGAAGTGCCTTGTGTGTAGGATGAGGACGGGCCCTTGTGTGTAGATGAGGGAGTGCCCTTGAGTGCAGGGATGAGGTGTGAAGTGCCCCCTTGTGTGTAGGATGAGGGAAGTGCCATTGTGTGTGGATGAGGGAAGTGCCCTTGTGTGTAGGATGAGGAATTGCCCTTGTATGTAGATGAGGGAAGTTGACCTTTTGTGTAAGATGAGGGAAAGTGACCCTCCTGTGTGTAGGATGAGGGAAGTGCCTGGTTGTGTAGGATGAGGAATGTGCTTGTGTGCAGGGATGAGGGAAATGCCTTGGGTTGATAGGATGAGGGAAGTGCCCTTGTGTCAGGATGAGGAGTGCCTGGTTGTGTAGGATGAGGGAAGTGCACTTGTGTGTAGGTGAGGGAAAGTGCTTGTGTTGTAGGATGAGTGAGTGCCTTGTTGTGTAGGATGAGGGAAGTGCCTTGTGTGTAGGATGAGGGAAGTTCATTGTGGCAGGTGGATGACGGAAGTGCTTGTGTGTAGGATGAGTGGAAGTGCCTTGTGTGTAGGATGGTGGGAAAGTTGCTTGTGTGTAGGTTGAGGGAAGTGCCTTGTGTGTAGGATGAGGGAAGTGCACTTGTGTGTCTAGGATGAGGAAGTGTCCTTTGTTGTAGGTTGAGGGAAGTGCCTTGTGTGTCGGATGAGGGAACGTGTCCTTGTGTGTAGGATGAGGGAAGTGTCCTTGTGTGAGGATGAGGAAGTGGCCTTGGTGTAGGATGAGGGAAGTGCCCTTGGTGTGTACGGATGAGGGGAAGTGCACTTGTGTGTACGCGATGAGGGAAGTGCCCCTGTGTGCAGGATATGGGAACGTGCTCTTGTGTGCAGGATGAGGGGAAGTGCCTTGTGTGTAGGATGAAGGGAAGTGCCCTTTGTGTGCAGGATGAGGGAAGTGCCTTGTGTGCGGATGAGAGAAGTGCCCTTGTGTGTAGGTGAGGGAAAGTTGCCCTTGTGTGTAGGATGAGGGTAGTGCCTTGTGTGCAGGATGAGGGAAGTGCCCTTGGGTGTAGGATGTGGGAAAGTGACTTCTGTGCAGGATGAGGAAGTGCCCTTTGAGTGTAGGTTGAGGGAAGTGCCTGTGGCGTCTAGGATGAGGGAAGTGCCCTTGTGTTGCAGGATGGGGGAAGTGCCCTTGTGTGTAGGATGAGGGAAGTGCCTTGTGTGCAGGATGAGGGAACGTGCCCTGTGTGAGGATGAGGGAAGTGCCCTTGTGTGAGGATGTAGGGAAGTGCCCTTGTGTGTAGGGATGAGGGAGTGCTCTTGTGTGCAGGATGAGGGAAGTGCTTGTGTGTTAGGATAGGGAAGTGTACCCTTGTGTGCTGTAGGATTGGGAGTGCCTTGTGTGTAGGATGAGGGAAGTGCCTTGTGTGTAGGATGTGGGATAGTGCCCTTGTGTGTAGGATGAGGGGAAGTGCCCTTGTGTGAGTATGAGGGAAGAAGTGCCTTGTGTGTAGGATGAGGGAGTGCCTTGTGTGTGGATGTTGGGAAGTGCCCTTGTGTGTAGGATGAGGAACTAAGTGTCTTGTGTGCAGATTGGGAAGTGCCTTGAGTAGTAGGATGAGGAAGTGCCTTAGTGTGTAGGGTATTGAGGAAGTGCCTTGTGTGTAGGATAGGGAAGTGGCCCTTGTGTGCAGGATGAGGGAAGTGCCTTGTGTGCAGGATGAGGGAAGTGCCTTTGTGTGTTATAGTATGGAGGGAAAGTGCACTTGTTGTGCAGGATGTGGGAAGTGCCCTTGGTGTGTAGGATGATGGGAAGTGCCCTTGTGTGTAGGATGAGGGAAGTGCCCTTGTGTGCAGGATGTGAGGAAGCTGCCATTGTGTGCAGGAATGAGGGAGTGTCCCTTGTAGTGTAGGATTAGGGAGTAGCCTGTGTGCAGTGAAGAGGAAGTGCCTGTGTGTAGGATGAGGGAAAGTAGCTACGTGTGTAGGATGAAGGGAAATTGCCTTGTGTGCAGGATGAGGGAAAAATCCAGGAATGCCCTTGTGTGTAGGATGAGGGAGTGCCCATTGTGTGTAGATGAGGGAAGTGCCCTTGTGTGTAGGATGAGGGAAAGTTGCCCTTGTGTGTAGGATTGAGGGAACGATGCCCTTGTGTGTAGGGATGAGGGAAGTGTCACTTGTGTGGCAGGATGAGCGAAGTGCCTTGTGTTGTAGGATTAGGGATAGTGCTTTGTGTGACAGGATGAGGGGAAGTGCCTTGTGTGTAGGATTGCGGGGAAGTGCCCTTGTGTGTAGGATGTGGGAAGTTGCTTGTGTGCTGGATGAGGGAAGTGCCTTGTGTGTTAGGAATGAGGGGAAGTGCTTGTGTGCAGGATGAGGGAAATGTGCCCTTGTGTGCAGGAATGAGGGAAGTCCCTTGGGTGTAGGATGAGGGAAGTGACCTTGTGTGTGATGATGGGAAGGGCCCTTGTGTGCAGGATAGAGGGAAGTGCCTTGTCGTGTAGTATGAGAAGTGCCCTTGTGTGTTTGGAATGAGGGAAGTGCCTAGTTGTGTAGATGAGGGAAGTGCCTTGTGTTGTAGGGATGACGGGAAGTGCCCTTGTGTGTAGGGGATGAGGGAAGTGCCCTTGTGTGTAGGATGAGGGTAAGTGCCCTTGTGTGAGGATGAGGGAGAGTGCCTTGGGTTGTAGGATGAGGGAGTGCCCTTGTGTGTAGATGAGGGAAGTGCCCTTGTGTGTAGGATGAGGGAAGTGCCCTTGTGTGCAGGATGAGGAAGTGCCCTTGTGTGAAGGATGAGGGAAGTGACCTTGTGTGTAGGATGAGGGAAGTGCCCTTGTGTGTAGGATGAGGGAAGTGCCCTTGTGTGTGATGACGGGAAGTGGCCATTGTGTGTAGGATTGAGGGAAGTGCCCTTGTGAGCGTAGTATGAGGAAGTGCCCTTGTGTGTAGGATGAGGGAAGTGCCTTGTGCTGCAGGATGAGGGGGAAGTGGCCCTTGTGTGTAGGATGAGGGATTGGCCCTTGTGTGTAGGATGAGGGAAGTTGCACCTTGTGTGTAGGATGAGCGGAAATGCCCTCCTTGTGAGTAGGATGAGGGAAGTGCCCTTGTGTGTAGGATGATGGGAAGTGCCCTTGTGTGTAGGATTGAGGTGATGTGTCCTTGTGTGCAGGATGAGGAAGTGCCCTTGTGTGTAGGATGAGGGAAGTGCCTTGATTGTGATAGGCATGAGGGTAAAGTGCCTTGTGTGTCGGATGAGGGAAGTTGCCCTTGTGTGTTGGATGAGGTAGTGACTTGTGTGTAGGATGAGGGACGTGTATAGTGTGTAGATGAGGCGAAGTGCCCTTGTGTGTAGGATGAGGGATTGTGCTTGTGAGTGTAGGTTGAGGGGAAGGTCTTGTGTGAGGATGAGGGAAGTTTCGCCCTTGTGTGTGGATGAGGGAAGTGACCTTGTTGGTGTAGGATGAGGGGAAGATGCCCTTGTGTGTAGGATGAGGGAGTGCCATTGTGGCAGGATGAGGGAAGTGCATTGTGTGCAGTAATGGAGGGAAGTTGCCCTTGTGTGTAGGATGAGGGAAGTGCCCTTGTGTGCAGGATGAGGGAAGTGGCCCTTGTGTGCAGGATGAGGGAATGTTGTGTGTAGAGATGAGGGAAGTGCCCTTGTGGGTAGGATGAGGGAAGTGCTTGTGTGCAGGATGAGGGAAGTGCCTTGCTGTGCAGGAGAGCGGAAGTGCCAATGTGTTTAGGATGAGGGAAGTGCCTTGTGTGCAGGTTGAGGGAAGTTGCCCTTGTGTTGTAGGATGAGGGAAGTGCTGTGTGTTAGGATGTGGGAAGTGCCCTTGTGTGGCAGATGAGGGAAGTGTCTTGTGTGTAGGATGAGGGACGGTCCCTTGTGTGCAGGATGAGTGAGTGCCCGGTGTGAGGATGAGGGAAGTGCCTTGTGTGTAAGGATGAGGGAAGTGCCCTTGTGTGTAGGATGAGGGATAGTGCTCTTGTGTGCAGGGATGAGGGAAGATTGCCCTTGTGTGTAGGATGAGGGACGTGCCCTTGTGTGTAGGATGAGGGATGTGGACCTTGTGTGTAGATGAGGGGAAGTGCCTTGTGTGTAGGATGAGGATGTGCCCTGTGTGTAGGTGAGGGAAGTGCCATTGTGTGTAGGAAGCAGGGAAGTGCCCTTGTGTGTTGGATTGAGGGAAGTGTCCTTGTGTGTAGGATGAGGGAAGTGCCTTGTGTGTAGGATGAGGAAATGCCTTGTGTGTAGGATGAGGGGAAGTGTCAATTGTGTGCAGGATGAGGGAAGTGCCCTGTGTGTAGGATGAGTGGGGAAAGTGCCATTGTGTGTAAGCGATGAGGTTAGTGCCCTTGTGGTAGGATGGGGAAGTGCCCTTGTGTGCAGGATGAGGAAAAGTGCCCTTGTCGTGCAGGATGAGGGAAGTGCCTCTGGTGTGTAGGATTAGGGAAAGGGCCCTTGTGTGCAGGATGAGGGAAGTGCCTTGTGGTGTAGGTTGAGGGAAGTGTCCTTGGTGTGCAGGATGAGGTGAGTGACCTTGTGTGTTAGGATGAGGGAAGTGCCCTTGTGTGTAGGATGAGGGAACGTGCCCTTGTGGGCAGGATGATGGAAGTGCCTTGTGCTGAGGATTGAGGGAAGTAGCCCTTGTGTGTAGGATGAGGGAAGTGCCTTGTGTGTAGGATGAGGAATCACTTGTGTGCAGGTATGAGGGAAGTGCCCTTTGTGTGTAGGTGAGGGAAGTGCCCTTGTGGGCAGGAATGGGGGAAGTGCCTTGTGTGCAGGATGAGGGAAGTCCCTTGTGTGTAGGATGAAGGGAAGTGCCTTGTGTGTAGGATGAGGGAAGTGCCCTTGTGTGCAGGATGAGGGACAGGGAAGTTGCCTTGTGTGCAGGATGAGGAAGTGCCTTGTAGTGTAGGATGAGGGAAGTAGCTTGTGTGTAGGATGAGGGGAAGTGCCTTGTGTGTAGGATGGGGAAGTGCCCTTGTTTGTAGGATGAGGGGAAGAAGTGCCCTTGGTTTGTAGGATGAGGGAAAGTGCCTTGTGTGTAGGATGAGGGAAGTGCCCTTGTGTGTAGGATGAGGGAAGTGCCTTGTGTGCAGGAATGTGGGAAGTGCCTTGTGTGCAGATGAGGGAAGTGCCCTTGTGTGTAGGATGAGGGAAGTGCCCTTTTGTGTGTAGGATGAGTGAAGTGCCCTTGTGTTAGGAGAGGGAAAGTGCCTTTTGTGTAGAATGAGGAAGTGCCCTTGTGTGCTTGGATGAGGGAAGTGCCCTTGTGGTAGGATGAGGAAGTGCCCTTTGTGTGTAGGAATGAGGGAAGTGCCTTTGTGTGTAGGATGAGGGAGTGCCCTTGTGTGTAGGATGAGGGACAGTGTCCTTGTGTGCAGATGAGGGAAGTGCCCTTGGTGTGGATGAGGGAAGTGCCTTGTGTGTAGGATGAGGGAAGTGCCCTTGTGTGTGGATGAGGGATAGTGCCTTGTGTGGTAGGATGAGGGGAAGTGACCTTGTGTGCAAGGTTGAGGGAAGGAAAGTGCACTTGTGTGCAGGATGAGGGAAGGTGCCCTTGTGTGTAGGATGAGGGAAGTGCCTTGTGTGCAGGTGAGGGAAGTGCCTTTTGTGCAGGATGAGGAAGGCCCTTGTGTGAATGCTGACGGGAGTGCCCTTCGTGTGTAGGATGAGGGAAGTGCCTTGTGTGCAGGATGAGGGAAGTGCCTTGTGTGCAGGTTGAGGGACTAGTGCCCTGGTGTGTAGGATGAGGAGAAGTGCACTTGGTGTGCCGGATGAGGGAAGTGCCCTTGTGGGAGTAGGATGGAGGGTTTGCCTTGTGTGTAGGATGAGGGAAGTGCTTGTGTGAGATGTGAGGGAAGTGCCTGGTGTGTAGTGAGGAATTGACCTTGTGTGCAGGATGAAGGGAAGTGCCATTGTGTGCAGGATGAGGGAATGTGCCTTGTGTGTTAGGATGAGGGAATAGTCCCTTGTGTGATTAGGATAGGGAAGTGCTCTTGTGTGCAGGATGAGGGAAGTGCCATTGTGTGAAGATGAGGGAAGTGCCTTGTGTGTTAGGAGAGGAAGTGTTGTTGTGTAGGATGTAGGGAAGTGGCCTCTTGTGTGGTAGGATGATGGAAGTGCCCTTGTGTGTAGGATGAGGGAAGTGCCCTTGTGTGTAGGATTGATGGGAATTGCCCTTGTGTTGTAGGATGAGGGAAGTGGTCCTTGTGTGTAGGACATTGCCCTGGGAAAAAGTGCCATTGTGTTTAGATGAGGAAGTGCCTTGTGTGTAGGTGAGGAAAGTGTCCTTGTGGCAGGATGAGGGAAGTGCCCTTGTGTGTAGGATGCGGGAAGTGCCGTGTGTGTAGGATGTGGGGAAGTGCCCTTGTGTGTAGGATGAGGGAAGTGCCCTTGTTGTGCGGGATGAGGGAAGTGCCCTATGTTGGTGCAGGATGAGGGAAGTGCCTTGTGTGTAGGATGAGGGAAGTGCCTTGTGTGGCAGGATGAGGGAAGTGCTTGTGTGTAGGATGAGGGAAGTGCCCTTGTGGGCAGGATGAGGGAAAAGTGACCTTGTGTGTTGGATGAGGGAAGTTGCCCTTGTGTGGAGGATGTGGGAAGTGGCCCTTGTGTTGTAGGATGAGGGAATGTGCCTTGTGTGTAGATGAGGGAAGTGCCTTGTGTTTGCAGGATGAGGGAAGGGCCCTTGTGTGCAGGATGAGGGAAGTTTTGCCCTTGTGTGTAGGATGAGGGGAGTGCCTTGTAGGCAGGATGAGGGAAGTGACTTGTGTGTAGGATGAGGAAGTGCCTTGGGTGTCGGATGGAGGGGGGAAGTGCCTTTGTGCAGGATGAGGGAAGTGCCCTTGAGTGTCGGATGTGGGAAGTGCCTTGTGTGCAGGATGAGGTAAGTGCCCTTGGTACAGGATGAGGGAAGTGACCCTTTGTGTGTAGGATGAGGGAAGTGCCTTGTGTGTAGGATGAGGGAATTGCCATTGTGTGCAGGATTGAGGGAAGTGCCCTTGTGTGTAGGGTGAGGGAATGTGCCCTTGTGTGTGTAGGATGAGGGAAAGTGCACTTGTGTGTAGGATGAGGGAAGTGCCTTGTGTGTAGGATGAGGAAGTGACTTGTGTGTAGGATGGGGAAGTTGCCTTGTGTGTAGATGAGGAAGTGCCTTGTGTGTTGGTTGAGGGAAGTGCCCTTGTGTGTAGGATGAGGGAAGTGCCTCTTGTGTGTAGGCTGAGTGAGTTTGGCCTTGTGTGTAGTGGGGAAGTGCCCTTCGTGTGCAGATGAGGGAAGTGCTTGTGTGCCAGGATTGAGGGAAGTGTCCCTTGTGTGTGTAGGATGAGGGAAGTGCCTTGTGTTGTAGGATGTGGGAAGTGCCCTTGTGTGTAGGATGAGGAAGTGCACCTTGTGTGTTAGAATGCGGGAAGTGCCTTGTGTGTAGGATAAGGGAAGTGCCCTTGTGGGTGGATGAGGGAAGTGCCCTTGTGTGTAGGATGAGGGAAGTGCCTTGTGTGCTAGGGAGGAGGGAAGTGCCCCTTGTGTGTAGGATGAGGAAGTGCCCCCCCCTTTTTTGTGTCTGCAGGATGAGGAAGTTGCCCTCCCTTGTAGTGTAGGATGAGGGAAGTGCCATTGTGTGTAGGATGAGGGAATTGCCTTGTGTGTAGGATGAAGATAGTGTACTCAGGTTGTAGGATTCTCTGGGTTTCTGACTGGTAATCCTCCTAGGCCTCACAGCAGAAATTGATGGGATTTTCGAATGTCTTGTGTTAGAATGAGGAGGAGGAAAGTGTGTTTGTGTGTGTGTGTGTGTGTGTGTTTTGTTGTGTGTGTGTGTGTGTGTGTGTGTGTGTGTGTGTGTGTATACTCACTAGTTGTTGGTTGCAGGGGTCGAGTCAGGCTCACTGGCCCGGCCTCTCCCTGGTCCCCCCCACTTACCTAAGTCTCTATGTCATGAGCTTTATATACCTTTCTGAAAGCTATGTCTGGAGTCTGTCTCAACTACTTCACTTCACAGACTATTTCATTTCCTGGCAACTGTGTAATGAAGAATAAATCTAACTTCCCTGAGACTAATCTGAGTCTTCGACTTCCCAATTGTGACCCCTTGTTGCTGTGTCCATTTAACTGGAACATCCTATCTCTGTCCACTTTGACAATTCTCTCAGTATTTTATATGTCATTATCTAATCCCCCCCCCTATTTCTCCGTCCTCCAGTGTCGTCTAGGTCGATTTAATTAATCTCATCTCGGAGAACATTCTTTAGCTCCGGGATTAGTCTTGTTGAAATTTGGCGCTTTCTCTAGTATCCTTGAGTTTGTGGATTCCAAACTGGTGATGCATACTTCAATATAAGGCCTGGACATACACGGTGTACAGGGTCCTGAAACGATTCCTTATGGATGTGGAATGCTGTTCTGAGGTTGCAAGGACGCCATATGCTGCAGCGTTTTATTTGGTTGATGTGCGCTTCAGGAGATGTGCCTGGTGGTAAGAATACCCAAGATCCTTTTCTTGAGTAAGGTTTGTAGTCTCTGGCCCCCTAGATTGTATTCCGTCTGCGGTCTTCTTTGCCCTTCCCCAATCTTCATGACTTTGCACTTGGTGGGGCTGAACTCCAGAAGTCAATTTCCGGACCAGGCCTGCAGCCTGTCCAGATCCCTTTGTAGTACTGCCTGGTCCTCGTCCGACTGAATTCTTCTCATCAACTTAACATCATCTGCAAACAGGGACACTTTTGAGTCCATTTCTTCCATCATATCGTTCACATACACCAGAAACAGCACCGGCCCTAGGACTGACCCCAGTGGAACACCGCTCGTCACAGGCGCCCTCTGACACCTCGCCACTGATGTCTTCCCGACAGGTATTCCCTGATTCATTGCAGTGCCTTACCTGCCTGGTCTTCCAGCTTATGCATTAATCTCTTTATATATACACGTATGTATATATATATATATATATATATATATATATATATATATATATATATATATATATATATATATATATATATATATATATAACACATACATGTGTGTGTGTGTGAGAGAGAGAGAAAGAGAGGAAGAGAGAGAGGAAGAGAGAGGAAGAGAAAGGGAGAGAGAGAGAGAGAAGCAGCGCCATAATCCAGACCATCTTGGTAAGGTCCGGTGAGTCTAAACAAAGAGATTACATCGTGCCATTTAAAGTCTATGAATAAATCAGTGAGCAAGAAACCAGGCGAGACAACAGCTGCTGAAACATACACACGAGCCAGGAGCTGTGAAATAACCCCTGTAACCACAACTAGGTGGGTACACACACAACCACTCACCGCCCTGTATAAGATGTATGTATGACCGTCTTGGGGTGTAACACACCACCAGCCTACAACCCATTCCTAATAAAGCATGTTAAGAAACTGGAGAAAGTGCAAAAGTTTGCAACAAGATTAGGCCCAGAGTTAAGGGGAATGAGCTTATCTGGAGAGTTTATCTGGAGAGAGTTCCGGGGGTCAACGCCCCCGCGGCCCGGTCTGTGACCAGGCCTCCTTAGGTCAGTGTCCCAGGATGCGACCCACACCAGTCGACTAACACCCAGGTACCCATTTACCCATTTTACTGATGGGGAACATAGACAACAGGTGGAAAGAAACACGTCCAATGTTTCTACTCTGGCTGGGAATCGAACCCAGGCCCTCGCCGTGTGAAGCGAGAGCGTTAACCACCAGGCCACCAGAGCCATGAGAAGTTATGGAATTAAACCTGGCAATATTAGATACATATATTTTGTATATGATAACCATATACAAAATACGATGGACAGAAACAGACTGTTGGAGAGGCGGGAAACAGGTAAACGTGGGCACAGCGGGATGTTAAAGATAGAGATGAGTCAAAGGAATGCTAGGAAGTATTTATTCAGCCTCCGGATGATCAGAAAGTGGAACTACCTGGAGGAAGTAGTAGTGAAGGCAGGTTCCATACTTAGTTTTAAGAGTAAGTATAACAGCCCACCAGGCTAAGAGGGATTTAATCCAACAAGAGGCAAGTGAAGAGTAGGGGGGATGGCAGGGAGGGGAGAGGGGGATGGAGTGGGGAGGAAGGGGAGCAGTGGGTGGGAGTGGAGGGTAGGGACTCTCCCTCACACCTTCCCACTCATTAGTCGCGGTAATTATATCTAAACAAGAGCAACAGCAGGGGGAGTGATAACATAATTGGGGTCAACACCCCCGCCCCCCCACTCAACTTTTATACACAACTCTGCTTGAGCACACCTGCACGCTGAGTTACCTCGCAGACACCAGTGGTGGGTGGTACTTGGTGGGTGGTTATAGTGGTAGCTGGTGGGTGGTTATAGTGGTGGGTGGTAGCTGGTGGGTGGTTATAGTGGTGGGTGGTAGTTGGTGGGTGGTTATAGTGGTGGGTGGTAGCTGGTGGGTGGTAGTTGACAGAGGCTGTTACCTCCCCCCCCCACTCCTCTCTCCCCTCATATCTAATGTCAGCTGATGAATATTTAATGTCATTACACAGCAGGCAAGGCCAGCCTCAGCCTCATTTAATTAAGCAAGTGTGGCGGCCTATCTATACATATATATTTAATAATTACCTACTGGACTGGCCAAACATGTTTACTTCCTGGCCTCACACTGCAACCTTCCTGGCCTCACACTGCAACCTTCCTGGCCTCACACTGCAACCTTCCTGGCCTCACACTGCAACCTTCCTGGCCTCACACTGCAACCTTCCTGGCCTCACACTGCAACCTTCCTGGCCTCATATTGCAACCTTCCTGGCCTCACCCTGCAACCTTCCTGGCCTCACACTGCAACCTTCCTGGCCTCACACTGCAACCTTCCTGGCCTCACACTGCAACCTTCCTGGCCTCACACTGCAACCTTCCTGGCCTCACACTGCAACCTTCCTGGCCTCACAATATTCATTTTTTTATCCCACTTTCAGTTCCACAATATTTCTCTTCTTATTTACCTCCCACCTTCCCAGTATTCCTCTTAATATTTACCTCCCAGCTTCCCAGTATTCCTCTTAATATTTACCTCCCAGCTTCCCAGTATTCCTCTTAATATTTACCTCCCACCTTCCCAGTATTCCTCTTAATATTTACCTCCCGGCTTCCCAGTATTCCTCTTATCTTAATATAAGTTAATGTAGTCATAGACAGAGTGAATTTGCATATCCACAGTTTATTTGCTCTACTTTCGCCTTGTTTAAATCACTTTCTCTCTTGAAATTATTTAAATTAGATAAGTATATATGTTGCATTATATAAAATATTCTATTGTACCCACATATAGTGTTTGTGTTCTTACTATTATGTATATATGGATGGGTCTTGTACATAGCATGTGTGAGGTGTGAGTTAAAGGTTAAGCTTAGGTAAGCTTTATCAGAAAACAGGACAAATGTTTCCTAACACAGGTCTTAGTCAAGTGATGACTCACAGCTGGAGCTTTTGGTCATCTGAATGAGGCCTTCCGCTGGCTTACCGTCAGCACTGTAAGACACTAATCTGTGCATCACATACATGCGAGTTTTACTTACTGATTATAACAGACTTATTAAAGAATAAATATCTACACACACATACACACACACACACACATCAACAACGTCATTCCATAAACTGGTAACATTAAGAGAAGCAAGTGGGAGTGTAGTGGCGTATTTAAGGAGGTAAATATAGAGAGAGACAATAAGAGTAGTGGCATCATGAGTGTTGACACTGAACCTCGACGTGGTTATGAGACATCTGACTCTATATAAACCCGCCTGAATTCCAAACATGGCTCTCTCTTACACATGTAAACTGAGAAGTAATATCAACTTTAATATCTGTCTGTCTGTCACGTTTACTGGACGGAGAGTCCAGCCTCCAACACCACAGTTACTGTTGCTGCTGTTCCATACTGAATAACTATGTTACTGTTAACGTTGTGTTGACCACACTTGTACCTTGACGATACTATTATAGTGACCGTGGGAAGCCCTATAAACCACCTTAAGAATATGAGGTAATCCGCTGTGACCACCTCTAATTCCATGGAAAAAGAACCCTTCATCAGCATACTGAGAATAAAAAATTATGCACTACCGGAACTGTGATTTTATATATATATTATATATATAATATATATATATATATATATATATATATATATATAATATATATATATATAATATATATATACTACTGAATCTAAACTTCTTAAAACTAAAGAAACTACATATTTTATTAATGAAAAATTCTAAATCCGTAAGGGTAAAGCTGTGGAAATTCTTTCCCTGCTGGAGCACCTCATTTCCCGGCCAGGGAAAGTGGGTGCTCCAGCACTTGGTACCAGTGTAACGTTTCGCACATCAGACGTGCCAAGTCGACTTCAACTCTTCAGTTGAACTTGGAGACCATCTGAGGTTAGCTAACTAGGGGTTACCACCTAACAACTCTCTAGTACTGCTAGGAGTGTAGTAATCAGTAACCTAGGTAGCTAACTAGGGGTTCTCACCTAACTATATAGTACTGCTAGGAGTGTAGTAATCAGTAACCTAGGTAGCTAGCTAGGGGTTATCACCTAACAACTCTCTAGTACTGCTAGGAGTGTAGTAATCAGTAACCTAGATAGCTAGCTAGGGGTTATCACCTAACAACTCTCTAGTACTGCTAGGAGTGTAGTAATCAGTAACCTAGGTAGCTAGCTAGGGGTTATCACCTAACAACTCTCTAGTACTGCTAGGAGTGTAGTAATCAGTAACCTAGGTAGCTAGCTAGGGGTTATCACCTAACAACTCTTTAGTACTGCTAGGAGTGTAGTAATCAGTAACCTAGATAGCTAGCTAGGGGTTATCACCTAACAACTCTATATTACTGCTAGGAGTGTAGTATTGACCTAGGTAGTCTAGGAAGAAATGTGAAAGGTTGACTGAGGAACGTGTTGTGTCGAGTTTCTAGACCATTTTCCCTAGGAGCCAGTCTGAAGCCAGACCTGTCTCACTCTAGGTGTCAGAATGGGCTGGATTAAGACCAGCCTGGGTCTTGATCTATGGATCCAGGCCATCCTGGGCCTTGATCTATTGATCCAGACCATCCTGGGTCTTGATCTGTGGATCCAGACCATCCTGGGTCTTGATCTATGGATCCAAACCATCCTGGGTCTTGATCTATGGATTCAAACCATCCTGGGTCTTGATCTATGGATCCATACCATCCTGGGTCTTGATGTATGGATCCAAACCATCCTGGGCCTTGATCTATGGATCCAAACCATCCTGGGCCTTGATCTATGGATCCAGACCATTCTGGGCCTTGATCTATGGATCCAGACCATTCTGGGTCTTGATCTATGGATCCAGACCATCCTCGGTTTTGACCTATGGATCCAGACCATCCTGGGTCTTGATGTATGGATCCAAACCATCCTGGGTCTTGATGTATGGATCCAAACCATCCTGGGTCTTGATCTATGTCAAGGTCATGTGAACTTCAGTTTGTTCCTCTTTCACATTCTCCTAATTTTTTAACTCTGAATAATACTTAATATAGTCTTTAAATGTTTCGTAATTTCCCAATCATGTTTCTATTTTTTTTTCCATTTTCTTGGGTAAGCTGAAGACTTTTCAGAATTATTTATTTTCTAAATATCTTAGAAGTTTAAAATAGTGTTTTCTGTACGGATTTTGCCAGGTGTGTGATGTGTTGTTAAGGTGGCGAGGAAGTTGTAAAGTGTGTGATGGTGTGAGGCCAAGTACAGCAGCAGCTGGCACTGGTATCCCCGGGGGATAATACTCCAGGGTAATAGCACCTCCAGGGGATAATACTCCAGGGTACTAGCATCCCCAGTGGCTCATACTCCACTGCACTAACACATTTTTATGTTCACCTTAATGTAGTTAACCTAGCTCCCTGTCTTAGGAGTGTCTGAGACCTATGTCTGCCATGGGAGGAGGTACAAGTACCTCCCCATCTTCTTTCTGGATACAATGAACGACAAACAAAACGTCGATGCGGTATACACAGACTTTAGAAAAAAAACATCCAACAAGTGTCATCGTAGTGTAATAGCACAATAAAATGGAATGCCTGGAAAACTAGAAGGTACGATGAGGAGATGTAGATGAGAGGGGATGGCTAAGAGGAGAATTAAAGAATGAGAGGAGAATAGAGGAGATATGTGGGGAGGCCGGATGGATGGATGAGGGGAGGTAGGGAGGCCGGATGGATGGATGAGGGGAGGTAGGGAGGCCGGATGGATGGATGAGGGGAGGTAGGGAGGCCGGATGGATGGATGAGGGGAGGTAGGGAGGCCGGATGGATGGATGAGGGGAGGTAGGGAGGCCGGATGGATGGATGAGGGGAGGTAAGGAGGCCGGATGGATGGATGAGGGGAGGTAGGGAGGGGTTGGATGAGTGTACCATGGTAGGGGAGAGTGTTGACACAAGGGCAGGACCCCACCACACCGATGACTATAATGTTTGCCCTTCAACAACACACTGACACAAACATGACAGTTACACACTACACACTCACTCAAATACATTTACACACCACACAAGCTTAAACAAACACAAGACACAAACTCAAATACATTTACACAATAACTCACACACGCACTTCATTAGTAAGGTGGAGTGTATAAAACTGCCTAAA
This sequence comes from Cherax quadricarinatus, assembly GCF_026875155.1. NCBI lineage: Eukaryota > Metazoa > Arthropoda > Malacostraca > Decapoda > Parastacidae > Cherax > Cherax quadricarinatus. The sequence continues at coordinate 24,744,746 of NC_069478.1, forward strand.
CGATAGTCACTGTGTTAACTAGCAAGGTACAACTTATAAAACTGTGTTGTTGTTGTATTATTGTTGTTGTTGTATTATTATTGTTGTTGTATTATTATTGTTGTCAGGAAGCAAGATGACTCGGGGTGAACAGTGGTCACACTGTCGGAAATCCGATATCATTTAGCAATTGTTGCCACGGTGAGACAGATTGTTACTGAGCTCTCCAGATACTGTGGCAGTTAACTCACTGTTGTGACACTGACTTAACTGCCACAGTTTGTGTCCCTGTATGCATAAATAAGTAGACAGGTGAGAAGGAGAGTAGACAGGTAGACTTACCTCACAATAGAAAGGTTAGGAGAGTAGAGAGGTAGACTTACCTCACAACAGAGGTCAGAAGGGGATCAGAGGTAGACTTACCTCACAACAGAGAGGTTAGGAGAGTAGAGAGGTAGACTTACCTCACAACAGAGAGGTTAGGAGAGTAGAGAGGTAGACTTACCTCACAACAGAGAGGTTAGGAGAGTAGAGAGGTAGACTTACCTCACAACAGAGGTCAGAAAGGGATCAGAGATAGATTTACCTCACAACAGAGGTTAGGAGAGTAGAGGTAGACTTACCTCACAACAGAGAGGTCAGAAGGGGTTCAGAGGTAGACTTACCTCACAGTAACTTGAGGATCAACACAGTTCTTACCTGAAACACAAAACAAAATAGCATCAGTGTTATATTCACGGGGAAGCGCCAAACACGTAGGAGTTAAACAGCGTCCTAGGAAATGGGAGGCAATCAGCTTTTATTTGAGCAAGAAAAGGGTGCCTCCAGATCCCTGGATCAAGAGCCCTCTAGCAACATAAGCAGTCCCTCCCCACCTTGGAAAGATAAAAGATCATGACAGAAGATATTTAAGATTCTAGAGGTGATGCACACTTTATACAGGCAAGTTAAAGTGGCAGGTGCGTAACCTTGCACCTTACAGGTGCGTAGCCTTGCACCGTACAGGTGCGTAGCCTTGCACCGTACAAGTGCGTAACCTTGCACCGTACAGGTGCGTAACCTTGCACCGTACAGGTGCGTAACCTATTGTTACTGTTAAATGAATAATGTATTGTACCGTTAAAGGTTAACAACAGTTGTAAGACAGTCGTAGGGTCTACTATTATGGGCTAGTAGACCAACAGTGTCAACCTGTTCCTCTCATAGTTTAAAACTTGAAATTCTGACCTCGTAACTAACTTCTAAATCACTTCATGACAGAGTGAGTAGCAGCAGTGAGTTACTCGTCACTATGTTAACAAGACTGGGAGAGATGACTAGCATTAACAAGACTGGGAGAGATGACTAGCATTAACAAGACTGGGAGAGATGACTAGCATTAACAAGACTGGGAGAGATGACTAGCATTAACAAGACTGCGAGAGATGACTAGCATTAACAAGACTGCGAGAGATGACTAGCATTAACAAGACTGGGAGAGATGAGTAGCATTAACAAGACTGGAAGAGATGACTAGCATTAACAAGACTGCGAGAGATGACTAGCATTAACAAGACAGCGAGAGATGACTAGCATTAACAAGACTGCGAGAGATGACTAGCATTAACAAGACTGCGAGAGATGACTAGCATTAACAAGACTGCGAGAGATGACTAGCATTAACAAGACTGCGAGAGATGACTAGCATTAACAAGACTGGGAGAGATGAGTAGCATTAACAAGACTGGAAGAGATGACTAGCATTAACAAGACTGGGAGAGATGACTAGCATTAACAAGACTGCGAGAGATGACTAGCATTAACAAGACTGGGAGAGATGACTAGCATTAACAAGACTGGGAGAGATGACTAGCATTAACAAGACTGCGAGAGATGACTAGCATTAACAAGACTGCGAGAGATGACTAGCATTAACAAGACTGGGAGAGATGACTAGCATTATATAAACAATATAACTAAGTTAGCAGAGATGTGTGACAATACTGACAGGTGCTGACAATACTGACAGGTGCTGACAATACTGACAGGTGCTGACAATACTGACAGGTGCTGACAATACTGACAGGTGCTGACAATACTGACAGGTGCTGACAATACTGACAGGTGCTGACAATACTGACAGGTGCTGACAATACTGGCAGGTGCTGACAATACTGACAGGTGCTGACAATACTGACAGGTGCTGACAATACTGGCAGGTGCTGACAATACTGACAGGTGCTGACAATACTGACAGGTGCTGACAATACTGACAGGTGCTGACAATACTGACAGGTACTGACAATACTGGCAGGTGCTGACAATACTGACAGGTGCTGACAATACTGACAGGTACTGACAATACTGGCAGGTGCTGACAATACTGGCAGGTGCTGACAATACTGACAGGTGTTGACAATACTGACAGGTGCTGACAATACTGGCAGGTGCTGACAATACTGACAGGTGTTGACAATACTGGCAGGTGCTGACAATACTGACAGGTGCTGACAATACTGACAGGTGCTGACAATACTGACAGGTACTGACAATACTGGCAGGTGCTGACAATACTGGCAGGTGCTGACAATACTGACAGGTGTTGACAATACTGACAGGTGCTGACAATACTGACAGGTGTTGACAATACTGACAGGTGCTGACAATACTGGCAGGTGCTGACAATACTGGCAGGTGCTGACAACACCGACAGGTGCTGACAACACCGACAGGTGCTGACAACACCGACAGGTGCTGACAACACCGACAGGTGCTGACAGCTTGTCAGTCAAACACAACAATATCACCTCCTGTAAGGCAGCAGAGCAGCACAACGAGCTTAGAGGCAGCCCAGGTGGCTCTGTGTAGAGCTTAATCAAAACCTAACAAGCTCTACACTGAGACAAACGAAGGCCCCAACAAAAGCTAGTTTTGTAACCTGTGTCTTCTGGGTTAACACAAGTGCCATATTTTGATCCAGTCTGTGACTTACCTGTGACTGGTTACCAGTGTTATTGTCTTCTCCAGACTCGCCCAAACGCCAAACTTCACCGCTGGTAGTCTGATCAAGCAGACTGTGGCTACCAGCAGAGGTACTGTCCAACACGGAGTAGCACTAACGAATGTGAGAAAAGGAGAAAAACGAAGATCAAGAAACGGAGAGAAGAGGGAATAAGACAGAAATACGAAACAGGTTTTATACGGATGGGGGGATGGGAAAAACGGAAAGGAAGTGAGAGAGAGAAGAGGAAATAAAAAAAGTTCATTGTGGGGAGAGGCATTAAAAAGTTAAAAAGGATGAAAATAAAAAAAAGCTGAAGGCTCTTTCATTGTTCTCTGGTTGGTTATATAACGAGGCAAAAATGTGCTAACTACCATAGTATTCAAGACTGACATTTTTCACCTTCAAATATTTAAGTTGTAAAGCACCAGCCATGTCAGCCAGCAGCCATGTCTGGCGTACCACAGCCATGTCAGCCAGCAGCCATGTCTGGCGTACCACAGCCATGTCAGCCAGCAGCCATGTCTGGCGTACCACAGCCATGTCAGCCAGCAGCCGTGTCTGGCGTACCACAGCCATGTCAGCCAGCAGCCATGTCTGGCGTACCACAGCCATGTCAGCCAGCAGCCATGTCTGGCGTACCACAGCCATGTCAGCCAGCAGCCATGTCTGGCGTACCACAGCCATGTCAGCCAGCAGCCATGTCTGGCGTACCACAGCCATGTCAGCCAGCAGCCATGTCTGGCGTACCACAGCCATGTCAGCCAGCAGCCATGTCAGCCAGCAGCCATGTCAGCCAGCAGCCATGTCTGGCGGACCACAGCCATGTCAGCCAGCAGCCATGTCTGGCGTACCACAGCCATGTCAGCCAGCAGCCATGTCTGGCGTACCACAGCCATGTCAGCCAGCAGCCATGTCTGGCGTACCACAGCCATGTCAGCCAGCAGCCATGTCTGGCGTACCACAGCCATGTCAGCCAGCAGCCATGTCTGGCGTACCACAGCCATGTCAGCCAGCAGCCATGTCTGGCGTACCACAGCCATGTCAGCCAGCAGCCATGTCTGGCGTACCACAGCCATGTCAGCCAGCAGCCATGTCTGGCGGACCACAGCCATGTCTGGCGTACCACAGCCATGTCAGCCAGCAGCCATGTCTGGCGTACCACAGCCATGTCAGCCAGCAGCCATGTCTGGCGTACCACAGCCATGTCAGCCAGCAGCCATGTCTGGCGGACCACAGCCATGTCAGCCAGCAGCCATGTCTGGCGTACCACAGCCATGTCAGCCAGCAGCCATGTCTGGCGTACCACAGCCATGTCAGCCAGCAGCCATGTCTGGCGTACCACAGCCATGTCAGCCAGCAGCCATGTCTGGCGTACCACAGCCATGTCAGCCAGCAGCCATGTCTGGCGTACCACAGCCATGTCAGCCAGCAGCCATGTCTGGCGTACCACAGCCATGTCAGCCAGCAGCCATGTCTGGCGTACCACAGCCATGTCAGCCAGCAGCCATGTCTGGCGTACCACAGCCATGTCAGCCAGCAGCCATGTCTGGCGTACCACAGCCATGTCAGCGAGCAGCCATGTCTGGCGTACCACAGCCATGTCAGCCAGCAGCCATGTCTGGCGTACCACAGCCATGTCATCCAGCAGCCATGTCTGGCGTACCACAGCCATGTCATCCAGCAGCCATGTCTGGCGTACCACAGCCATGTCATCCAGCAGCCATGTCTGGCGTACCACAGCCATGTCATCCAGCAGCCATGTCTGGCGTACCACAGCCATGTCAGCCAGCAGCCATGTCTGGCGTACCACAGCCATGTCATCCAGCAGCCATGTCTGGCGTACCACAGCCATGTCATCCAGCAGCCATGTCTGGCGTACCACAGCCATGTCAGCCAGCAGCCATGTCTGGCGGACCACAGCCATGTCATCCAGCAGCCATGTCTGGCGTACCACAGCCATGTCATCCAGCAGCCATGTCTGGCGTACCACAGCCATGTCAGCCAGCAGCCATGTCTGGCGTACCACAGCCATGTCATCCAGCAGCCATGTCTGGCGTACCACAGCCATGTCAGCCAGCAGCCATGTCTGGCGTACCACAGCCATGTCAGCCAGCAGCCATGTCTGGCGTACCACAGCCATGTCAGCCAGCAGCCATGTCTGGCGTACCACAGCCATGTCAGCCAGCAGCCATGTCTGGCGTACCACAGCCGTGTCAGCCAGCAGCCATGTCTGGCGTACCACAGCCATGTCAGCCAGTAGCCATGTCAGCCAGCAGCCATGTCTGGCGTACCACAGCCATGTCAGCCAGCAGCCATGTCTGGCGTACCACAGCCATGTCAGCCAGTAGCCATGTCAGCCAGCAGCCATGTCTGGCGTACCACAGCCATGTCAGCCAGCAGCCATGTCTGGCGTACCACAGCCATGTCAGCCAGCCGCCATGTCAGCCAGCAGCCATGTCTGGTGTACCACAGCCATGTCAGCCAGCAGCCATGTCTGGCGTACCACAGCCATGTCAGCCAGCAGCCATGTCTGGCGTACCACAGCCATGTCAGCCAGCAGCCATGTCTGGCGTACCACAGCCAGTGTCAGCACCAGCCATGTCTGGCGTACCACAGCCAGTGTCAGCACCAGCCATATCTGGCGTACCACAGCCAGTGTCAGCACCAGCCATATCTGGCGTACCACAGCCAGTGTCAGCACCAGCCATATCTGGCGTACCACAGCCAGTGTCAGCACCAGCCATATCTGGCGTACCACAGCCAGTGTCAGCACCAGCCATATCTGGCGTACCACAGCCAGTGTCAGCCCAGCCATACGGGTACCACAGTCATGTCAGCCAGCCATATCTGGCGTACCACAGCAGTGTCAGCACCAGCCATATCTGGCGTACCACAGCCAGTGTCAGCACCAGCCATATCTGGCGTACCACAGCCAGTGTCAGCACCAGCCATATCTGGCGTACCACAGCCAGTGTCAGCACCAGCCATATCTGGCGTACCACAGCCAGTGTCAGCACCAGCCATATCTGGCGTACCACAGCCAGTGTCAGCACCAGCCATATCTGGCGTACCACAGCCAGTGTCAGCACCAGCCATATCTGGCGTACCACAGTCCCGTGTCAGCACCAGCCATATCTGGCGTACCACAGTCAGTGTCAGCACCAGCCATATCTGGCGTACCACAGTCAGTGTCAGCACCAGCCATATCTGGCGTACCCCAGCCAGTGTCAGCACCACCATAATCTGGCGTTACCTACCAGCCTGCTGCGCCACCAGACTATCTGTATCACAGCGTCTGGTTACGTAATGGTTTTCTCCTCAATGCAGCACGCCTTCGCGCCAACCTATGAGAAGACTGTTGCTAGCATGCGCCCCGACATATCTGCGTGCTCTTAATATATCTGGCTGTGCTTGTTACTTCTCTAGATCAGGTGAAGACCAGCAGCTTCACCAGTGTCACGTTATGCATGAAGAGTGCATTTTGAAAGTCGGGACCCCGACACTCATCGCGTTTGTCTTTATGGACTTCCACCAGTGCTTTTTATTGGCTGTATTTTGTGATCCGGTTGGAACCAGTTCCTCCAGGATGTTCCAGGTGTAAATTATGCAAATTAAAGAAGCTGGAAAAGATTCCAAAG
>NC_069478.1:24751845-24794345 GCF_026875155.1 Cherax quadricarinatus
GAAACTATACAATTTTTTAAGACGAGGTTTGTTTTAAGCTCATAGAGGGGGAGAGAGGACCTAGTAGCGGTCGGTGAAGAGGCGGGGCCAGGAGCTGAGTCTCGACCTCTGCAACCACAATTAGGTGAGTACACACTGGGGGGGGGGTGGAGGGTCTTAACACCCATGTGGGTCCCACCCACTGCACCACCAATCACTAAGACACACCCTGGGCAGCCATAAGTGTCCCTGAGTGGCCCGTAACACACCACTTTAGCCATAATAGCGCGCAACTTACGACCTCTTGCGATGCGCACTTGTCCATAATGAAGCTATGAAGTTGTCAGGGTGGTAGTGAAGACTCACACACTGGTACCACCTCACAAGACTTCTCACACACTGGTACCACCTCACAAGACTTCTCACACACTGGTACCACCTCACAAGACTTCTCACACACTGGTACCACCTCACAAGACTTCTCACACACTGGTACCACCTCACAAGACTTCTCACACACTGGTACCACCTCACAAGACTTCTCACACACTGGTACCACCTCACAGGACTTCTCACACATGGTACCACCTCACAAGACTTCTCACACACTGGTACCACCTCACAAGACTTCTCACACTCTTCATTCCGTCTACAGCCTCAATATCTTTAAAATTCCAGATTATAATGTATATATTCTCTCTTGTGTATATTACAAGCACCAGACTTAATGACTACACATCATCTCCTGGATGGGATGAGAGACCAGAGGGAGGCTTACAGAGATGGCAGTGGGAGGGACAAGAGGGAGGGGAGGGGAGAGATGGGAAACGAGAGGTAAAGAGGGGATTTGGGATGAGGGAATGACATGTCACGGCCACCCAATACATTCATAAACCCATCCCAACCACCCAACACACTCACAAACCCATCCCAACCACCCAACACACTCACAAACCCATCCCAACCACCCAACACACTCACAAACCCATCACAACCACCCAACACACTCACAAACCCATCACAACCACCCAACACACTCACAAACCCATCACAACCACCCAACACACTCACAAATTCGTCACAACCACACCCAACACACCCACAACACCATCACAACCACCCACACACTCACAAACCATCAAACCACCAACACACTCACAAATCCATCACAACCACCCAACACACAAGCACGTCACAACCACCAAACACATCACAAATCCATCACAAACCACCAACACACTCACAAACCATCACAACCACCCAACACACAAAGCACGTCACAACCACCCAACACACTCACAAACCCATCACAACCACCCAACACACAAGCACGTCACAACACCCAACACACTCACAAATCCATCACAACACCCAAACACATCACAAACCATCACAACCACCCAACACACACAAGCACGTCACAACCACCCAACACACTCACAAACCCATCACAACCACCCAACACACTCACAAACCCATCACCAACCCCAACACACTCACAAACCCATCACAACCACCCAACACACTCACAAACCCATCACAACCACCCACACACTCACAACCCACAAACCACCCAACCACTCACAACCCATCCAACCACCAACACACAAGCACGTCACAACCACCCAACACACAAACCTCACAACCACCCAAACACACAAACCATCACAACCACCCAACACACAAGCACGTCACAACCACCCAACACACAAGCACGTCACAACCACCCAACACACAAGCACGTCACAACCACCCAACACACAAGCACGTCACAACCACCCAACACACAAGCACGTCACAACCACCAACACACAAAACTACAGTTGTGTATACAACGTTATTTGGTTAAGAAAGGCTGCTGGCAGCCAGGGACGAGACAAAACACTGAACGTTGGCAAGAGAAGAATAAAAACGAGTGAGCAACAGCAACAACTTATTGTGAGTGATGGTATACACTCAGCTGGGTAATGTATACACCTAGTTGCTAATATATACGCCTACCTGACTATTGTATACACCTAGTTGCTAATATATACGCCTAGCTGGCTATTGTATACACCTAGTTGCTAATATATACGCCTAGCTGGCTATTGTATACACCTAGTTGCTAATATATACGCCTAGCTGGCTAATGTATACACCTAGTTGCTAATATATACGCCTAGCTGGCTATTGTATACACCTAGTTGCTAATATATACGCCTAGCTGGCTATTGTATACACCTAGTTGCTAATATATACGCCTAGCTGGCTATTGTATACACCTAGTTGCTATTATATACGCCTAGCTGGCTAATGTATACACCTAGTTGCTAATATATACGCCTAGCTGGCTATTGTATACACCTAGTTGCTAATATATACGCCTAGCTGGCTTATTGTATACACCTAGTTGCTATTATATACGCTAGCTGGCTATTGTATACACCTAGTTGCTAATATATACGCCTAGCTGGCTATTGTATACACCTAGTTGCTAATATATACGCCTAGCTGGCTATTGTATACACCTAGTTGCTAATATATACGCCTAGCTGGCTAATGTATACGCCGGCGATATATCTTTACCTTTGATAAGTTTCGAGATTCTTACTGCTCTTTCAGCTCGGCCATGGGTCACTCTGGCTACAGCAACTTTCAACCTCTCCACACCAACTGCATACCAACTATCACACACACACTTTTTAACCTACAGACAATAGTACGCTGTTTCCTCAGTCAATAACACTTGTTCCAGGACTCTTTCTCAGTCACCTGTTCCAGCGATATGGGATCCCTTTTCGGCTAGCGACACTTGTTCCAGTATTAACTAATATTCTCAATGATACTTATCGAAGTGCACAATGTATGACGTCAGTGTGCTGACGTCATACGTAAGACAAGAGTCTGGAGATGACTCAGCTCCTGGTACTCTATACCACTGTATTCTCAAGACAAGTGACCACACATTATAAATGAAGTCCTCTTCCTTGATGACAAGTTTGGCATCATTCCACTTCATCAAGTGGTGTGTGAATAACACCAGTTACTAGTAACACCATCAGTATAGCGGTAGTGAATATGATAACAGTATATAATACCATCACGTTGATAAGACACATGTACAACACTTACGCATCTTCCGAAACGTTGTGTCTATACAGTAAGCTTCTTCAGTCGAATACAGAAGAGTCAGCAGAAGAAGTAGAGACGCAAAGACGATGTCATCAGTCCATCAGCCTTGAAGACGTAGTAGTGAGGTGTTCAGTCCCTCAGCCTGGAGAAGAGTTTTGATTCATAGTCTGGAACACTGTGAAGCTGATGAGCAGTATGGAGACTTATATACTGTCAAGGGTGTGGCACAGAACTGTCAAGGGTGTGGCACAGAACTGTCAAGGGTGTGGCACAGAACTGTCAAGGGTGTGGCACAGAACTGTCAAGGGTGTGGCACAGAACTGTCAAGGGTGTGGCACAGAACTGTCAAGGGTGTGGCACAGAACTGTCAAGGGTGTGGCACAGAACTGTCAAGGGTGTGGCACAGAACTGTCAAGGGTGTGGCACAGAACTGTCAAGGGTGTGGCACAGAACTGTCAAGGGTGTGGCACAGAACTGTCAAGGGTGTGGCACAGAACTGTCAAGGGTGTGGCACAGAACTGTCAAGGGTGTGGCACAGAACTGTCAAGGGTTGTGGCACAGAACTGTCAAGGGTGTGGCACAGAACTGTCAAGGGTGTGGCACAGAACTGTCAAGGGTGTGGCACAGAACTGTCAAGGGTGTGGCACAGAACTGTCAAGGGTGTGGCACAGATAATCTTGACGACAGGAGAGACGGAACCCACTATACATTTGGTATTCCCTGGCAACGTCAGCACATTTGGTATTCCCTGGGAACGTCAGCACATCTGGTATTCCCTGGGAACGTCAGCACATCTGGTATTCCCTGGGAACGTCAGCACATCTGGTATTCCCTGGGAACGTCAGCACATCTGGTATTCCCTGGGAACGTCAGCACATCTGGTATTCCCTGGGAAGGGTCAGCAATCTGGTATTCCCTGGGAACGTCAGCCACATCTGGTATTCCCTGGGAACGTCAGCAATCTGGTATTCCCTAGGAACGTCAGCACATCTGGTATTCCCTGGGAACGTCAGCACATCTGGTTTTCCCTGGGAAACGTCAGCACATTGGTATTCCCTGGGAACGTCAGCACATCTGGTATTCCCTGGGAACGTCAGCACATCTGGTATTCCCTGGGAACGTCAGCACATCTGGTATTCCCGGGGGAACGTCAGCACATCGGGTTTATTCCCTGGGAACGTCAGCAAATCTGGTATTCCCTGGGAAGTCAGCACATCTGGTATTCCCTGGGAACGTCAGCACATCTGGTATTCCATGGGAACGTCAGCACATCTGGTATTCCCTGGGAACGTCAGCACATTTGGTTGTGAGGGGAATGGCGACTTTTATAATTCACCAATCTCTTTTCAAATACTTTCTTTTTCCTGCGGCCAGTGAAAGTCATCGTCTCCTGGAGAGAGTATCTGCGGCCAGGGAAAGTCATCGTCTCCTGGAGAGAGTATCTGCGGCCAGTGAAAGTCATCTTTCTCCTGGAGAGATTTATCTAGACCAGTGAAAGTTATCGTCTCCTGGAGGGAGTATCTGCGGCCAGTGAAAGTCATCTTCTCCTGGAGAGAGTATCTGCGACCAGTGAAAGTCATCGTCTCCTGGAGAGAGTATCTGCGACCAGTGAAAGTTATCGTCTCCTGGAGAGAGTATCTGCGGCCAGTGAAAGTTCTGTCTCCTGGAGAGAGTATCTGCGGCCAGTGAAAGTCATCGTCCCCTGGAGAGGGGGTATCTGCGGCCAGGAAAAGTCTCGTCTCCTGGAGAGAGTATCTGCGACCAGTGAAGTCATCGTCTCCTGGAGAGAGTATCTGCGGCCGGGGAAAAGTCATTGTCTCCTGGAGAGAGTATCTGCGACCAGTGAAATTTCATCTTTCTCCTGGAGAAAGTATCTGCGACCAGTGAAAGTCATCGTCTCCTGGAGAGAGTATCTGCGGCCAGGGAAAGTCATTGTCTCCTGGAGAGAGTATCTGCGACCAGTGAAAGTCATCGTCTCCTGGAGAGAGTATCTGCGACCAGTGAAAGTCATCGTCTCCTGGAGAGAGTATCTGCGACCAGTGAAAGTCATCGTCTCCTGGAGAGAGTATCTGCGGCCAGGGAAAGTCTTGGGTCTCCTGGAGAGAGTATCTGCGGCCAGGGAAAGTCATCTTTCCCCTGGAAGAGATATCTGCGCCCAGTGAAAGCCATTGTCTCCTGGAGAGAGTATCTGCGACCAGTGAAAGTCATCGTCTCCTAGAGAGAGTATCTGCGACCAGTGAAAGTCATCGCCTCCTGGAGAGAGTATCTGCGACCAGTGAAAGTCATCGTCTCCTGGAGAGAGTATCTGCGACCAGTGAAAGTCATTGTCTCCGGGAGAGAGTATCTGCGGCCAGGGAAAGTCATTGTCTCCTGGAGAGAGTATCTGCGGCCAGGGAAAGTCATCGTCTCCTGGAGAGAGTATCTGCGACCAGTGAAAGTCATCGTTCCTGGGGGAGGTATCTGCGACCAGTGAAAGTCAATGTCCCCTGGAGAGGTATCTGCGCCCAGTGAAGTCATCGTCTCCTGGAGAGAGTATCTGCGGCCAGTGAAAGTCATTGTCTCCGGAGGGGAGTATCTGCGACCCAGTGAAAGTCATCGTCCCCTGGAGAGGTATCTGCGGCCAGTGAAAGTCAATGTCTCCTGGAGAGAGTATCTGCGGCCAGGGAAAGTCATCGTCTCCTGGAGAGAGTATCTGCGACCAGTGAAAGTCATCGTCTCCTGGAGAGAGTATCTGCGGCCAGGGAAAGTCATCGTCTCCTGGAGAGAGTATCTGCGACCAGTGAAAGTCATCGTCTCCTGGAGAGAGTATCTGCGGCCAGTGAAAGTCATCGTCTCCTGGAGAGAGTATCTGCGACCAGTGAAAGTCATCGTCTCCTGGAGAGAGTATCTGCGGCCAGTGAAAGTCATCGTCTCCTGGAGAGAGTATCTGCGGCCAGTGAAAGTCATCGTCTCCTGGAGAGAGTATCTGCGACCAGTGAAAGTCATCGTCTCCTGGAGAGAGTATCTGCGACCAGTGAAAGTCATTTCCCCGGGAAAGAGAGATCTGCGGCCAGTGAAAGTCATCGTCTGGAGAGAGTATCTGCGACCAGTGAAAGTCATCGTCTCCTGGAGAGAGTATCTGCGACCAGTGAAAGTCATCGTCTCCTGGAGAGAGTATCTGCGGCCAGTGAAAGTCATCGTCTGGAGAGAGTATCTGCGCCCAGGGGAAAGTCATGGGTCTCCTGGAGAGAGTATCTGCGACCAGTGAAAGTCATCGTCTCCTGGAGAGAGTATCTGCGGCCAGTGAAAGTCATCGTCTCCTGGAGAGAGTATCTGCGACCAGTGAAAGTCATCGTCTCCTGGAGAGAGTATCTGCGGCCAGTGAAAGTCATCGTCTCCTGGAGAGAGTATCTGCGACCAGTGAAAGTCATCGTCTCCTGGAGAGAGTATCTGCGGCCAGTGAAAGTCATCGTCTGCTGGAGAGAGAGAGTATCTTAATTTAAATTTTGTCTAACTTTCTAGTGAATTAGAAAAACAGTGTACCCTATCCTACCTTTGATATACCTCTGAAGAGTTTCGAGAGTTTCTCTACTCTCTGAGCCCGGCTATGGGCCAGGCTCGTCTGGCCCTTGCCTGGTCAACCAGGCTGTTGCTGCTGGAGGCCCGCTGTTTATAAATATATGTAATTTCTGTTTGATATTGGTGATTAGGATGAAGTGCCCTTGTGTGCAGGATGAGGGAAGTGCCCTTGTGTGTAGGATGAGGGAAGTGCCCTTGTGTGTAGGATGAGGGAAGTCCCCTTTGTGTGTAGGATGAGGGAAGTGCCCTTGTGTGTAGGATGAGGGAAGTGCCCTTTTTGTGTAGGAGGGGAGGGAAAGTGCCCTTTGTGTGTAGGATGAGGGAAGTGCCCTTGTGTGTAGGATGAGGGAAGTGCCCTTGTGTGCAGGATGAGGGAAGTGCCCTTGTGTGTAGGATGAGGGAAGTGCCCTTGTGTGTAGGATGAGGGAAGTGCCCTTGTGTGTAGGATGAGGGAAGTGCCCTTGTGTGTAGGATGAGGGAAGTGCCCTTGTGTGTAGGATGAGGGAAGTGCCCTTGTGTGCAGGATGAGGGAAGTGCCCTTGTGTGTAGGATGAGGGAAGTGCCCTTGTGTGTAGGATGAGGGAAGTGCCCTTGTGTGTAGGATGAGGGAAGTGCCCTTGTGTGTAGGATGAGGGAAGTGCCCTTGTGTGTAGGATGAGGGAAGTGCCCTTGTGTGTAGGATGAGGGAAGTGCCCTTGTGTGTAGGATGAGGGAAGTGCCCTTGTGTGTAGGATGAGGGAAGTGCCCTTGTGTGTAGGATGAGGGAAGTGCCCTTGTGTGCAGGATGGGGGGGAAGTGCCCTTGGTGTAGGAGAGGAAAGTCCCCTTGTGGTGTAGGATGAGGGAAGTCCCCTTGTGTGCAGGATGAGGGAAGTGCCCTTGTGTGCAGGATGAGGGAAGTGCCCTTGTGTGTAGGATGAGGGAAGTGCCCTTGTGTGCAGGATGAGGGAAGTGCCCTTGTGTGCAGGATGAGGGAAGTGCCCTTGTGTGCAGGATGAGGGAAGTGCCCTTGTGTGCAGGATGAGGGAAGTGCCCTTGTGTGTAGGATGAGGGAAGTGCCCTTGTGTGCAGGATGAGGGAAGTGCCCTTGTGTGCAGGATGAGGGAAGTGCCCTTGTGTGTAGGATGAGGGAAGTGCCCTTGTGTGCAGGATGAGGGAAGTGCCCTTGTGTGCAGGATGAGGGAAGTGCCCTTTGGTTTTGCAGGATGGGGGAAAGTGCCCTTGTGTGTTAGGATGGGGGAAAGTGCCCTTTGTGTAGGATGAGGGAAGTGCCCTTGTGTGTGGGATGAGGGAAGTGCCCTTGTGTGTAGGATGGGGGAAGTGCCCTTGTGTGCAGGATGAGGGAAGTTGCCCTTGTGTGTGGGGATGAGGGAAGTGCCCTTGTTTTGTAGGATGAGGGAAGTGCCCTTGTGTGCAGGATGAGGGAAGTGCCTTGTGTGCAGGATGAGGGAAGTGCCCTTGTGTGCAGGTTTGAGGGAAGTGCCCTTGTGTGTAGGATGAGGGAAGTGCCCTTGTGTGCAGGATGAGGGAAGTGCCCTTGTGTGCAGGATGAGGGGAAAGTGCCCCTTTGTGTGCAGGATGAGGGAAGTGCCCTTGGGGTGCAGGATGAGGGAAGTGCCTTGTGTGCAGGATGAGGGAAGTGCCCTTGTGTGCGGGATGAGGGAAGTGCCCTTGTGTGCAGGATGAGGGAAGTGCCCTTGTGTGCAGGATGAGGGAAGTCCCCTTGTGTGCGGATGAGGGAAGTGCCCTTGTGTGCAGGATGAGGGAAGTGCCCTTGTGTGTAGGATGGGGGAAAGTGCCCTTGTGTTTTAGGAGAGGGAAGTGCCTTGTGTGCAGGATGAGGGAAGTGCCCTTGTGTGCAGGATGAGGGAAGTCCCCTTTGGTGTGCAGGATGAGGGAATTTGCCCTTGTGTGCAGGAATGAGGGAAGTGCCCTTGTGTGCAGGATGAGGGAAGTGCCCTTGTGTGCGGGGAGGATGAGGGAAAGTGCCTTTGTGTGCAGGATGAGGGAAGTGCCCTTGTGTGCAGGATGAGGGAAGTGCCCTTGTGTGCGGGAAATGAGGGAAGTGCCCTTGTGTGCAGGATGGGGGAAGTGCCCTTGTGTGCAGGATGAGGGAAGTCCCCTTGTGTGTAGGATTGAGTGAAAGTGCCCTTGGTGTAGGATGAGGGAGTGCCCTTGTGTGCAGGATGAGGGAAGTGCCCTTGTGTGTGGATGAGGGAAGTGCCCTTGTGGGGCAGGATGAGGGAGGGCCCTTGTGTGTAGGATGAGGAAGTGCCTTGTGTGTAGGATGAGGGAAATTTGCCCTTGTGTGTAGGATGAGGGAAGTCCTTGTGTTTTAAGATGAGGGAAGTCCCCTTTTTGTTTGAGGAATGAGGGAAGTGCCTTGTGTGTAGGATGAGGGAAAGTGCCTGTGTGTAGGTGAGGGAAGTGCAATTGTGGTAGGTGAGGGAAGTGCCTTGTGTGTAGGATGAGGGAAGTGCCCTTGTGTGCAGGATGAGGGAAGTGCCCTTGTGTGTAGGATGAGGGAAGTGCCCTTGTGTGTAGGATGAGGGAAGTGCCCTTGTGTGCAGGATGAGGGAAGTGCCCTTGTGTGCAGGATGAGGGAATTTTGCCCTTGTGTGCAGGATGAGGGAAAGTTGCCCCTTGTGTGTAGGATGAGGGAAGTCCCCTTGTGTGCAGGATGAGGGAAGTGCCCTTGTGTGCAGGATGAGGGAAGTGCCCTTGTGGGGGCAGGGATGAGGGAAGTCCCCTTGTGTGCAGGATGAGGGAAGTGCCCTTGTGTGCAGGATGAGGGAAGTGCCCTTGTGTGCAGGTGGGGAAGTGCCCTTGTTGTTGCAGGATGAGGGAATTTGCCCTTGTGTGCAGGATGGGGGAAAGTGCCCTTGTGTGCAGGATGGGGGGAAGTGCCCTTGTGTGTAGGATGAGGGAAGTGCCCTTGTGTGTAGGATGAAGGGAAGTGCCCTTGTGTGCAGGATGAGGGAAGTGCCTTGTGTGCAGGATGAGGGAAGTGCCCTTGTGTGCAGGATGAGGGAAGTGCCCTTGTGTGCAGGATGAGGGAAGTGCCTTGTGTCCCAGGATGAGGAAGTGCCCTTGTGTGCAGGATGAGGGGAAGTGCCCTTGTGTGCAGGATGAGGAAGTGCCCTTGTGTGCAGGAGAGGAAGTCCCCTTGTGTGCAGGTTGAGGAAAGTGCCCTTGTGTGCAGGATGAGGGAAGTCCCCTTGTGTGTTAGGATGAGTGAAGTGCCCTTGTGTGTAGGATGGGGGAAGTGCCCTTGAGTGCAGGATGAGGGAAGTGCCCTTGGGGTAGGATGAGGGAAGGGCCTTGTGTGCAGGATGAGGGAAGTCCCCTTGTGTGTAGGATGAGGAAGTGCCCTTGTGTGTAGGTGAGGGAAGTGCCCTTGTGTGTAGGATGAGGGAAGTGCCCTTGTTTGTTAAGATGAGGGAAGTGCCCTTGTGTGCAGGATGAGGGAAAGTGCCCTTGTGTGTAGGTTTGAGGGAAGTGCCCTTTGTGTAGGATGAGGGAAGTGCCCTTGTGTGTAGGATGAGGGAAGTGCCTTGTGTGTAGGATGAGGGAAGTGCCCTTGTGTGCAGGATGAGGGAAGTGCCCTTGTGTGTAGGATGAGGGAAGTGCCCTTGTGTGAAGGATGAGGGAAGTCCCCTTTTTGTGCAGGATGAGGGAAGTGCCCTTGTGGCAGGATGAGGGAAGTGCCCTTGTGTGCAGGATGGGGGAAAGTGCCTTGTGTGTAGGATGAGGGAAGTGCCCTTGTGTGCAGGATGAGGGGAAGTGCCCTTGTGGGGCAGGATGAGGAAGTGCCCTTGTGTGCAGGATGAGGGAAGTGCCCTTGTGTGCAGGATGAGGGAAGTGCCCTTGTGTGCAGGATGGGGGAATGCCCTTGTTTTGCAGGATGAGGGAAGTCCCCTTGTGGGGCAGGATGAGGGAAGTGCCCTTGTGTGCAGGATGAGGGAAGTGCCCTTGTGTGCAGGATGAGGGAAGTGCCCTTGTGTGTAGGATGAGGGAAGTGCCCTTGTGTGTAGGATGAGGGAGTGCCCTTGTGTGCAGGATGAGGGAAGTGCCCTTGTGTGCAGGATGAGGAAGTCCCCTTTTGTGTGCAGGATGAGGGAAGGGGCCCTTGTTTTGCAGGATGAGGGAAGTGCCCTTGTGTGCAGGATGAGGGAATTTGCCCTTGTGTGCAGGATGAGGGAAGTGCCCTTGTGTGCAGGATGAGGGAAGTGCCCTTGTGTGTAGGATGAGGGAAGTGCCCTTGTGTGCAGGATGAGGGAAGTGGCCCTTGTGTGCAGGATGAGGGAAGTCCCCTTGTGTGCAGGATGAGGGAAGTCCCCTTGTGTGTAGGATGAGTGAAGTCCCCTTTGTGTGTGGGGATGAGGGAAGTGCCCTTGTGTGCAGGATGGGGGAAAAGTGCCCTTGTGTGTAGGATGAGGGGAAGTGCCTGTTTTGCAGGATGGGGGAAAAAGTCCCTTGTGTGTAGGATGAGGGAAGTGCCCTTGTGTGTAGGATGAGGGAAGTGCCCTTTGTGTGTAGGATGAGGGAAGTGCCCTTGTGTGTAAAGATGAGGGGAAGTGCCCTTGTGGTGCAGGATGAGGGAAGTGCCCTTGTGTGTAGGATGAGGGAAGGCCCTTGTGTGTAGGATGAGGGAAAGTGCCCTTGTGTGCAGGAATGAGGGAAGTGCCTTGTGTGTAGGATGGGGAAGTGCCCTTGTGTGCAGGATGAGGGAGTGCCCTTGTGTTGCGGATGAGGGAAGTGCCCTTGTTTTGTAGGATGAGGGAAGTGCCTTGTGTGTAGGATGAGGGAAGTCCCCTTGTTGAAGGATGAGGAAGTGCCCTTGTGGTAGGATGAGGGGAAGTGCCCTTGTGTGCAGGATGAGGGAAGTGCCCTTGATGCAGGATAGGGAAGTGCCCTTGT
This sequence comes from Cherax quadricarinatus, assembly GCF_026875155.1. Taxonomy (NCBI): domain Eukaryota; kingdom Metazoa; phylum Arthropoda; class Malacostraca; order Decapoda; family Parastacidae; genus Cherax; species Cherax quadricarinatus. The sequence goes on from NC_069478.1 coordinate 24,763,416, forward strand.
GTGCAGGATGAGGGAAGTTGCCCTTGTGTGTAGGATGAGGGAAGTGCCCTTTGTGTGCAGGATGAGGGAAGTGCCCTTGTGTGCAGGATGAGGGAAGTGCCCTTGTGTGCAGGATGAGGGAAGTGCCCTTGTGTGCAGGATGAGGGAAGTGCCCTTGTGTGTAGGATGAGGGAAGTGCCCTTGTGTGCAGGATGAGGGAAGTGCCCTTGTGTGCAGGATGAGGGAAGTGCCCTTGTGTGCAGGATGAGGGAAGTGCCCTTGTGTGCAGGATGAGGGAAGTGCCCTTGTGTGCAGGATGAGGGAAGTGCCCTTGTGTGTAGGATGAGGGAAGTGCCCTTGTGTGTAGGATGAGGGAAGTGCCCTTGTGTGCAGGATGAGGGAAGTGCCCTTGTGTGTCAGGATGAGGGAAGTGCCCTTGTGTGTAGGATGAAGATGTGACAGTGTGAATTCCCCTGAGGTTCGATGGTAATTAGCCTAGCAGAATTTGATGGGAAGTGCCCTTGTGGTAAAGAGGAGGAGGAAGTGCCCTTGTGTGTAGGTGAGGTGTAAGTGCCCTTGTGTGTGTGTGAGTGAGTGCCCTGTTGTGTTGTGTTGGATGAGTGTGAAGTGTGTTGTGTGTAGGAGTGTGGTGAAGTGCCCTTGTGTGTGTGTGTAGTGTGAGTGTCTGTGTGTGTGGGTGTAGTGTGTGTAGTGCCTGTGTGTGTGTGTGTGGTGTGTGTGTTGTGTGTGTTAGTGTGTGTGGTGTGTGTGTGTGTGTGTGGTGTGTGTGTGTGTGTGTGTGTGTGTGTAGTGTTGTTTGTGTGGTTGTGTGTGTGGTGTGTGTGGTGTGTGTGTGTGGTGTGTTGTGTGTGTGTGTGTTGTGTGAGTTGTGTGTGTGTGTGTGTGTGTGTGTGTGTGTGTGTGTGTGTGTGTGTGTGTGTGTGTGAGTGTTGTGGGTGTGAGTGTGTGTGTGTGTGTGTGTTGTGTGTGGTGTAAGTGTTTGTGTGTGTTGTGTGTGGTGTGTGTGTGTGTGTGTGTAGTGTGTGTGTGTTGTGTGATGTGTGTGTGTTGTGTGTGTGTAGTGTGTGTGTGTTGTGTGTTGTTAGTGTGTGTAGTGTTTGTGTGTGTGTGGTGATTGTGCTGTGTGTGTGTAGTGTTGATGTGTGTATTGTGTGTAGTGTTGTTAGTGTGAGTTGTTGTTTGGATGGTAGTGTGTAGTGGTGGTGTGTTGTGTGGAATGTGTTGTGTGTTTGTGGTAGTGTAGGTGTGTGTGTATAGTGTGTGGTTAGTGTGTGTGTGTGTGTGTGTGTGTGTGTGTGTGTGTGTGTGTGTGTGTGTGTGTGTGTGTGTGTATACTCACCTAGTTGTGGTTGCAGGGGTCGAGTCACGGCTCCTGGCCCCGCCTCTTCACTGGTCGCTACTAAGTCACTCTTCCTGCTCCATGAGCTTTATCATACCTCTTCTGAAAGCTATGTATGGATCCTGTCTCAACTACATCACTTCCCAGACTATTTCATTTCCTGGCAACTCTGTAACTGAAGAAATAATTCCTAACTTCCCTGTGACTCATCTGAGTCTTCGACTTCCAATTGTGACCCCTTGTTGCTGTGTCCCATCTCTGGAACATCCTATCTCTGTCCACTTTGCCAATTCCTCTCAGTATTTTATATGTCATTATCATATCCCCCCCCCGATCTCTCCCGTCCTCCAGTGTCGTCAGGTCGATTTCACTTAATCTCATCTCGTAGAACATACCTCTTAGCTCCGGGATTAGTCTTGTTGCAAACTTTTGCACTTTCTCTAGTTTCCTTGCGTGTGGATTCCAAACTGGTGATGCATACTTCAATATAGGCCTGACATACACGGTGTACAGGGTCCTGAACGATTCCTTATTAAGATGTCGGAATGCTGTTCTGAGGTTTGCTAGGCGCCCATATGCTGCAGCAGTTATTTGGTTGATGTGCGCTTCAGGAGATGTGCCTGGTGTTATAATCACCCCAAGATCCTTTTCCTTGAGTAAGGTTTGTAGTCTCTGGCCCCCTAGATTGTATTCCGTCTGCGGTCTTCTTTGCCCTTCCCCAATCTTCATGACTTTGCACTTGGTGGGGCTGAACTCCAGAAGTCAATTTCCGGACCAGGCCTGCAGCCTGTCCAGATCCCTTTGTAGTACTGCCTGGTCCTCGTCCGACTGAATTCTTCTCATCAACTTAACATCATCTGCAAACAGGGACACTTTTGAGTCCATTTCTTCCATCATATCGTTCACATACACCAGAAACAGCACCGGCCCTAGGACTGACCCAGTGGAACAACCGCTCGTCACAGGCGCCCTCTGACACCTCGCCACTGATGTCTTCCCGACAGGTATTCCCTGATTCATTGCAGTGCCTTACCTGCCTGGTTTTTCCAGCTTATGCATTAATCTCTTTATATTACACGTATATATATATATAATATATATAAAATATATATATTTATATATATAATATATATATATATATATATATATATATAATTATATATATATATATATATTATATATATATATATATAACATACATGTGTGTGTGTGTGTGAGAGAGAGAAAGAGAGGAAGAAAGAGAGGGAAAAGAGAGAGGAAGAGAGAGGAAGAGAAAGGGAGAGAGAGAGAAGCAGCGCCATAATCCAGACCATCTTGGTAAGGTCCGGTGAGTCTAAACAAAGAGATTACATCGTGCCATTTAAAGTCTATGAATAAATCAGTGAGCAAGAAACCAGGCGAGACAACAGCTGCTGAAACATACACGAGCCAGGAGCTGTGAAATAACCCCTGTAACCACAACTAGGTGAGTACACACACAACCACTCACCGCCCTGTATAAGATGTATGTATGACCGTCTTGGGGTGTAACACACCACCAGCCTACAACCCATTCCTAATAAAGCATGTTAAGAAACTGGAGAAAGTGCAAAAGTTTGCAACAAGATTAGGCCCAGAGTTAAGGGGAATGAGCTATGAGAAGTTATGGAATTAAACCTGGCAATATTAGATATATATATTTTGTATATGATAACCATATACAAAATACGATGGACAGAAACAGACTGTTGGAGAGGCGGGAAACAGGTAAACGTGGGCACAGTGGGATGTTAAAGATACAAATGAGTCAAAGGAATGCTAGGAAGTATTTATTCAGCCTCCGGATGATCAGAAAGTGGAACTACCTGGAGGAAGTAGTAGTGAAGGCAGGTTCCATACTTAGTTTTAAGAGTAAGTATAACAGCCCACCAGGCTAAGAGGGATTTAATCCAACAAGAGGCAAGTGAAGAGTAGGGGGGATGGCAGGGAGGGGAGAGGGGGATGGAGTGGGGAGGAAGGGGAGCAGTGGGTGGGAGTGGAGGGTAGGGACTCTCCCTCACACCTTCCCACTCATTAGTCGCGGTAATTATATCTAAACAAGAGCAACAGCAGGGGGAGTGATAACATAATTGGGGTCAACACCCCCGCCCCCCCCCCCACTCAACTTTTATACACAACTCTGCTTGAGCACACCTGCACGCTGAGTTACCTCGCAGACACCAGTGGTGGGTGGTACTTGTGTGGGTGGTTATAGTGGTGGGTGGTAGCTGGTGGGTGGTTATAGTGGTGGGTGGTACTTGGTGGGTGGTTATAGTGGTAGCTGGTGGGTGGTTATAGTGGGGGGTGGTAGTTGTGGTGGTTAAGGTGGGTGGTACTTGTGGGTGGGTTTTTGGTAGCTGGTGGGTGGTTATAGTGGTGGGTGGTAGTTGGTGGGTGGTTATAGTGGTGGGTGGTACTTGGTGGGTGGTTATAGTGGGTGGGTGGTAGTTGATGGGTGGTTATAGTGGTGGGTGGTAGTTGGTGGGTGGTTATAGTGGTGGGTGGTAGTTGATGGGTGGTTATAGTGGTGGGTGGTAGTTGGTGGGTGGTTATAGTGGTGGGTGGTAGTTGGTGGGTGGTTATAGTGGTGGGTGGTACTTGGTGGGTGGTTATAGTGGTGGGTGGTAGTTGGTGGGTGGTTATAGTGGTGGGTGGTAGCTGGTGGGTGGTTATAGTGGTGGGTGGTTATAGTGTGGGTGGTAGCTGGGGTGGTTATAGTGGTGGGTGGTAGTTGGTGGGTGGTTATAGGGTGGGTGTACTTGGGTGGTTATAGTGGTGGGTGGTAGCTGGTGGGTGGTTTTGGTTATAGTGGTGGGTGGTAGTTGATGGGTGGTTATAGTGGTGGGTGGTAGTTGGTGGGTGGTTATAGTGGTGGGTGGTAGTTGATGGGTGGTTATTAGTGGTGGGTGGTAGTTGGTGGGTGGTTATAGTGGTGGGGTGGTAGTTGGTGGTGGTTATAGTGGTGGGTGGACTTGGTGGGTGGTTATAGTGGTGGGTGGTAGTTGGTGGGTGGTTATAGTGGTGGGTGGTAGCTGGTGGGTGGTTATAGTGGTGGTGTGGTACTTGGTGGGGGTTATAGTGGTGGGTGGTAGCTGGTGGGTGGTTATAGTGGTGGGTGGTAGTTGGTGGGTGGTTATAGTGGTGGGTGGTACTTGGTGGGTGGTTATAGTGGTGGGTGGTAGCTGGTGGGTGGTTATAGTGGTGGGTGGTAGCTGGTGGGTGGTACTTGGTGGGTGGTTATAGTGGTGGGTGGTACTTGGTGGGTGGTTATAGTGGTGGGTGGTAGCTGGTGGGTGGTTATAGTGGTGGTGGTAGCTGGTGGGTGGTACTTGGTGGGTGGTTATAGTGGTGGGTGGTAGCTGGTGGGTGGTTATAGTGGTGGGTGGTACTTGGTGGGTGGTAGCTGGTGGGTGGTTATAGTGGTGGGTGGTTATAGTGGTGGGTGGTTATAGTGGTGGGTGGTTATAGTGGTGGGTGGTAGCTGGTGGGTGGTAGTTGACAGAGGCTGTTACCTCCCCCCCCCCCCTCCTCTCCCCTCATATCTAATGTCAGCTGATGAATATTTAATGTCATTACACAGCAGGCAAGGCCAGCCTCAGCCTCATTTAATTAAGCAAGTGTGGCGGCCTATCTATACATATATATTTAATAATCACCTACTGGGCTGGCCAAACATGTTTACTTCCTGGCCTCACACTGCAACCTTCCTGGCCTCACACTGCAACCTTCCTGGCCTCACACTGCAACCTTCCGGGCCCCTCACACTGCAACCTTCCTGGCCTCCCCACTGCAACCTTCCTGGCCTCACACTGCAACCTTCCTGGCCTCACACTGCAACCTTCCTGGCCTCACAATATTCATTTTTTTATCCCATTTTCAGTTCCACAATATTTCTCTTCTTATTTACCTCCCAGCTTCCCAGTATTCCTCTTAATATTTACCTCCCAGCTTCCCAGTATTCCTCTTAATATTTACCTCCCAGCTTCCCAGTATTCCTCTTAATATTTACCTCCCAGTTTCCCAGTATTCCTCTTAATATTTACCTCCCAGTTTCCCAGTATTCCTCTTAATATTTACCTCCCAGTTTCCCAGTATTCCTCTTAATATTTACCTCCCAGTTTCCCAGTATTCCTCTTAATATTTACCTCCCGGCTTCCCAGTATTCCTCTTAATATTTACCTCCCAGTTTCCCAGTATTCCTCTTAATATTTACCTCCCAGCTTCCCAGTATTCCTCTTAATATTTACCTCCCGGCTTCCCAGTATTCCTCTTATCTCAATATAAGTTAATGTAGTCATAGACAGAGTGAATTTGCATATCCACAGTTTATTTGCTCTACTTTCGCCTTGTTTAAATCACTTTCTCTCTTGAAATTATTTAAATTAGATAAGTATATATGTTGCATTATATAAAATATTCTGTTGTACCCACATATAGTGTTTGTGTTCTTACTATTATGTATATGTGGATGGGTCTTGTACATAGCATGTGTGAGGTGTGAGTTAAACGTTAAGCTTAGGTAAGGTTTATCAGAAAACAGGACAAATGTTTCCTAACACAAGTCTTAGTCAAGTGATGACTCACAGCTGGAGCTTTTGGTCATCTGAATGAGGCCTTCGGCTGGCTTACCGTCAGCACTGTAAGACACTAATCTGTGCATCACATACATGCGAGTTTTACTTACTGATTATAACAGACTTATTAAAGAATAAATATCTACACACACACACACACACACACACACACACACACACACACACACACACACACACACACACACACACACACACACACGCACACACGCACACACAACACACACACACACACACACACACACACACACACACACAACACACACACACACACACACACACACACACACAACACACACACACACGCGCACACACACACACACACACACACACACACACACACACACACACACACACACAACACACACACACACACAACACACACACACACACACACACACACACAACACACACACACACACACACACACACACACACACACACACACACACACACATCAACAACGTCATTCCATAAACTGGTAACATTAAGAGAAGCAAGTGGGAGTGTAGTGGCGTATTTAAGGAGGTAAATATAGAGAGAGACAATAAGAGTAGCGGCATCATGAGTGTTGACACTGAACCTCGACGTGGTTATGAGACATCTGACTCTATATAAACCCGCCTGAATTCCAAACATGGCTCTCTCTTACACATGTAAACTGAGAGAAGTAATATCAACTTTAATATCTGTCTGTCTGTCACGTTTACTGGACGGAGAGTCCAGCCTCCAACACCACAGTTACTGTTGCTGCTGTTCCATACTGAATAACTATGTTACTGTTAACGTTGTGTTGACCACACTTGTACCTTGACGATACTATTATAGTGACCGTGGGAAGCCCTATAAACCACCTTAAGAATGAGGTAATCCGCTGTGACCACCTCTAATTCCATGGAAAAAGAACCCTTCATCAGCATACCTGAGAATAAAAAATTATGCACTACCGGAACTGTGATTATATATATATATATATATATATATATATATATATATATATACACTACTGAATCTAAACTTCTTAAAACTAAAGAAACTACATATTTTATTAATGAAAAATTCTAAATCCGTAAGGGTAAAGCTGTGGAAATTCTTTCCCTGCTGGAGCACCTCATTTCCCGGCCAGGGAAAGTGGGTGCTCCAGCACTTGGTACCAGTGTAACGTTTCGCACATCAGACGTGCCAAGTCGACTTCAACTCTTCAGTTGAACTTGGAGACCATCTGAGGTTAGCTAACTAGGGGTTACCACCTAACAACTCTCTAGTACTGCTAGGAGTGTAGTAATCAGTAACCTAGGTAGCTAGCTAGGGGTTATCACCTAACAACTCTCTAGTACTGCTAGGAGTGTAGTAATCAGTAACCTAGGTAGCTAACTAGGGGTTATCACCTAACAACTCTATATTACTGCTAGGAGTGTAGTATTGACCTAGGTAGTCTAGGAAGAAATGTGAAAGGTTGACTGAGGAACGTGTTGTGTCGAGTTTCTAGACCATTTTCCCTAGGAGCCAGTCTGAAGCCAGACCTGTCTCACTCTAGGTGTCAGAATGGGTTGGATTAAGACCAGCCTGGGTCTTGATCTATGGATCCAGACCATCCTGGGTCTTGATCTATGGATCCAGGCCATCCTGGGTCTTGATCTATGGATCCAGGCCATCCTGGGTCTTGATCTATGGATCCAGACCATCCTGGGTCTTGATCTATGGATCCAGACCATCCTGGGTCTTGATCTATGGAACCAGACCATCCTGGGTCTTGATCTATGGAACCAGACCATCCTGAGCCTTGATCTATGGATCCAGACCATCCTGGGTCTTGATCTATGGATCCAGACCATCCTGGGTCTTGATCTATGGATCCAGACCATCCTGGGTCTTGATCTACGGATCCAGACCATCCTGGGTCTTGATCTATGGATCCAGACCATCCTGGGTCTTGATCTATGGATCCAGACCATCCTGGGTCTTGATCTATGGAACCAGACCATCCTGGGTCTTGATCTATGGATCCAGACCATCCTGGGTCTTGATCTATGGATCCAGACCATCCTTGGTCTTGATCTATGGATCCAGACCATCCTGGGTCTTGATGTATGGATCCAGACCATCCTGGGTCTTGATCTATGGATCTAGACCATCCTGGGCCTTGATCTATGGATCCAGACCATCCTGGGTCTTGATCTATGGATCCAGACCATCCTGGGTTTGATCTATGGATCCAGACCATCCTGGGTCTTGATCTATGGATCCAGACCATCCTGGGTCTTGATCTATGGATCCAGACCATCCTGGGCCTTGATCTATGGATCCAGACCATCCTGGGTCTTGATCTATGGATCCAGACCATCCTGGGTCTTGATGTATGGATCCAGACCATCCTGAGTCTTGATCTATGGATCCAGACCAGCCTGGGTCTTGATGTATGGATCCAAACCATCCTGGGCCTTGATCTATGGATCCAGACCATTCTGGGCCTTGATCTATGGATCCAGACCATTCTGGGTCTTGATCTATGGATCCAGACCATCCTGAGTCTTGATCTATGGATCCAGACCAGCCTGGGTCTTGATGTATGGATCCAAACCATCCTGGGCCTTGATCTATGGATCCAGACCATTCTGGGTCTTGATCTATGGATCCAGACCATCCTGGGTCTTGATCTATGTCAAGGTCATGTGAACTTCAGTTTGTTCCTCTTTCACATTCTCCTAATTTTTTAACTCTGAATAATACTTAATATAGTCTTTAAATGTTTCGTAATTTCCCAATCATGTTTCTATTTTTTTTCCATTTTCTTGGGTAAGCTGAAGACTTTTCAGAATTATTTATTTTCTAAATATCTTAGAAGTTTAAAATAGTGTGTTTTCTGTACGGATTTTGCCAGGTGTGTGATGTGTTGTTAAGGTGGCGAGGAAGTTGTAAAGTGTGTGATGGTGTGAGGCCAAGTACAGCAGCAGCTGGCAGTGGTATCCCCGGGGGATAATACTCCAGGGTAATAGCACCTCCAGGGGATAATACTCCAGGGTACTAGCATCCCCAGTGGCTCATACTCCACTGCACTAACACATTTTTATGTTCACCTTAATGTAGTTAACCTAGCTCCCTGTCTTGGGAGTGTCTGAGACCTATGTCTGCCATGGGAGGAGGTACAAGTACCTCCCCATCTTCTTTCTGGATACAATGAACGACAAACAAAACGTCGATGCGGTATACACAGACTTTAGAAAAAAAACATCCAATAAGTGTCATCGTAGTGTAATAGCACAATAAAATGGAATGCCTGGAAAACTAGAAGGTATGATGAGGAAATATAAATGAGAGGGGATGGCTAAGAGGAGAATTAAAGAATGAGAGGAGAATAGAGGAGATATGTGGGGAGGCCGGATGGATGGATGAGGGGAGGTAAGGAGGCCGGATGGATGGATGAGGGGAGGTAGGGAGGCTGGATGGATGGATGAGGGGAGGTAGGGAGGCCGGATGGATGGATGAGGGGAGGTAGGGAGGCTGGATGGATGGATGAGGGGAGGTAGGGAGGCCGGATGGATGGATGAGGGGAGGTAGGGAGGCCGGATGGATGGATGAGGGGAGGTAGGGAGGCTGGATGGATGGATGAGGGGAGGTAGGGAGGGCCGGATGGATGGATGAGGGGAGGTAGGGAGGCTGGATGGATGGATGAGGGGAGGTAGGGAGGCCGGGATGGATGGATGAGGGGAGGTAGGGAGGCCGGATGGATGGATGAGGGGAGGTAGGGAGGCCGGATGGATGGATGAGGGGAGGTAGGGAGGCCGGATGGATGGATGAGGGGAGGTAGGGAGGCTGGATGGATGGATGAGGGGAGGTAGGGAGGCCGGATGGATGGATGAGGGGAGGTAGGGAGGCCGGATGGATGGATGAGGGGAGGTAGGGAGGCTGGATGGATGGATGAGGGGAGGTAGGGAGGCCGGATGGATGGATGAGGGGAGGTAGGGAGGCCGGATGGATGGATGAGGGGAGGTAGGGAGGCCGGATGGATGGATGAGGGGAGGTAGGGAGGCCGGATGGATGGATGAGGGGAGGTAGGGAGGCCGGATGGATGGATGAGGGGAGGTAGGGAGGCCGGATGGATGGATGAGGGGAGGTAGGGAGGCTGGATGGATGGATGAGGGGAGGTAGGGAGGCCGGATGGATGGATGAGGGGAGGTAGGGAGGCCGGATGGATGGATGAGGGGAGGTAGGGAGGCCGGATGGATGGATGAGGGGAGGTAGGGAGGCCGGATGGATGGATGAGGGGAGGTAGGGAGGCCGGATGGATGGATGAGGGGAGGTAGGGAGGGGGTTGGATGAGTGTACCATGGTAGGGGAGAGTGTTGACACAAGGGCAGGACCCCGCCACACCGATGACTATAATGTTTGCCCTTCAACAACACACTGACACAAACATGACAGTTACACACTACACACTCACTCAAATACATTTACACACCACACAAGCTTAAACAAACACAAGACACAAACTCACACACGCACTTCATTAGTAAGGTGGAGTGTATAAAACTGCCTAAACGATAGTCACTGTGTTAACTAGCAAGGTACAACTTATAAAACTGTGTTGTTGTTGTATTATTGTTGTTGTTGTTGTATTATTATTGTTGTCAGGAAGCAAGATGACTCGGGGTGAACAGTGGTCACACTGTTGGAAATCCGATATCATTAAGCAATTGTTGCCACGGTGAGACAGATTGTTACTGAGCTCTCCAGATACTGTGGCAGTTAACTCACTGTTGTGACACTGACTTAACTGCCACAGTTTGTGTCCCTGTATGCATAAATAAGTAGACAGGTGAGAAGGAGAGTAGACAGGTAGACTTACCTCACAATAGAAAGGTTAGGAGAGTAGAGAGGTAGACTTACCTCACAACAGAGGTCAGAAAGGGATCAGAGATAGATTTACCTCACAACAGAGGTTAGGAGAGTAGAGGTAGACTTACCTCACAACAGAGGTCAGAAGGGGATCAGAGGTAGACCTCACAACAGAGGTTAGGAGAGTAGAGGTAGACTTACCTCACAAGAGAGAGGTTAGGAGAGTAGAGAGGTAGACTTACCTCACAACAGAGGTCAGAAAGGGATCAGAGATAGATTTACCTCACAACAGAGGTTAGGAGAGTAGAGGTAGACTTACCTCACAACAGAGGTCAGAAGGGGATCAGAGGTAGACCTCACAACAGAGGTTAGGAGAGTAGAGGTAGACTTACCTCACAACAGAGAGGTTAGGAGAGTAGAGAGGTAGACTTACCTCACAACAGAGGTCAGAAAGGGATCAGAGATAGATTTACCTCACAACAGAGGTTAGGAGAGTAGAGGTAGACTTACCTCACAACAGAGGTCAGAAGGGGATCAGAGGTAGACCTCACAACAGAGGTTAGGAGAGTAGAGGTAGACTTACCTCACAACAGAGAGGTTAGGAGAGTAGAGAGGTAGACTTACCTCACAACAGAGGTCAGAAAGGGATCAGAGATAGATTTACCTCACAACAGAGGTTAGGAGAGTAGAGGTAGACTTACCTCACAACAGAGAGGTCACAAGGGGTTCAGAGGTAGACTTACCTCACAGTAACTTGAGGATCAACACAGTTCTTACCTGAAACACAAAACAAAATAGCATCAGTGGTATATTCTCGGGGAAGCGCCAAACACGTAGGAGTTAAACAGCGTCCTAGGAAATGGGAGGCAATCAGCTTTTATTTGAGCAAGAAAAGGGTCCCTCCAGATCCCTGGATCAAGAGCCCTCTAGCAACATAAGCAGCCCCTCCCCACCTTGGAAAGACAAAAGATCATGACAGAAGATATTTAAGATTCTAGAGGTGATGCACACTTTATACAGGCAAGTTAAAGTGGCAGGTGCGTAACCTTGCACCTTACAGGTGCGTAGCCTTGCACCGTACAGGTGCGTAGCCTTGCACCGTACAGGTGCGTAACCTTGCACCTTACAGGTGCGTAGCCTTGCACCGTACAGGTGCGTAGCCTTGCACCGTACAGGTGCGTAACCTTGCACTTTACAGATGCGTAACCTTGCACCTTACAGATGCGTAACCTTGCACCGTACAGGTGCGTAACCTTGCACCTTACAGATGCGTAACCTTGCACCGTACAGGTGCGTAACCTTGCACCTTACAGATGCGTAACCTTGCACTTTACAGATGCGTAACCTTGCACCGTACAGGTGCGTAACCTTGCACCTTACAGATGCGTAACCTTGCACTTTACAGATGCGTAACCTTGCACCGTACAGGTGCGTAACCTTGCACCTTACAGGTGCGTAGCCTTGCACCGTACAGGTGCGTAGCCTTGCACCGTACAGGTGCGTAGCCTTGCACCGTACAGGTGCGTAACCTATTCTTACTGTTAAATGAATAATGTATTGTACCGTTAAAGGTTAACAACAGTTGTAAGACAGTCGTAGGGTCTACTATTATGGGCTAGTAGACCAACAGTGTCAACCTGTTCCTCTCATAGTTTAAAACTTGAAATTCTGACCTCGTAACTAACTTCTAAATCACTTCATGACAGAGTGAGTAGCAGCAGTGAGTTACTCGTCACTATGTTAACAAGACTGGGAGAGATGACTAGCATTAACAAGACTGGAAGAGATGACTAGCATTAACAAGACTGCGAGAGATGACTAGCATTAACAAGACTGGGAGAGATGACTAGCATTAACAAGACTGGGAGAGATGACTAGCATTAACAAGACTGCGAGAGATGACTAGCATTAACAAGACTGGGAGGAGATGACTAGCATTAACAAGACTGGGAGAGATGACTAGCATTAACAAGACTGCGAGAGATGACTAGCATTAACAAGACTGGGAGAGATGACTAGCATTAACAAGACTGGAAGAGATGACTAGCATTAACAAGACTGCGAGAGATGACTAGCATTAACAAGACTGGGAGAGATGACTAGCATTAACAAGACTGGAAGAGATGACTAGCATTAACAAGACTGCGAGAGATGACTAGCATTAACAAGACTGGGAGAGATGACTAGCATTAACAAGACTGGAAGAGATGACTAGCATTAACAAGACTGGGAGAGATGACTAGCATTAACAAGACTGGGAGAGATGACTAGCATTAACAAGACTGCGAGAGATGACTAGCATTAACAAGACTGCGAGAGATGACTAGCATTAACAAGACTGCGAGAGATGACTAGCATTAACAAGACTGCGAGAGATGACTAGCATTAACAAGACTGCGAGAGATGACTAGCATTAACAAGACTGGGAGAGATGACTAGCATTAACAAGACTGGAAGAGATGACTAGCATTAACAAGACTGCGAGAGATGACTAGCATTAACAAGACTGCGAGAGATGACTAGCATTAACAAGACTGGGAGAGATGACTAGCATTAACAAGACTGGAAGAGATGACTAGCATTAACAAGACTGCGAGAGATGACTAGCATTAACAAGACTGGGAGAGATGACTAGCATTAACAAGACTGGGAGAGATGACTAGCATTAACAAGACTGCGAGAGATGACTAGCATTAACAAGACTGGGAGAGATGACTAGCATTAACAAGACTGGGAGAGATGACTAGCATTAACAAGACTGGGAGAGATGACTAGCATTAACAAGACTGCGAGAGATGACTAGCATTAACAAGACTGGGAGAATGACTAGCATTAACAAGACTGGGAGAGATGACTAGCATTAACAAGACTGCGAGAGATGACTAGCATTAACAAGACTGGGAGAGATGACTAGCATTAACAAGACTGCGAGAGATGACTAGCATTAACAAGACTGGGAGAGATGACTAGCATTAACAGACTGGGAGAGATGACTAGCATTAACAAGACTGGGAGAGATGACTAGCATTAACAAGACTGGGAGAGATGACTAGCATTAACAAGACTGGGAGAGATGACTAGCATTAACAAGACTGGAAGAGATGACTAGCATTAACAAGACTGCGAGAGATGACTAGCATTAACAAGACTGGGAGAGATGACTAGCATTAACAAGACTGGAAGAGAGACTAGCATTAACAAGACTGCGAGAGATGACTAGCATTAACAAGACTGGGAGAGATGACTAGCATTAACAAGACTGGAAGAGATGACTAGCATTAACAAGACTGGGAGAGATGACTAGCATTAACAAGACTGGGAGAGATGACTAGCATTAACAAGACTGCGAGAGATGACTAGCATTAACAAGACTGCGAGAGATGACTAGCATTAACAAGACTGCGAGAGATGACTAGCATTAACAAGACTGCGAGAGATGACTAGCATTAACAAGACTGCGAGAGATGACTAGCATTAACAAGACTGGGAGAGATGACTAGCATTAACAAGACTGGAAGAGATGACTAGCATTAACAAGACTGCGAGAGATGACTAGCATTAACAAGACTGCGAGAGATGACTAGCATTAACAAGACTGCGAGAGATGACTAGCATTAACAAGACTGCGAGAGATGACTAGCATTAACAAGACTGCGAGAGATGACTAGCATTAACAAGACTGCGAGAGATGACTAGCATTAACAAGACTGCGAGAGATGACTAGCATTAACAAGACTGCGAGAGATGACTAGCATTAACAAGACTGCGAGAGATGACTAGCATTAACAAGACTGGGAGAGATGACTAGCATTAACAAGACTGGGAGAGATGACTAGCATTAACAAGACTGGGAGAGATGACTAGCATTAACAAGACTGCGAGAGATGACTAGCATTAACAAGACTGCTAGAGATGACTAGCATTAACAAGACTGGAAGAGATGACTAGCATTAACAAGACTGCGAGAGATGACTAGCATTAACAAGACTGGAAGAGATGACTAGCATTAACAAGACTGCGAGAGATGACTAGCATTAACAAGACTGCGAGAGATGACTAGCATTAACAAGACTGGAAGAGATGACTAGCATTAACAAGACTGCGAGAGATGACTAGCATTAACAAGACTGGAAGAGATGACTAGCATTAACAAGACTGGAAGAGATGACTAGCATTAACAAGACTGCGAGAGATGACTAGCATTAACAAGACTGGGAGAGATGACTAGCATTAACAAGACTGGAAGAGATGACTAGCATTAACAAGACTGGGAGAGATGACTAGCATTAACAAGACTGCGAGAGATGACTAGCATTAACAAGACTGCGAGAGATGACTAGCATTAACAAGACTGGAAGAGATGACTAGCATTAACAAGACTGGAAGAGATGACTAGCATTAACAAGACTGCGAGAGATGACTAGCATTAACAAGACTGGGAGAGATGACTAGCATTAACAAGACTGGAAGAGATGACTAGCATTAACAAGACTGGGAGAGATGACTAGCATTAACAAGACTGCGAGAGATGACTAGCATTAACAAGACTGCGAGAGATGACTAGCATTAACAAGACTGCGAGAGATGACTAGCATTAACAAGACTGCGAGAGATGACTAGCATTAACAAGACTGCGAGAGATGACTAGCATTAACAAGACTGGGAGAGATGACTAGCATTAACAAGACTGGGAGAGATGACTAGCATTAACAAGACTGCGAGAGATGACTAGCATTAACAAGACTGGGAGAGATGACTAGCATTAACAAGACTGGGAGAGATGACTAGCATTAACAAGACTGGGAGAGATGACTAGCATTAACAAGACTGCGAGAGATGACTAGCATTAACAAGACTGGGAGAGATGACTAGCATTAACAAGACTGGGAGAGATGACTAGCATTAACAAGACTGCGAGAGATGACTAGCATTAACAAGACTGGGAGAGATGACTAGCATTAACAAGACTGCGAGAGATGACTAGCATTAACAAGACTGCGAGAGATGACTAGCATTAACAAGACTGCGAGAGATGACTAGCATTAACAAGACTGCGAGAGATGACTAGCATTAACAAGACTGGGAGAGATGACTAGCATTAACAAGACTGGGAGAGATGACTAGCATTAACAAGACTGCGAGAGATGACTAGCATTAACAAGACTGGGAGAGATGACTAGCATTAACAAGACTGGGAGAGATGACTAGCATTAACAAGACTGGGAGAGATGACTAGCATTAACAAGACTGCGAGAGATGACTAGCATTAACAAGACTGGGAGAGATGACTAGCATTAACAAGACTGGGAGAGATGACTAGCATTAACAAGACTGCGAGAGATGACTAGCATTAACAAGACTGGGAGAGATGACTAGCATTAACAAGACTGCGAGAGATGACTAGCATTAACAAGACTGCGAGAGATGACTAGCATTAACAAGACTGCGAGAGATGACTAGCATTAACAAGACTGCGAGAGATGACTAGCATTAACAAGACTGGGAGAGATGACTAGCATTAACAAGACTGGGAGAGATGACTAGCATTAACAAGACTGCGAGAGATGACTAGCATTAACAAGACTGGGAGAGATGACTAGCATTAACAAGACTGGGAGAGATGACTAGCATTATATAAACAATATAACTAAGTTAGCAGAGATGTGTGACAATACTGGCAGTTGCTGACAATACTGGCAGGTGCTGACAATACTGGCAGGTGCTGACAATACTGACAGGTGCTGACAATACTGGCAGGTGCTGACAATACTGGCAGGGTGACAATACTGGCAGGTGCTGACAATACTGGCAGGTGCTGACAATACTGACAGGTGCTGACAATACTGGCAGGTGCTGACAATACTGGCAGGTGCTGACAATACTGGCAGGTGCTGACAATACTGACAGGTGCTGACAATACTGACAGGTGCTGACAATACTGGCAGGTGCTGACAATACTGGCAGGTGCTGACAATACTGGCAGGTGCTGACAATACTGACAGGTGTTGACAATACTGACAGGTGCTGACAATACTGGCAGGTGCTGACAATACTGGCAGGTGCTGACAATACTGGCAGGTGCTGACAATACTGGCAGGTGCTGACAATACTGGCAGGTGCTGACAATACTGACAGGTGCTGACAATACTGACAGGTGCTGACAATACTGGCAGGTGCTGACAATACTGACAGGTGCTGACAATACTGACAGGTGCTGACAATACTGGCAGGTGCTGACAATACTGACAGGTGCTGACAATACTGGCAGGTGCTGACAATACTGGCAGGTGCTGACAATACTGGCAGGTGCTGACAATACTGGCAGGTGCTGACAATACTGGCAGGTGCTGACAATACTGACAGGTGCTGACAATACTGGCAGGTGCTGACAATACTGACAGGTGCTGACAATACTGACAGGTGCTGACAATACTGACAGGTGCTGACAATACTGGCAGGTGCTGACAATACTGGCAGGTGCTGACAATACTGGCAGGTGCTGACAATACTGACAGGTGCTGACAATACTGACAGGTGCTGAAAATTTACTGGCAGGTGCTGACAATACTGGCAGGTGCTGACAATACTGACAGGTGTTGACAATACTGACAGGTGCTGACAATACTGGCAGGTGCTGACAATACTGGCAGGTGCTGAAAATTTACTGGCAGGTGCTGACAATACTGACAGGTGCTGACAATACTGGCAGGTGCTGACAATACTGACAGGTGTTGACAATACTGACAGGTGCTGACAATACTGGCAGGTGCTGACAATACTGGCAGGTGCTGACAATACTGGCAGGTGCTGACAATACTGACAGGTGCTGACAATACTGACAGGTGCTGACAATACTGACAGGTGCTGACAATACTGGCAGGTGCTGACAATACTGGCAGGTGCTGACAATACTGACAGGTGCTGACAATACTGGCAGGTGCTGACAATACTGGCAGGTGCTGACAATACTGACAGGTGCTGACAATACTGGCAGGTGCTGACAATACTGGCAGGTGCTGACAATACTGACAGGTGCTGACAATACTGACAGGTGCTGACAATACTGACAGGTGCTGACAATACTGGCAGGTGCTGACAATACTGGCAGGTGCTGACAATATTGACAGGTGCTGACAATACTGGCAGGTGCTGACAATACTGGCAGGTGCTGACAATACTGACAGGTGCTGACAATACTGACAGGTGCTGACAATACTGACAGGTGCTGACAATACTGACAGGTGCTGACAATACTGACAGGTGCTGACAACACCGGCAGGTGCTGACAATACTGGCAGGTGCTGACAACACCGGCAGGTGCTGACAACCCTGGCAGGTGCTGACAATACTGACAGGTGCTGACAATACTGACAGGTGCTGACAATACTGACAGGTGCTGACAATACTGACAGGTGCTGACAATACTGACAGGTGCTGACAATACTGGCAGGTGCTGACAATACTGACAGGTGCTGACAATACTGACAGGTGCTGACAATACTGACAGGTGCTGACAATACTGGCAGGTGCTGACAATACTGACAGGTGCTGACAATACTGACAGGTGCTGACAATACTGACAGGTGCTGACAATACTGACAGGTGCTGACAATACTGACAGGTGCTGACAATACTGACAGGTGCTGACAATACTGACAGGTGCTGACAATACTGACAGGTGCTGACAATACTGACAGGTGCTGACAATACTGACAGGTGCTGACAATACTGACAGGTGCTGACAATACTGACAGGTGCTGACAATACTGACAGGTGCTGACAATACTGACAGGTGCTGACAATACTGGCAGGTGCTGACAATACTGACAGGTGCTGACAATACTGACAGGTGCTGACAACCCTGGCAGGTGCTGACAGCTTGTCAGTCAAACTCAACAATACCACCTCCTGTAAGGCAGCAGAGCAGCACAACGAGCTTAGAGGCAGCCCAGGTGGCTCTGTGTAGAGCTTATCAAAACCTAACAAGCTCTACACTGAGACAAACGAAGGCCCCGACAAAAGCTAGTTTTGTAACCTGTGTCTTCTGGGTTAACACAAGTGCCATATTTTGATCCAGTCTGTGACTTACCTGTGACTGGTTACCAGTGTTATTGTCTTCTCCAGACTCGCCCACACGCCAAACTTCACCGCTGGTAGTCTGATCAAGCAGACTGTGGCTACCAGCAGAGGTACTGTCCAACACGGAGTAGCACTAACGAATGTGAGAAAAGGAGGAAAACGAAGATCAAGAAACGGAGAGAAGAGGGAATAAGACAGAAATACGAAACAGGTTTTAAAACGGATGGGGGGATGGGAAAGACGGAAAGGAAGTAGAGAGAGAGAAGAGGAAATAAAAAAAGTTCATTGTGGGGAGAGGCTTTTAAAAAGTTTAAAAAGGATGAAAATAAAAAAAGCTGAAGGCTTTTTCATTGTTCTCTGGTTGGTTTAAAATAACGAGGCAAAAATGTGCTAACTACCAGAGTATTCAAAAACTGATATTTTTCACCTTTAAATGTTTAAGTTGTAAAGCACCAGCCATGTCAGCCAGCACCATGTCTGGCGTACCACAGGCCATGTCAGCCAGCAGCCATGTCTGGCGTACCAAAAGCCATGTCTGGCGTACCACAGCCATGTCATCCAGCAGCCGTGTCTGGCGTACCACAGCCCATGTCATCCAGCAGCCATTCTGGCGTACCACAGCCATGTCAGGCCAGCAGCCGTGTCTGGCGTACCACAGCCATGTCAGCCAGCAGCCATGTCTGGCGTACCACAGCCATGTCAGCCAGCAGCCGTGTCTGGCGTACCACAGCCAGTCAGCCAGCAGCCATGTCTGGCGTACCACACCATGTCAGCCGCAGCCATGTCTGGCGTACCACAGCCATGTCAGCCAGCACCGTGTCTGGCGTACACACCCAAATGTCAGCCAGCAGCCGTGTCTGGCGTACCACAGCCATGTCAGCCAGCAGCCGTGTCTGGCGAACCACAGCCATGTCAGCCAGCAGCCGTGTCTGGCGTACCAAAGCCATGTCAGCCAGCAGCCGTGTCGGCGTACCACAGCCATGTCAGCCAGCAGCCGTGTCTGGCGACCACAGCCATGTCACCAGAAAGCCGTGTCTGGCGAAACCACAGCCATTCAGCCAGCAGCCGGGGTCTGGCGTACCACAGCCATGTCAGCCAGCAGCCATGTCTGGCGTACCACAGCCATGTCAGCCGCAGCCATGTCTGGCGTACCACAGCCATGTCAGCCAGCAGCCATGCTGGCGTCCCAAACAGCCATGTCAGCCAGCACCATGTCTGGCGTACCACAGCCATGTCAGCCAGCAGCCATGTCGGGCGTACCACAGCCAGTCAGCCAGCAGCCATGTCTGGCGACCACAGCCATGTCAGCCAGCAGCCATGTCTGGCGTACCACAGCCATGTCACCAGCACCATGTCTGGCGTACCACAGCCTTTGTCAGCCAGCAGCCATGTCTGGGTTAACCCAGCCATGTCAGCCAGCGCCCATGTCTGGCGTACCACAGCCATGTAAAGCCAGCAGCCATGTCTGGCGTACCACAGCCATGTCAGCCAGCAGCCATGTCTGGCGTACCACAGCCATGTCGCCAGCAGCCATGTCTGGCTACCACAGCCATGTCCAGCCAGCAGCCATGTCTGGCGTACCACAGCCATGTCAGCCAGCAGCCATGTCTGGCGTACCACAGCCAGTCAGCCAGCAGCCATGTCTGGCGTACCACAGCCATGTCAGCCAGCAGCCATGTCTGGCGTACCACACCCATGTCAGCCAGCAGCCATGTCTGGCGTACCACAGCCATGTCAGCCAGCACCATGTCTGGCTACCACAGCCATGTCAGCCAGCACCCAAATGTCTGGCGTACCACAGCCATGTCAGCCCAGCCAGTCGGGCGTACCACAGCCTGTCAGCCAGCAGCCATGTCTGGCGTACCACAGCCAGTCAGCCAGCAGCCATGTCTGGCGTACCACAGCCATGTCATCCAGCAGCATGTCTGGCGTACCACAGCCATCAGCCAGCAGCCATGTCTGGCGTACCACAGCCATGTCCCACAGCCATGTCTGGCGTACCACAGCCATGTCATCCAGCAGCCATGTCTGGCGTACCACACCCCATGTCATCCAGCACCATGTCTGGCGTACCACAGCCATGTCATCCAGCAGCCATGTCTGGCGTACCAGCCAGTCACCCAGCCAGTCTGGCGTACCACAGCCATGCGCCACACCATGTCTGGCGTACCACAGCCATGTCAGCCAGCAGCCATGTCTGGTACCACAGCCATGCCCAGCCAGCAGCCATGTCTGGCGTAACCACAGCCATGTCACCCAGCAGCCATGTCTGGCGTACCACAGCCATGTCAGCCAGCAGCCATGTCTGGCGTACCACACCCATGTCATCCAGCGCCATGTCTGGCGTACCACAGCCATGTCAGCCAGCAGCCATGTCCGGGCGTACCACAAGCCATGTCATCCGCAGCCATGTCTGGGGGTACCACACCATGTCATCCAGCAGCCATGTCTGGCGTACCAAAAGCCATGTCATCCAGCAGCCATGTCTGGCGTACCACAGCCATGTCATCCAGCAGCCATGTCTGGCGTACCACAGCCATGTCAGCCAGCAGCCATGTCTGGCGTACCACACCCAGGGTCAGCCAGCAGCCATGTCCGGGCGTACCACAGCCATGTCATCCAGCAGCCATGTCTGGCAAACCACAGCCATGTCAGCCAGCAGCCATGTCTGGCGGCCCACAGCCATGTCAGCCAGCAGCCAGCCCTTGGCGGACCACAGCCATGTCATCCAGCACCATGTCTGGCGTACCACAGCCATGTCATCCAGCAGCCATGTCTGGCGTACCCCAGCCATGTCAGCCAGCAGCCATGTCTGGCGTACCACAGCCATGTCATCCAGCAGCCATGTCTGGCGTACCACAGCCATGTCAGCCACAGCCATGTCTGGCTACCACAGCCATGCAGCCAGCAGCCATGTCTGGCGTACCACAGCCATGTCAGCCAGCAGCCATGTCTGGCGTACCACAGCCATGTCAGCCAGCACCAGTCTGGCGTACCACAGCCATGTCAGCCACAGCCATGTCTGGCTACCACAGCCATGTCAGCCAGCAGCCATGTCTGGCGTACCACAGCCATGTCAGCCATAGCCATGTCACCAGCAGCCATGTCTGGCGTACCACAGCCATGTCAGCCAGCAGCCATGTCTGGCGTACCACAGCCATGTCAGCCAGTAGCCATGTCAGCCACAGCCATGCCCTGGCGTACCACAGCCATGTCGCCAGCAGCCATGTCTGGCGTACCACAGCCATGTCAGCCACCGCCATGCAGCCAGCAGCCATGTCTGGCGTACCACAGCCATGTCAGCCAGCAGCCATGTCAGCCAGCAGCCATGCTGGCGTACCACACCCAAATGTCACCAGCAGCCATATCTGGCGTACCACAGCCATGTCAGCCAGCAGGCCATGTCTGGCGTACCACACCAGTGTCAGCCACCACATGTCTGGCGTACCCACAGCCATGTCAGCACCAGCCATATCTGGCGTACCACAGCCAGTGTCAGCACCCAGCCATATCGGGCGTACCACAGCCAGTGTCAGCACCAGCCATATCTGGCGTACCACAGCCAGTGTCAGCACCACCAATCTGGCGTACCACAGCCATGTCAGCACCAGCCATATCTGGGTACCACAGCCAGTTGTCAGCACCAGCCAAAATCTGGCGTACCACAGCCATGTCAGCCAGCAGCCATGTCTGGCGTCCACAGCCATGTCAGCCAGCAGCCATGTCTGGCGTACCACAGCCAGTGTCAGCACCAGCCATATCTGGCGTACCACAGCCATGTCAGCCAGCAGCCATGTCGGGCGTACCACAGCCATGTCAGCCAGCAGCCATGTCTGGCGACCACAGCCAGTGTCAGCACCAGCCATGTCTGGCGTACCACAGCCGTGTCAGCACCACCCAAAATCTGGGTACCACAGCCAGTGTCAGCACCAGCCATATCTGGCGTACCACAGCCAGTGTCAGCACCAGCCATATTTTGGCGTACCACAGCCATGTCAGCACCAGCCATATCTGGCGGACCACAGCCAGTGTCAGCACAGCCATATCTGGCGTACCACGCCAGTGTCAGCACCAGCCATACTGGCGTACCACAGCCAGGTCACACCAGCCATATCTGCGTACCACAGCCAGTGTCAGCACCAGCCATATCTGGCGTACCACAGCCAGTGCAGCACCAGCCATATCTGGCGTACCACAGCCAGTGTCAGCACCAGCCATATCGGGCCCGTACCACAGCCAGTGTCAGCACCAGACATATCTGGCGTACCACAGCCAGTGTCAGCACCAGACATATCTGGCGTACCACAGCCAGTGTCAGCACCAGCCATATCTGGCGTACCACAGCCCAGTGTCAGCACAAACATATCTGGCGTCCACAGCCAGTGTCAGCACCAGACATATCTGGCGTACCACAGTCAGTGTCAGCACCAGCTATATCTGGCGTAACCACAGCCAGTGTCAGCACCACCATATCTGGCTACCACAGCCAGTGCCCAGCACCAGCCATATTTTGGCGTACCACAGCCAGTGTCAGCACCAGACATATCTGGCGTACCACAGCCAGTGTCAGCACCAGACAATCTGGCGTACCACAGCCAGTGTAAACACCAGCCATATCTGGCGTACCACAGTCAGTGTCAGCACAAGACATATCTGGCGTACCACAGCCAGTGTCAGCACCAGACATATCTGGCGTACCACAGTCAGTGTCAGCACCAGCTATATCTGGCGTACCACAGCCAGTGTCAGCACAAGACATATCTGGCGTACCACAGCCAGTGTCAGCAACAGACATATCTGGCGTACCACAGCCAGTGTCAGAAACCAGACATACTGGCGTACCACAGCAGTGTCAGCACAAGACATATCTGGCGTACCACAGCCAGTGTCAGCAAAAGACATATCTGGCGTACCTCAGCCAGTGTCAGCACCAGACATATCTGGCGTACCCCAGCCAGTGCCCAGCACCAGACATATCTGGCGTACCACAGCCAGTGTCAGCACCAGCCATATCTGGCGTACCACAGTCAGTGTCAGCACAAGACATATCTGGCGTACCACAGCCAGTGTCAGCACCAGACATATCTGGCGTACCACAGTCAGTGTCAGCACCAGCTATATCTGGCGTACCACAGCCAGTGTCAGCACCACCATATCTGGCGTACCACAGCCGGGTTTTCCACACCAGACATATCTGGCGTACCACAGCCAGTGTCAGCACCAGACATATCTGGCGTACCACAGCCAGTGTCAGCACCAGCCATATCTGGCGTACCACAGCCAGTGTCAGCACCAGACATATCTGGCGCCCACAGCCAGTGTCAGCACCAGACATACTGGCGACCACAGCCAGTGGTCAGCACCAGCCATATCGGGCGCCCACAGTCGTGTCAGCACAAGACATATCTGGCGTACCACAGCCAGTGTCAGCACCAGACTATCTGGCGTACCACAGTCAGTGTCAGCACCAGTTTATATCTGGCGTACCAAACAGCCAGTGTCAGCACAAAAACATATCTGGCGTACCACAGCCAGTGTCACAACAGACATATCTGGCGTACCACAGCCAGGGGTCAGCACCAGACATATCTGGCGTCCACAGCCAGTGTCAGCACAAGACATATCTGGCGTACCACAGCCAGTGTCAGCACAAGACATATCTGGCGTACCTCAGCCAGTGTCAGCACAAGACATATCTGGCGTACCACAGCCAGTGTCAGCACCAGACATATCTGGCGTACCACAGCCAGTGTCAGCACAAGACATATCTGGCGTCCCCACAGCCAGTGTCAGCACAAGACATATCTGGCGTACCTCAGCCAGTGTCAGCACAAGACATATCTGGCGTACCTCAGCCAGTGTCAGCACCAGACATATCTGGCGTACCTCAGCCAGTGTCAGCACAAGACATATCTGGCGTACCTCAGCCAGTGTCAGCACAAGACATATCTGGCGTACCACAGCCATATCTGGCGTACCACAGCCAGTGTCAGCACCAGCCATATCTGGCGTACCTCAGCCAGTGTCAGCACAAACATATCTGGCGTACCTCAGCCAGTGTCAGCACAAAAACATATCTGGCGTACCACAGCCAGTGTCAGCACCAGACATATCTGGCGTACCACAGCCAGTGTCAGCACAAGACATATCTGGCGTACCACAGCCATATCTGGCGTACCTCAGCCAGTGTCAGCACCACTCATCTGATATACATGCGTCTGGTTACGAAGGTTTTCTTACTCGCACGACCTTGCTGGCCAACCAGACTGTTGCTGCTAGCGCTCCACAGTTGTCTGGTGTACTGTAATAATGCTGGCTGTGCTTGTTACTTCCTCAGATAAAGGTGAAGACAGCAGCTTCACCAGTTCACCGTCTATGCATGAAGAGAGCATTGAGAAGTCGGGGACCCCCGACACTCATCGCGTTGTCTTTATGGACTCATCCCACCAGTGCTTTTTATTGGCTGTATTTTGTGATCCGGTTTGGAACCAGTTCCTCCAGGATGTTCCAGGTGTAAATTATGCAAATTAAAGAAGCTGGAAAAGATTCCAAAGGTTTGCAACGGAATTAGTGCCAGAAGGAGATTTGATTACGAGATGAATCATAACGAACTTAAAGTAACGACATTAGAAGAGAGGAGGACAAGAAGAGAAGTCACATGGTCAGGACATAGAAAATACTCAGATAGCAGAGTTAAAAGTGTTTGAGAGTGAAGGAAGGGGAGCCAGGGAACACAGCTGTCAGATAAGACACATGTTTTACAACTATGATAAATTAGACACATGTACATGACACATGTACATGACACATGTACATGACACATGTACAACACTTGTTTATCTTTACTGAGGAAGCATTTCGCCACACAATGGCTGCATCAGTCCAATAAAACGAGATTGAAGATCAGGAGTCTGAGGTAATCAGTCCCTCAACCTGGAGTCCATGTAATCAGTCCCTCAACCTGGAGTCCATGTAATCAGTCCCTCAACCTGGAGTCCATGTAATCAGTCCCTCAACCTGGAGTCCATGTAATCAGTCCCTCAACCTGGAGTCCATGTAATCAGTCCCTCAACCGGGAGTCCATGGAATCAGTCCTAAACCCTGGAGTCCATGTAATCATCCCTAAACCTGGAGCCAGAAATTTCAGTCCCTCAACCTGGAGCCCAGTAATCAGTCCCTCAACCTGGAGTCCATGTAATCAGTCCTCAACCTGGAGCCATGAAATCAGTCCCTCAACCTGGAGTCCATGTAATCAGTCCCTCAACCTGGAGTCCATGTAATCAGTCCCTCAACCTGGAGTCCATGTAATCAGTCCCTCAACCTGGAGTCCATGTAATCAGTCCCTCAACCTGGAGTCCATGTAATCAGTCCCTCAACCTGGAGTCCATGTAATCAGTCCCTCAACCTGGAGTCCATGTAATCAGTCCGTCAAGAGGCAGTGGTAGAAGCCATGACTCGACCCCAGACAGCACAACTGGGTGAGTACGAACCCTCCCACGGTAAGAGAGGGAAAATTAATTTCCCGAGACGTGATACATGATCTCACGAGACATAACGATAGAGGTCATTTTCCAGCTCAGGAACCAGCGGTAAACACCCATCTTTAGTCCCAGCATCACGTCAGCAGTGCAACAGCAACACAGCAGGGCCTCAGCAACACAGAAGCACCTCAGCAACACAGCAGCGCCTCAGCAACACAGCAGAGCCTCAGCAACACAGAAGCACCTCAGCAACACAGCAGCGCCTCAGCAACACAGCAGGGCCTCAGCAACACAGAAGCACCTCAGCAACACAGTAGCGCCTCAGCAACACAGTAGCGCCTCAGCAACAC
Source organism: Cherax quadricarinatus (assembly GCF_026875155.1). Classification (NCBI taxonomy): domain Eukaryota; kingdom Metazoa; phylum Arthropoda; class Malacostraca; order Decapoda; family Parastacidae; genus Cherax; species Cherax quadricarinatus. Next base: position 24,790,111 of record NC_069478.1, read on the forward strand.
AGTAGCGCCTCAGCAACACAGCAGCACCTCAGCAACACAGCAGCGCCTCAGCAACACAGGTAAGAACCTCTCCATCAGGTCTTCCACCAGCAAGTAGACCTGGTCTTAGAACGAGTGAGCAGCCACCTGTGTCAACAGGTAGATACGGGGTAGGTAGATAGGTAGACCATCACCATATTTAACACAGCAACACTGTGTACAACTACTACCATCTACATAACACAGTGTGACACAGCTTGTCACAGCAACAGTGCACAGCCACCACCATCTACATAACACAGTGTGACACAGCTTGTCACAGCAACAGTGCACAGCCACCACCATCTACATAACACAGTGTGACACAGCTTGTCCACAGCAACAGTGCACAGCCACCACCATCTACATAACACAGTGTGACACAGCTGTCACAGCAACAGTGCACAGCCACCACCATCTACATAACACAGTGTGACACAGCTTGTCACAGCAACAGTGCACAGCCACCACCATCTACATAACACAGTGTGACACAGCTTGTCACAGCAACAGTGCACAGCCACCACCATCTACATAACACAGTGTGACACAGCTTGTCACAGCAACAGTGCACAGCCACCACCATCTACATAACACAGTGTGACACAGCTTGTCACAGCAACAGTGCACAGCCACCACCATCTACATAACACAGTGTGACACAGCTTGTCACAGCAACAGTGCACAGCCACCACCATCTACATAATAGTGTGACACAGCTTGTCACAGCAACAGTGCACAGCCACCACCATCTACATAATAGTGTGACACAGCTTGTCACAGCAACAGTGCACAGCCACCACCATCTACATAACACAGTGTGACACAGCTTGTCACAGCAACAGTGCACAGCCACCACCATCTACATAACACAGTGTGACACAGCTTGTCACAGCAACAGTGCACAGCCACCACCATCTACATAATAGTGTGACACAGCTTGTCACAGCAACAGTGCACAGCCACCACCATCTACATAATAGTGTGACACAGCTTGTCACAGCAACAGTGCACAGCCACCATCTACATAACAGTGTGACACAGCTTGTCACAGCAACAGTGCACAGCCACCACCATCTACATAACAGTGTGACACAGCTTGTCACAGCAACAGTGCACAGCCACCACCATCTACATAATAGTGTGACACAGCTTGTCACAGCAACAGTGCACAGCCACCACCATCTACATAACAGTGTGACACAGCTTGTCACAGCAACAGTGCACAGCCACCACCATCTACATAACAGTGTGACACAGCTTGTCACAGCAACAGTGCACAGCCACCACCATCTACATAATAGTGTGACACAGCTTGTCACAGCAACAGTGCACAGCCACCACCATCTACATAACACAGTGTAACACAGTGTGACACAGCGTGTCACAGCCACCAAGGGACAAAAAAGGGCAGACAAAGTATTGCCAAAACCTTTTAAACAAAAGTTAGATACGTTTGGGAAGTGATGTGAGGTGAAGTGATGTGAGGTGAAGTTGGTAAGAGAAGTGAAGTTTACCGTGTCAACTTTGACATGTTAGTCATCTCCCCTACATCACTCTCATCTCCAGTCATCTCCCCTACATCACTCATCTCCAGTCATCTCCCCTACATCACTCTCATCTCCAGTCATCTCCCCTACATCACTCTCATCTCCAGTCATCTCCCTACATCACTCTCATCTCCAGTCATCTCCCCTACATCACTCATCTCCAGTCATCTCCCCTACATCACTCTCATCTCCAGTCATCTCCCCTACATCACTCTCATCTCCAGTCATCTCCCCTACATCACTCTCATCTCCAGTCATCTCCCCTAGATCACTCTCATCTCCAGTCATCTCCCCTACATCACTCTCATCTCCAGTCATCTCCCCTACATCACTATCATCTCCCCTACATCACTCTCATCTCCCCTACATCACTATCATCTCCCCTACATCACTACCATCTCCAATCATCTCCCCTACATCACTCTCATCTCCATTACATCACTATCATCTCCCCTACATCACTCTCCTCCCCTACATCACTCTCATCTCCACTACATCACTATCATCTCCAGTCATCTCCCCTACATCACTGTCATCTCCAGTCCTCTCCCCTACATCACTCTCATCTCCACTACATCACTATCATCTCCACTACATCACTATCATCTCCAGTCATCTCCCCTATATCACTACCATCTCCAGTCATCTCCCCTATATCACTACCATCTCCAGTCATCTCCCCTATATCACTGCCACCTCCAGTCATCTCCCCTACATCACTACCACCTCCAGTCATCTCCCCTACATCACTACCACCTCCAGTTATCTCCACTACATCACTACCACCTCCAGTCATCTCCACTACATCACTACCACCTCCAGTCATCTCCACTACATCACTACCACCTCCAGTCATCTCCACTACATCACTACCACCTCCAGTCATCGCCACTACATCACTACCACCTCCAGTCATCTCCACTACATCACTACCACCCTCCAGTAAATCTCCACTACATCACTACCACCCTCCAGTCATCTCCACTACATCACTAACCACCTCCAGTCATCTCCACTACATCACTACACCTCCAGTCATCTCCACTACATCACTACCACCTCCAGTCATCTCCACTACATCACTACCACCTCCAGTCATCTCCCCTACATCACTATCACCTCCAGTCAACAACCAGACTGTATGTTCCAACACTACCAGCACCACCAACAACCACACACTGTATGTTGCAACACTACCAGCACCACCAACAACCACACACTGTATGTTGCAACACTACCAGCACCACCAACAACCACACACTATGTTGCAACACTACCAGCACCACCAACAACCACACACTGTATGTTGCAACACTACCAACACCACCAACAACCACACACTGTATGTTGAAAACACTACCAGCACCACCAACAACCACACACTGTATGTTGCAACACTACCAGCACCAACAACCACACACTGTATGTTGCAACACTACCAGCACCACCAACAACCACACACTGTATGTTGCAACACTACCAGTACCACCAACAACCACACACTGTATGTTGCAACACTACCAGCACCAACAACCACACACTGTATGTTGCAACACTACCAGCACCACCAACAACCACACACTATGTTGCAACACTACCAGCATTACCAACAACCACACACTATGTTGCAACACTACCAACATCACCAACAACCACACACTATGTTGCAACACTACCAGCACCACCAACAACCACACACTATGTTGCAACACTACCAGCACCACCAACAACCACACACTGTATGTTGCAACACTACCAGCACCACCAACAACCACACACTATGTTGCAACACTACCAGCATTACCAACAACCACACACTATGTTGCAACACTACCAGAAACCACCAACAACCACACACTGTATGTTGCAACACTACCAGCACCACCAACAACCACACACTGTATGTTGCAACACTACCAGCACCACCAACAACCACACCAACACAGCAACACAAACAAGTAGCACCACACAACACTAACAAGCACCACACCATTGCAAACAATCATCAGAGCAAAGCAGACAAGTATCACAACAACATAATCATCAGCGCAACACAAACATGTGGCAACACACTAGTAAGAGGTTCAGTGTAAGTCTCCACTATACTGAGACAACACATTAGTAAGAGGTTCAGTGTAAGTCTCCACTATACTGAGACAACACATTAGTAAGAGGTTCAGTGTAAGTCTCCACTATACTGAGACAACACACTAGTAAGAGGTTCAGTGTAAGTCTCCACTATACTGAGACAACACATTAGTAAGAGGTTCAGTGTAAGTCTCCACTATACTGAGACAACACACTAGTAAGAGGTTCAGTGTAAGTCTCCACTATACTGAGACAACACACTAGTAAGAGGTTCAGTGTAAGTCTCCACTATACTGAGACAACAACACTAGTAAGAGGTTCAGTGTAAGTCTCCACTATACTGAGACAACAACACATTAGTAAGAGGTTCAGTGTAAGTCTCCACTATACTGAGACAACACACTAGTAAGAGGTTCAGTGTAAGTCTCCACTATACTGAGACAACACACTAGTAAGAGGTTCAGTGTAAGTCTCCACTATACTGAGACAACAACACTAGTAAGAGGTTCAGTGTAAGTCTCCACTATACTGAGACAACAACACTAGTAAGAGGTTCAGTGTAAGTCTCCACTATACTGA
>NC_069478.1:24796845-24882735 GCF_026875155.1 Cherax quadricarinatus
CAGGAATGAGAGAGGGGAGGGAGAGAGGGGAGGAAGAGAGGGGATGGAGAAGGGAGGGATAGAGGGGGAGAGAGAAGAGAAGAGAGAGAGAGGAGGAAGAGGAGGGGATGGAGAGAGGGGAGGGAGAGAGAGGGGATGGAGAGAGGGGAGGAAGAGAGGGGATGGAGAAGGGAGGGAGAGAGGGGAGAGAGAGAGGGGAGAAGAGAGGGGATGGAGAAGGGAGGGAGAGAGGGGAGAGAGAGGGGAGGAAGAGAGGGGATGGAGAAGGGAGGGAGAGAGGGGAGAGAGAGAGAGGGGAGGGAGAGAGGGGATGGAGAGAGGGGATGGAGAGAGGGGATGGAGAGAGGGGAGGGAGAGAGGGGATGGAGAGAGGGGAGGGAGAGAGGGGAGGGAGTGAGGGGAGGGAGAGGAAAGGAAAGGTGTGATGAGAACAATAAGAACAAATGGAGTGCCACACAACACAAGAAAATATAGTGGTATAATTTCTTCTTATTCTGAGACTAAGTACCAGAGTGTGTGCGCGCGCGCGCGCCGCGCGTTCCTCCCTCTCAAAACAATCTCTCTGCCCTTCTTTTCCATCCTCCTCTCCTTTCATCTATGCTCTCTCTTCCTCTCCTCTCCTTTCTGTCATATTTGTATGGTGTTGCACCTTCTCTCTACCTTCTGCTGAACGACTCTACCTCGAACGACCCAGGAAGCACCTCACTGCCCTCCACCCCTTCCCTACCCTTTACTTTCCCCCTTTTTATCTTTTATTCTGGGCATTCCCCTCTTCCATTACCTCATTGTTGTTATATTCACAAAAATGCGGTAACCCCATAATAGTGATAAAGCTTCCACAACTGCCGCAGTGTGTCTGCCAGTCTTCCCTGATGTAGTGTGTGGTGTAGTGAAGACTCTTACTACACTGCCATCACTCTTAGTCTTCCCTGATGTAGTGTGTGGTGTAGTGAAGACTCTTACTACACTGCCTTCACTCTTAGTCTTCCCTGATGTAGTGAAGACTCTTACTACACTGCCTTCACTCTTAGTCTTCCCTGATGTAGTGTGTGATGTAGTGAAGACTCTTACTACACTACCTTCACTCTTAGTCTTCCCTGATGTAGTGTGGGGATGTAGTGAAGACTCTTACTACACTACCTTCACTCTTAGTCTTCCCTGATGTAGTGTGTGGTGTAGTGAAGACTCTTACTACACTGCCTTCACTCTTAGTCTTCCCTGATGTAGTGTGTGATGTAGTGAAGACTCTTACTACACTACCTTCACTCTTAGTCTTCCCTGATGTAGTGTGTGGTGTAGTGAAGACTCTTACTAGACTGCCTTCACTCTTAGTCTTCCCTGATGTAGTGTGTGATGTAGTGAAGACTCTTACTACACTGCCTTCACTCTTAGTCTTCCCTGATGTAGTGTGTGGTGTAGTGAAGACTCTTACTACACTGCCTTCACTCTTAGTCTTCCCTGATGTAGTGTGTGGTGTAGTGAAGACTCTTACTACACTGCCTTCACTCTTAGTCTTCCCTGATGTAGTGTGTGGTGTAGTGAAGACTCTTACTAGACTGCCTTCACTCTTAGTCTTCCCTGATGTAGTGTGTGATGTAGTGAAGACTCTTACTACACTGCCTTCACTCTTAGTCTTCCCTGATGTAGTGTGTGGTGTAGTGAAGACTCTTACTACACTGCCTTCACTCTTAGTCTTCCCTGATGTAGTGTGTGGTGTAGTGAAGACTCTTACTACACTGCCTTCACTCTTAGTCTTCCCTGATGTAGTGTGTGGTGTAGTGAAGACTCTTACTACACTGCCTTCACTCTTAGTCTTCCCTGATGTAGTGTGTGGTGTAGTGAAGACTCTTACTAACTGCCATCACTCTTAGTCTTCCCTGATGTAGTGTGTGGTGTAGTGAAGACTCTTACTAGACTGCCATCACTCTTAGTCTTCCCTGATGTAGTGTGTGGTGTAGTGAAGACTCTTACTACACTGCCATCACTCTTAGTCTTCCCTGATGTAGTGTGTGGTGTAGTGAAGACTCTTACTAGACTGCCTTCACTCTTAGTCTTCCCTGATGTAGTGTGTGGTGTAGTGAAGACTCTTACTAGACTGCCTTCACTCTTAGTCTTCCCTGATGTAGTGTGTGGTGTAGTGAAGACTCTTACTAGACTGCCATCACTCTTAGTCTTCCCTGATGTAGTGTGTGGTGTAGTGAAGACTCTTACTACACTGCCATCACTCTTAGTCTTCCCTGATATAGTGTGTGGTGTAGTGAAGACTCTTACTAGACTGCCATCACTCTTAGTCTTCCCTGATGTAGTGTGTGGTGTAGTGAAGACTCTTACTAGACTGCCTTCACTCTTAGTCTTCCCTGATTAGTGTGTGGTGTAGTGAAGACTCTTACTAGACTGCCATCACTCTTAGTCTTCCCTGATGTAGTGTGTGGTGTAGTGAAGACTCTTACTACACTGCCTTCACTCTTAGCCTTCCCTGATGTAGTGTGTGGTGTAGTGAACTCTTACTAGACTGCCTTCACTCTTAGTCTTCCCTGATGTAGTGTGTGGTGTAGTGAAGACTCTTACTACACTGCCTTCACTCTTAGTCTTCCCTGATGTAGTGTGTGGTGTAGTGAAGACTCTTACTACACTGCCTTCACTCTTAGTCTTCCCTGATGTAGTGTGTGGTGTAGTGAAGACTCTTACTACACTGCCTTCACTCTTAGTCTTCCCTGATGTAGGTGTGGTTAGTGAAGACTCTTACTACACTGCCTTCACTCTTAGTCTTCCCTGATGTAGTGTGTGGTGTAGTGAAGACTCTTACTACACTGCCTTCACTCTTAGCCTTCCCTGATGTAGTGTGTGGTGTAGTGAAGACTCTTACTACACTGCCTTCACTCTTAGCTTCCCTGATGTAGTGTGTGTGATAGTGAAGACTCTTACTACACTGCCTTCACTCTTAGCCTTCCCTGATGTAGTGTGTGGTGTAGTGAAGACTCTTACTACACTACCTTCACTCTTAGTCTTCCCTGATGTAGTGAAGACTCTTACTACACTGCCTTCACTCTTAGCCTTCCCTGATGTAGTGTGTGGTGTAGTGAAGACTCTTACTACACTGCCTTCACTCTTAGTCTTCCCTGATGTAGTGAAGACTCTTACTACACTGCCTTCACTCTTAGTCTTCCCTGATGTAGTGAAGACTCTTACTACACTGCCTTCACTCTTAGCCTTCCCTGATGTAGTGAAGACTCTTACTACACTGCCTTCACTCTTAGCCTTCCCTGATGTAGTGAAGACTCTTACTACACTGCCTTCACTCTTAGCCTTCCCTGATGTAGTGAAGACTCTTACTACACTGCCTTCACTCTTAGCCTTCCCTGATGTAGTGAAGACTCTTACTACACTGCCTTCACTCTTAGCCTTCCCTGATGTAGTGTGTGGTGTAGTGAAGACTCTTACTAGACTGCCTTCACTCTTAGCCTTCCCTGATGTAGTGAAGACTCTTACTAGACTACCTTCACTCTTAGCCTTCCCTGATGTAGTGAAGACTCTTACTACACTGCCTTCACTCTTAGCCTTCCCTGATGTAGTGAAGACTCTTACTACACTGCCTTCACTCTTAGCCTTCCCTGATGTAGTGAAGACTCTTACTACACTGCCTTCACTCTTAGCCTTCCCTGATGTAGTGTGTGGTGTAGTGAAGACTCTTACTAGACTGCCTTCACTCTTAGCCTTCCCTGATGTAGTGTGTGGTGTAGTGAAGACTCTTACTAGACTGCCTTCACTCTTAGCCTTCCCTGATGTAGTGAAGACTCTTACTACACTGCCTTCACTCTTAGCCTTCCCTGATGTAGTGTGTGGTGTAGTGAAGACTCTTACTACACTGCCTTCACTCTTAGTCTTCCCTGATGTAGTGTGTGGTGTAGTGAAGACTCTTACTACACTGCCTTCACTCTTAGTCTTCCCTGATGTAGTGTGTGGTGTAGTGAAGACTCTTACTACACTGCCTTCACTCTTAGCCTTCCCTGATGTAGTGTGTGGTGTAGTGAAGACTCTTACTACACTGCCTTCACTCTTAGCCTTCCCTGATGTAGTGTGTGGTGTAGTGAAGACTCTTACTAGACTGCCTTCACTCTTAGCCTTCCCTGATGTAGTGTGTGGTGTAGTGAAGACTCTTACTACACTGCCTTCACTCTTAGCCTTCCCTGATGTAGTGAAGACTCTTACTACACTGCCTTCACTCTTAGCCTTCCCTGATGTAGTGTGTGGTGTAGTGAAGACTCTTACTACACTGCCTTCACTCTTAGCCTTCCCTGATGTAGTGTGTGGTGTAGTGAAGACTCTTACTACACTGCCTTCACTCTTAGCCTTCCCTGATGTAGTGTGTGGTGTAGTGAAGACTCTTACTACACTACCTTCACTCTTAGTCTTCCCTGATGTAGTGAAGACTCTTACTAGACTGCCTTCACTCTTAGCCTTCCCTGATGTAGTGTGTGGTGTAGTGAAGACTCTTACTAGACTGCCTTCACTCTTAGCCTTCCCTGATGTAGTGTGTGGTGTAGTGAAGACTCTTACTAGACTGCCTTCACTCTTAGTCTTCCCTGATGTAGTGTGTGGTGTAGTGAAGACTCTTACTACACTGCCTTCACTCTTAGTCTTCCCTGATGTAGTGTGTGGTGTAGTGAAGACTCTTACTAGACTGCCTTCACTCTTAGCCTTCCCTGATGTAGTGAAGACTCTTACTAGACTACCTTCACTCTTAGCCTTCCCTGATGTAGTGAAGACTCTTACTAACTACCTTCACTCTTAGCCTTCCCTGATGTAGTGAAGACTCTTACTAGACTACCTTCACTCTTAGCCTTCCCTGATGTAGTGAAGACTCTTACTAGACTACCTTCACTCTTAGCCTTCCCTGATGTAGTGAAGACTCTTACTAGACTACCTTCACTCTTAGCCTTCCCTGATGTAGTGAAGACTCTTACTAGACTACCTTCACTCTTAGCCTTCCCTGATGTAGTGAAGACTCTTACTACACTGCCTTCACTCTTAGCCTTCCCTGATGTAGTGAAGACTCTTACTATACTGCCATCACTCTTAGCCTTCCCTGATGTAGTGAAGACTCTTACTACACTGCCTTCACTCTTAGTCTTCCCTGATGTAGTGTGTGGTGTAGTGAAGACTCTTACTAGACTACCTTCACTCTTAGCCTTCCCTGATGTAGTGAAGACTCTTACTACACTGCCTTCACTCTTAGCCTTCCCTGATGTAGTGAAGACTCTTACTACACTGCCTTCACTCTTAGCCTTCCCTGATGTAGTGAAGACTCTTACTACACTGCCTTCACTCTTAGCCTTCCCTGATGTAGTGAAGACTCTTACTACACTGCCATCACTCTTAGCCTTCCCTGATGTAGTGAAGACTCTTACTACACTGCCTTCACTCTTAGCCTTCCCTGATGTAGTGAAGACTCTTACTACACTGCCTTCACTCTTAGCCTTCCCTGATGTAGTGAAGACTCTTACTACACTGCCTTCACTCTTAGCCTTCCCTGATGTAGTGAAGACTCTTACTACACTGCCATCACTCTTAGTCTTCCCTGATGTAGTGAAGACTCTTACTACACTGCCATCACTCTTAGCCTTCCCTGATGTAGTGTGTGGTGTAGTGAAGACTCTTACTACACTGCCTTCACTCTTAGCCTTCCCTGATGTAGTGAAGACTCTTACTACACTGCCATCACTCTTAGCCTTCCCTGATGTAGTGAAGACTCTTACTACACTGCCATCACTCTTAGCCTTCCCTGATGTAGTGAAGACTCTTACTACACTGCCATCACTCTTAGCCTTCCCTGATGTAGTGAAGACTCTTACTACACTGCCATCACTCTTAGCCTTCCCTGATGTAGTGAAGACTCTTACTAGACTACCTTCTCTCTTAGCCTTCCCTGATGTAGTGTGTGGTGTAGTGAAGACTCTTACTACTATAATTCTACTCTTAGCCTTGCTTTAGGCATCTAGCTGCATCTTGGTACTCAACCTCCAGCATTCCCTCACTTCGCTCCTTCAACCATAAATCTCACCTTAATTTACCACTTCCGCCTTCAACATAAACTCTTTCTTAGCAATAGTAGTAGTAAGTTTGGACAATTTCTTCAAGTGAGAATGGATGGATGTGAGAGGGATCCTCCCTCTTAATGATTACATTCTTCTACTAGTGGGCTGCGTCTCACCTTCTGACAGTATATAAGTCTCCATACTGCTACTTCAGCTTCACAGTGTTCCAGACTATGAACCAAAACTCTTCTCCAGGCTGAGGGACTGACCACCTCACTACTACGTCTTCAAGGCTGATGGACTGATGACATCGTTTTTACATCCCTACTGCTTCTGCTCACTCTTCTGTATTCGACTGAAGAAGCCTACTGTGTAGGCGAAACGTTTCGGAATAAAGATACGTAACTATTGCACGTGTGTCTTACTTATCAACCTGTTGGTACTTCACACCGACAGGTTTTACCATGAGAGGTTCAGGGTTCACCGCGCGTGTATTACTTTCGTTAACCCTCGACTCAACAAGGGCTACCATGAACCAGAAGGTCTCTGACATCCATGTAATATTATCCATCAGTAAATACAAGTAAAAAAAAAAACTTTGAACCCGGCCTATTAGGTTGTCGACATGCGAGAGTCAACAAAAGTCAATATGAGGCAAGGCAAGATGAAGAAAGTTTTACTGTTGTGAGAGTCACTACTGCCAACAGTCTGCTGAACAACATTCTGCTGACCAACAGTCTGCTGACTAAGTTTGCACAACAACCTTCTATCTCAAGTTTATCCGAGTTGTCACAGTATAACAGATGTTAGTGTAGCATCACCGTGTAAGCTTCCCATCATGGAACGTCCTCTCCATCTCCCCCTCCACATACACACACGGTGCCCCTTCATTATTTCTTTCTTTCCCCACGAACAACTGCCTCTTCCTCTTCCCCCACGACACACTGCTCTTCCTCTTCCCCCACGACACACTGCTCTTCCCTCTTCCCCCACGACAACTCCTCTTCCCTCTTCCCCCCCACGACACACTGCCTCTTCCCTCTTTCCCCCACGACACACTGCCTCTTCCCTCTTCCCCCCACGACACACTGCCTCTTCCCCACGACACACTGCCTCTTCCCTCTTCCCCCCACGACACACTGCCTCTTCCTCTTCCCACAACACACAGTAACTTTGCCCTCTCCTACCCCAACGCTGCCCTTCCCTCGTGTTCCCTTCCTGCCCCCACATCACTACACCTATAACAATGTCTTCCGCCTGAACTACTAAATATTAATGTCAACAGACTTCCCTTAAAATTTTCCCTAGGTACTTACACGTACTTCAGTAAATATAAAAAAAGAGAAACAAAAAGGCTGAAGCCGTGAGCACTGACAATATGTTACACATCGTGTGTCACACAGGGAGGGGCAGGAACACCTGCAAGCAGGTGGCTATAAGTGACGTGTGGGCAGCCTAACCTCAGTCCAAAGACAAAGCGATCAGATAGTAAAGAATCCTGTTGATAGAGGACACAACCCCACATCGTGAGCCTTCAATAACTTGTTGCTACTGTGTAAGCCTCATCAAGCCGGCCACTTGCTAAAGACATATCTATGAATGTGGTCCATGAAGTGACTGAGGAAAAAAGTCTGCTAGCGAAAGAGAGAGATTCATATAATAACATTAGCCTCAGCATCCGCCCGTTCATTACCCGGGTTGGGACATGTCCCAGGTGCTTGTGCCAAAAATGGATAAAAACACGTGCCGAAACAAGGAACTGGAGTACAGTTCCCTATGCATCACAACACAGCCAACCAATAAACAACTGAGTTTAATTCATTGGGGAATAAATAGTGAGATCAGTCTGTTAAACATAAACGAACAGCGATAAATACATGGGAGGGTACCAGGGAACTCGAGGGTGACTTAAATACGCTAACGTGAAGGAGAAACTGCAGAAAAGTTCAAGGTGCTACTCACGAGGAAAGAGCAACTGTGAATACTTGTAACTAATATTAAACTTAATAAAACTGTATGAGAAGAATACCAAGAGTGTATAAGGTGTTCACAATAAACATAATAGACTATATGGCTTCTTATGAAGAAGCATCATTAAGAGAAGCCCCCAAGGTTATACATCTGAACCACAGTTAAAGCTTCACCTGCATTATATAGAGCAGTTGTGGCCTCACATTACAAAGTGAATATAAATATTGAGAAGTGAACACAGAGAAGGAATATTATACAAGTGCACAAGTTGAAGACAGGGAAAAATAAAGAACACATGAATTAAGTGCTGGGCTTATCTAACAAGAAAAAACTAGCAACAAAAAACTCACATTAAAAAAGACGATTTTGAAAGTATATAGGAAAGCATATAGACTTGGCAAGACTTGCAGACGAGTGGAATAAACTGTTAAGTAATCTGACTGAAGCAAGTACCTTGTGGACCTTCAGTAATAGCTTAAGACAGATAAATGACTGGGAATGCTTGAGTGTCAATAGGCCCTGACTCACAAAACCACAATAACAGCAGGCCTACTATGTTCCTGTGGTCATAGACATTTTTGTCTGAATCTGATATCTATGAATGTCTGTTTTCCTGCCTCTCTTGTCTAGTGTCTGACTCCCTCCCAACCTCCATCTCTCTCTGTTTCTCCCTCAATGTTGGATGGGAGAGGCTATGAATTCACTGGAGGGAGAATGGGGCTGAGGCGAGCGAGGCTTTCTACAGTGCGCCATGAAAGCTGCAACGCCCGGGGTCACACTGGGGTCGTACTGAGGGTCACACTGGGATCACACTGGGAGAAATGCACACTGGCTATGGCACCACGTAAACCATGTAAAAACAGAGTCGTAGACACGACCCCAAGATCGCTGTGTGGTGAGTGCTGGGGAAAGACGTGAGGAATAGGTGATAGGGAAGCACTTGCAGGGAATGACAAGAGGAGCAAAGAGAATAAAGGAAGGAGACAAGAGAGCAAGAGAGAATATATAGGAAGACTTGTACTGATGCGTGGAAAGAAAGGAACGAAAGAGAAACCTTAAGGAAAACAGGAGGAGAGACAGAAAGGAAAATATGTAAAGGGAAAGAGGAAGAAAGATAAGGGAGAGGGAGAGAGAGGAGAGAGGGGAGAGAGAGAGAGAGAGAGAGAGAGAGAGAGAGAGAAACACACCAGCAAATGCATATACCAAGACAGCAGATATTGCAGAGAAGTGATACCACCACAACAATATCCCTCCCAGGGGTAAGAGAGGGGGGAAAGGGGGAGAAGACTTCCTTATACCTCCCCATCCATCATTCCCTGGTTGGTAGTCGAGATGGAACAAACGTTCAAGACCCAGTGGTTCAGGAACAACACAAGATTATTACTGCCTTTACTTTCATATGTGATTTTAAATACTTTTTAATCCTGTAATGCTGAATTTCCTTTCCCGCCTAGAAGGCCTGGTCTGAGATCGGGCCTAATTTGAGACGAGGCAGTAGAGATAGTCCCCGAGAACCACTAACATATAAGATATATAACAGGAAACATACACGTGGAATTCTCCCCAAGCTTATTCCTGAACCGTATTGGATGTATGAAATGTAAACACCGCGGTCAGTGTATCAGTTTATAAAACAGGTCAAGGTGTATCTTGTGCAGTGATGATTGCACAACCAAACATGGTGGTAGAAACACACACATCACACGTAATAATAGTTACATAAATGTTAGTACAAAGACACATCACATGCAATAATAGTTATAGAAAGTACAAAGACATGCTGGAACAAGTCTCTCTCGTCACTGGAAGACACAGGTGTCTTGATAATTGATCTTACATATGAAGGGTGTTAAATAGTCCTGGGTGATGAGACAAAGGGGATTTGCTCGCACCTGCAACACGGAAAACAAGAGGCCACAGTTGCAAACTGGAAAGAGAGAGGAACCTAACGAATATAAAAACAATTCTTTACCAACAGACGAATTAAAAGAGAATGTACTAAGCGCTAAAACCAATGGGTAGTTGTTAAAAAAATATTTGTGTGATGAACAGAATACATAAGCCAGGACACAGGAGTCCAGCTCTGCTGCTGCAGCTACAAAAATGTAAGTGAGGAAGCCTGCGCTGGTGTGACAGAAGCTGCTGGTTGTGAGCGAGGCTGCACCAGGAAAGACACGTCCCACGTATTACAGGAATTAATATCACCACCCACCTCTCCCACCCTCCCTCTCCCATTTTACCACCCACCTCTCCCACCCTCCCTCTCCCATTTTTTAAGGTGTTCTAAAGGGGAACTTTAAATATTAAACCCCGAGTAAGCTCTACTGGTGACGCATAATGGAAAAATTACCTTTACATTTTAACGTAACACGTAGCACCGATACCCTTCCAATCCTCTAACTTCCTAGCTGGTCCTGAGCTAATACATTTAATTATCTAGCCGCTCAAGAAGATTTATAAGTATACATTTTGTAAGACAGACAGAAACGTCGTTCGGTTAGGTAAGGTTCGTCAGGAAACAGGACAAGTGTTTCCTGACGCGGGTCTTAGTCATATGATGACCCGCCGTTGGAGCTTTTGGTCATCTGACCGAGGCCTTCCACGGGCTTATCCTTCCACCCCTCTAAAAATTATGGTTATGATTACAACCATTTGCTTAAAGCGGCGTTCATTTAACATTTTCATTACGTTCACTCAGCAGCGATCAGGCCTGTTGGCCCATACTAGGCAGGTCCTTTACAATTCATCCCACTAACAAAACATTGGACCAACCCAATTTTCAATGCTACCCAAGAAATAAGCTCTGATGTGCAAGTCCCACTCAAGTCCAACCCCACAAGCAACCCACAAATAGGAGACAGAAATTTATAACGTTTCGGTCCGACTTGACCATTAACTAGTCACAATTAGTAGCCGAAACGTCGTGCTAAGTTTCATTCCATGTGTGGGTTACTGTGCATTGTTCCAGTCACGGTACTGTACCTTTGTATTCCTTACTACCGTAATATTTAAGTCTTGGCTGATATTTGTAAATGTAATGTGTTGGGTATTGCGTGTGTGTGATGGTCGGGTGAGGGGCAGCCAGGTACATGTGTGTGTGTGATGGTCGGGTGAAGGGCAGCCAGGTACATGTGTGTGTGTGATGGTCGGGTGAGGGGCAGCCAGGTACATGTGTGTGTGTGATGGTCGGGTGAAGGGCAGCCAGGTACATGTGTGTGTGATGGACGGGTGAAGGGCAGCCAGGTACATGTGTGTGTGTGATGGTCGGGTGAAGGCCCAGCCAGGTACATTGTGTGTGTGATGGTCGGGTGAAGGGCAGCCAGGTACATGTGTGTGTGTGATGGTCGGGTGAAGGGCAGCCAGGTACATGTGTGTGTGTGATGGTCGGGTGAGGGGCAGCCAGGTACATGTGTGTGTGTGATGGTCGGGTGAAGGGCAGCCACGGTACATGTGTGTGATGGACGGGTGAAGGCAGCCAGGTACATGGTGTGTGGATGGTCGGTGAGGGCAGCCAGGTACAGTGTGTGTGTGTGATGGTCGGGTGAAGGGCAGCCAGGTGATGTGTGTGTATGGACGGGTGAAGGCAGCAGGTACATGTGTGTGTGTGTGATGGTCGGGTGAAGGCAGCAGGTACATGTGTGTGTATGGTCGGTGAGGGGCCCCAGGTACAGTGTGTGTGTGATGGTCGGGTGAAGGGCAGCCAGGTACATGTGTGTGTGATGGACGGGTGAAGGGCAGCCAGGTACTGTGTGGTGTGATGGTCGGGTGAGGGGCAGCCAGGTACATGTGTGTGTGTGATGGTCGGGTGAAGGGCAGCAGGTACATGTGTGTGTGTGATGGAGGGGTGAAGGGCAGCCAGGTACATGTGTGTGTGTGATGGTCGGGTGAAGGGCAGCCAGGTACATGTGTGTGTGTGATGGTCGGGTGAAGGGCCCAGGTACATGTGTGTGTGATGGACGGGTGAAGGGCAGCCAGGTACAGGGTGTGTGTGATGGACGGGTGAAGGGCAGCCAGGTACATGTGTGTGTGTGATGGTCGGGGGAAGGGCAGCCAGGTACATGTGTGTGTGTGATGGTCGGGTGAGGGGCAGCCAGGTACATGTGTGTGTGTGATGGTCGGGTGAAGGGCAGCCAGGTACATGTGTGTGTTGATGGACGGGTGAAGGGCAGCCAGGTACATGTGTGTGTGTGATGGTCGGGTGAAGGGCAGCCAGGTACATGTGTGTGTGTGATGGTCGGGTGAAGGGCAGCCAGGTACATGTGTGTGTGTGATGGTCGGGTGAAGGGCAGCCAGGTACATGTGTGTGTGTGATGGACGGGTGAAGGGCAGCCAGGTACATGTGTGTGTGTGATGGTCGGGGAAGGGCAGCCAGGTACATGTGTGTGTGTGATGGACGGGTGAAGGGCAGCCAGGTACATGTGTGTGGGGTGATGGTCGGGTGAAGGGCAGCCAGGTACATGTGTGTGTGTGATGGTCGGGTGAAGGGCAGCCAGGTACATGTGTGTGTGTGATGGTCGGGTGAAGGGCAGCCAGGTACATGTGTGTGTGTGATGGTCGGGTGAAGGGCAGCCAGGTACATGTGTGTGTGATGGTCGGGTGAAGGGCAGCCAGGTACATGTGTGTGTGTGATGGTCGGGTGAAGGGCAGCCAGGTACATGTGTGTGTGTGTGATGGTCGGGTGAAGGGCAGCCAGGTACATGTGTGTGTGTGATGGTCGGGTGAAGGGCAGCCAGGTACATGTGTGTGTGATGGTCGGGTGAGGGGCAGCCAGGTACATGTGTGTGTGTGATGGTCGGGTGAAGGGCAGCCAGGTACATGTGTGTGTGTGATGGTCGGGTGAAGGGCAGCCAGGTACATGTGTGTGTGTGATGGTCGGGTGAAGGGCAGCCAGGTACATGTGTGTGTGTGATGGTCGGGTGAAGGGCAGCCAGGTACATGTGTGTGTGTGATGGTCGGGTGAAGGGCAGCCAGGTACATGTGTGTGTGATGGTCGGGTGAAGGGCAGCCAGGTACATGTGTGTGTGTGATGGTCGGGTGAAGGGCAGCCAGGTACATGTGTGTGTGATGGACGGGTGAAGGGCAGCCAGGTACATGTGTGTGTGTGATGGTCGGGTGAGGGGCAGCCAGGTACATGTGTGTGTGTGATGGTCGGGTGAGGGGCAGCCAGGTACATGTGTGTGTGTGATGGTCGGGTGAGGGGCAGCCAGGTACATGTGTGTGTGTGATGGTCGGGTGAAGGGCAGCCAGGTACATGTGTGTGTGTGATGGTCGGGTGAAGGGCAGCCAGGTACATGTGTGTGTGTGATGGTCGGGTGAAGGGCAGCCAGGTACATGTGTGTGTGTGATGGTCGGGTGAAGGGCAGCCAGGTACATGTGTGTGTGTGATGGACGGGTGAAGGGCAGCCAGGTACATGTGTGTGTGTGATGGTCGGGTGAAGGGCAGCCAGGTACATGTGTGTGTGTGATGGTCGGGTGAAGGGCAGCCAGGTACATGTGTGTGGGGATGGCGGGTGAAGGGCAGCCAGGTACATGTGTGTGTGTGATGGTCGGGGAAGGGCAGCCAGGTACATGTGTGTGTGTGATGGCGGGTGAAGGGCAGCCAGGTACATGTGTGTGTGTGATGGTTCGGGTGAAGGGCAGCCAGGTACATGTGTGTGTGTGATGGTCGGGTGAAGGGCAGCCAGGTACATGTGTGTGTGTGATGGTCGGGTGAAGGGCAGCCAGGTACATGTGTGTGTGTGATGGTCGGGTGAAGGGCAGCCAGGTACATGTGGTGTGTGATGGTCGGGTGAAGGGCAGCCAGGTACATGTTTTGTGTGATGGTCGGGTGAAGGGCAGCCAGGTACATGTGTGTGTGTGATGGTCGGGTGAAGGGCAGCCAGGTACATGTGTGTGTGTGATGGTCGGGTGAAGGGCAGCCAGGTACATGTGTGTGTGTGATGGTCGGGTGAAGGGCAGCCAGGTACATGTGTGTGTGATGGTCGGGTGAAGGGCAGCCAGGTACATGTGTGTGTGTGATGGTCGGGTGAAGGGCAGCCAGGTACATGTGTGTGTGATGGACGGGTGAAGGGCAGCCAGGTACATGTGTGTGTGTGATGGTCGGGGGAAGGGCAGCCAGGTACATGTGTGTGTGATGGTCGGGTGAAGGGCAGCCAGGTACATGTGTGTGTGTGTGATGGTCGGGTGAAGGGCAGCCAGGTACATGTGTGTGTGTGATGGTCGGGTGAAGGGCAGCCAGGTACATGTGTGTGTGATGGTCGGGTGAAGGGCAGCCAGGTACATGTGTGTGTGTGATGGTCGGGTGAAGGGCTGCCAGGTACATGTGTGTGTGTGATGGTCGGGTGAAGGGCAGCCAGGTACATGTGTGTGTGTGATGGTCGGGTGAAGGGCAGCCAGGTACATGTGTGTGTGTGATGGTCGGGTGAAGGGCAGCCAGGTACTGGTGTGTGTGATGGTCGGGTGAAGGGCAGCCAGGTACATGTGTGTGTGTGTGATGTGTGGGGTGAAGGGCAGGCCAGGTACATGTGTGTGTGTGATGGTCGGGGAAGGGCAGCCAGGTACATGTGTGTGTGTGTGATGGTCGGGTGGTGAGGGCAGCCAGGTACATGGTGTGTGTGTGTGTGTGTGTGTGTGTGATGGTCGGGTGAATGGCAGTCAGGTACATGTGTGTGTGTGTGTGTGATGGTCGGGGAAGGGCAGCCAGGTACATGTGTGTGTGTGTGTGTGTGTGTGTGATGGTGTGTGCAGTGGTTGTGTGTGGATGGTAGGGTGAAGGGCAGCCAGGTACATGCGTGTGTGTGATGGTCGGGGAATGGCAGTCAGGTACATGTGTGTGTGTGATGGTCGGGTGAATGGCAGTCAGGTACATGTGTGTGTGTGTGTGTGATGGTCGGGGGAAGGGCAGCCAGGTACATTGTGTGTGTGTGTGTGTGTGTGGTAGGGTGTGTGATGGTCGGGGAAGGGCAGCCAGGTACTTTGTGTGTGTGTGTGATGGTCGGGGGAAGGGCAGCCAGGTACATGTGTGTGTGTGATGGTCGGGTGAAGGGCAGCCAGGTACATGTGTGTGTGTGTGTGATGGTCGGGTGAAGGGCAGTCAGGTACATGTGTGTGTGTGATGGTCGGGGGAAGGGCAGCCAGGTACATGTGTGTGTGTGTGATGGTCGGGTGAAGGGCAGCAGGTACATGTGTGTGTGTGTGTGATGGTCGGGTGAAGGGCAGTCAGGTACATGCGTGTGTGTGATGGTCGGGGGAAGGGCAGCCAGGTACATATGTGTGTGTGTGTGTGTGATGGTCGGGGGAAGGGCAGCCAGGTACATGTGTGTGTGTGTGTGATGGTCGGGTGAAGGGCAGCCAGGTACATGGTGTGTGTGTGATGGTCGGGTGAAGGGCAGCCAGGTACATGTGTGTGTGTGATGGTCGGGTGAAGGGCAGCCAGGTACATGTGTGTGAGGGTGGTGGTCGGGTGAAGGGCAGCCAGGTACATGTGTGTGTGTGATGGTCGGGTGAAGGGCAGCCAGGTACATGTGTGTGATGGTCGGGTGAAGGGCAGCCAGGTACATGTGTATGATGGTCGGGTGAAGGGCAGCCAGGTACATGTGTGTGATGGTCGGGTGAAGGGCAGCCAGGTACATGTGTGTGATGGTCGGGTGAAGGGCAGCCAGGTACATGTGTGTGATGGTCGGGTGAAGGGCAGCCAGGTACATGTGTGTGATGGTCGGGTGAAGGGCAGCCAGGTACATGTGTGTGATGGTCGGGTGAAGGGCAGCCAGGTGCATGTGTGTGTGTGATGGTCGGGGGAAGGGCAGCCAGGTACATGTGTGTGTGATGGTCGGGTGAAGGGCAGCCAGGTACATGTGTGTGATGGTCGGGTGAAGGGCAGCCAGAGGTGATGCGATGTGTCGTGTGTGATGGTCGGGTGAGGGGCAGCCAGGTACATGTGTGTGTGTGATGGTCGGGTGAAGGGCAGCCAGGTACATGTGTGTGTGCGATGGTCGGGTGAAGGGCAGCCAGGTACATGTGTGTGTGTGATGGTCGGGTGAAGGGCAGCCAGGTACATGTGTGTGTGTGATGGTCGGGTGAAGGGCAGCCAGGTACAGTAAGGGGCGCCCTTCATGACCACACAACTTCAAATACCATTAAATGATACTGTTAGCACTCACGCAACAGGGGGGAAAACGGCACTTCTCAACAGTAAACGGCAATGAAACAAAAATATGTAACAGTGGCAACACTGGGACAGAAATGCCGAGTGTCAACAAGCGGTGTTTCTAGCACAAATAACCTGTACCATCACATCACATCACCAACAAGCTGATGAATCAGACACATGTGGAACATCTTGGTAACTTTGTTGACGTTTCGCCAACCTGTGGTTTTACACGTGTGCGATAAAAGGGACATTAACGGAAGACTGTACAAGACTGATTACATCTTACAGTGACCTCTGTTAATGTTTCTCGTGTATTGTACTGGTAAAAACCACTGGTTATGAAGATGTTTATAAAAGTAATGATACCACGGTGTTCCACGTGTCTAATTCATCAATAAATATGGTAAGTGGTCATGTCATCAATCAGGAGGACTGGTTCACTGTAATAAAGCAGGGACACCAATCTCTGCAACCATCAACCGATAACACCTCTTTCCCCCATATATAACAATTACAATGCAGGGCCAGGAGCTGTGACTCGACCCCTGTACACACAACTAAGTGAACGCACAATGAACGATGACTACAAATGTATTTCCCTGAAAACGTGTATCAACTTCACGTAAGACCAGTTCCACTGGGACCACGGTGGCCCAGTCCCAGACCACAGTGGTCCGGTCTGGTCCACACACACAACAAGCCAGACGTTAACGCCACAACTGTGAGTGTGGCTTACTGATCCTTCCGGTTTACTGATCCTCCTGGCTTACTAATCCTCCTGACTTATTGATCATCCTGGCGTATTAATCCTCCTGGCTTAAGTGTCAAGACCAAGCATGACCATTCTTGCATATTGACCCTCCTGGCTTATTGATCCTCCTGGCTTATTGGTCCTCCTGGCTTATTGGTCCTCCTGGCTTATTGATCCTCCTGGCTTGGTGCTTCAGAGACGGGGCTTAACCCACCCTGGTAGTGCTCGACTAATATCCTTCACAATCAACCATTACATTCTTTTTCACCTCTGGTTACAACACATTGTAAGAACAGAAGCAAGTTGACAACACATCCTACTGAACCCCAGCCATTGTGAACCTTTGACGCAGTGTTCTGTCCAAGCTAGTGTGAACACCTGAGGCAGTGTTCTGTCCAAGCTAGTGTGAACACCTGAGGCAGTGTTCTGTCCAAGCTAGTATGAACACCTGAGGCAGTGTTCTGTCCAAGCTAGTATGAACACCTGAGGCAGTGTTCTGTCCAAGCTAGTATGAACACCTGAGGCAGTGTTCTGTCCAAGCTAGTATGAACACCTGAGGCAGTGTTCTGTCCAAGCTAGTATGAACACCTGAGGCAGTGTTTTGTCCAAGCTAGTATGAACACCTGAGGCAGTGTTCTGTCCAAGCTAGCAATTGTTGTGGTGGTAGTGGTGTACCTGGAGGGTGTTCCGGGGGTCAACGCCCCCGCGGTCCAATCCCAGACCGGGCCTTCCGGTAGTTGACCTGGCCAACTAGGCTATTGGTGCTATCCGCACGAAGCCCAACGTAGGCACCAAAGCCTGGCTCATCAGGCACTAACCTGAGAACACGTACAGCACCTTCCTGAAGGCAGCCAGAGGTTTGATAGTAATCCCCTTTCAGGTAGGACGTTGAAAAGTCCTGGTCCCTTCACACTAATTTACACTTAGTGTACTCACTGCACCCCCCTTTTCAAAAGGGAACGATTTGTGTTGGCAGATCTGGGATCAATCCCTCTAGATGTAGATTATAATGTACCTCTATCGCCTACGATCCAGAGTCCAGAGCGAGTGACTCTAAACATTCCCATCAGTGCAGGTGCTTAACTGTATTTAATGCCAGTGTTCCTGGTGGAGTTTCCAAAGGTGCATCACTGCCAGTGTCGCACCTTTGTGTTAATACATCACCTACCAGTGTTGCTCTAAAGGTGCCAGCTATCACTAAACTCTGGAAGGGGGTCAGTAAACAGAGGTAGCGTGTGTGATATATATATATATATATATATATATATATATATATATATATATTATATATATATATATATATATATATATATATATATAAGAGAGAGCGAGCGTATGTATCTCCCTCTTAGCGGGAGGGGGGTTGAGCCTCCGCAACAGCCTGACATAAATTCACAAAATTCATGGTTGCTGCCTCTGCCTACGTGACAGCACTATCTTGAAAACGAATAGTTTTAATTTGGCTTCCATGTTCCATTTGTGTGGGGAAATGTGCATGTTGAGTGGCACGTATATATATAGACATAAATAAAGAATGGAAGAGGGATTCGAACCGTGGCAGTGGCATGTCAGGCACAACGTTGGGCCTGCCACATGCCACCATCAGGGTTCGAGTCATCGTCCATTCTTCTGTTTATTCATTGACAAAGGTTCATTACGACTTATTGTAATATTTATACTGGGTATAATGGCAGTTTTATTGTAATGTTGTTATTTAGGGTTTAAAATATGTTTTAAATGGTTTATATCAGGGAACCTAAACTGCCACACCCAGGAGTGACCAGTGTGTTCTAGGAACCTAAACTGCCACACCCAGGAGTGACCAGTGTGTTCTAGGAACCTAAACTGCCACACCCAGGAGTGACCAGTGTGTTGTAGGAACCTAAACTGCCACACCCAGGAGTGACCAGTGTGTTGTAGGAACCTAAACTGCCACACCCAGGAGTGACCAGTGTGTTCTAGGAACCTAAACTGCCACACCCAGGAGTGACCAGTGTGTTGTAGGAACCTAAACTGCCACACCCAGGAGTGACCAGTGTGTTCTAGGCATGTTCCGGCCATGGTACTGTTGTTTCTGTCACGGTACTGTGTGTTTGTCACGGTACTGTTGTTCCTGTCACGGTACTGTTGTTTCTGTCACGGTACTGTTGTTTCTATCATGGTATTGTTGTTTCTATCATGGTACTGTTGTTTCTGTCACGGTACTGTTGTTTCTATCATGGTACTGTTGTTTCTATCATGGTACTGTTGTTTCTGTCACGGTACTGTTGTTTCTATCATGGTACTGTTGTTTCTGTCACGGTACTGTTGTTTCTATCATGGTACTGTTGTTTCTGTCACGGTACTGTTGTTTCTATCATGGTACTGTTGTTTCTATCATGGTACTGTTGTTCCTGTCACGGTACTGTTGTTTCTATCATGGTACTGTTGTTTCTGTCACGGTACTGTTGTTTCTATCATGGTACTGTTGTTTCTGTCACGGTACTGTTGTTTCTATCATGGTACTGTTGTTTCTGTCACGGTACTGTTGTTTCTATCATGGTACTGTTGTTTCTATCATGGTACTGTTGTTCCTGTCACGGTACTGTTGTTTCTGTCACGGTACTGTTGTTTCTGTCACGGTACTGTTGTTTCTATCATGGTACTGTTGTTCCTGTCACGGTACTGTTGTTTCTATCATGGTACTGTCGTTTCTATCATGGTACTGTTGTTCCTGTCACGGTACTGTTTCTATCATGGTACTGTTGTTCCTGTCACGGTACTGTTGTTTCTATCATGGTACTGTTGTTTCTATCATGGTACTGTTGTTCCTGTCATGGTACTGTTGTTTCTATCATGGTACTGTTGTTCCTGTCACGGTACTGTTGTTAATGTTCTGGTACTGTTGTTCCAGTCATGGTACTGTTGTTTCTATCACGGTACTGTTGTTCCTGTCACGGTACTGTTGTTTCTATCATGGTACTGTTGTTCCTGTCACGGTACTGTTGTTTCTATCATGGTACTGTTGTTCCTGTCACGGTACTGTTGTTTCTATCATGGTACTGTTGTTACTGTTCTGGTACTGTTGTTCCAGTCATGGTACTGTTGTTTCTATCATGGTACTGTTGTTCCAGTCATGGTACTGTTGTTCCAGTCATGGTACTGTTGTCCCAATCATGGTACTGTTGTGCCATGATACAATACTGTGAATTACATACTTCCTAAAAGTTATCACAAGCCACCCCACTCATCACCACCCCACTCATCACCTCTCCCTCCCCTCACATCTCCTTCCTCCCACTCCATCACCACACTCTCCCTCTTACCCCCACTCCATCACCACTCCCTCTTACCTCCACCAACAACTAGGATTACTTACACATGACAGAGTCGCTTGATGAGAGGGAGACTAACTAGCATTTGACGCTGTGGTCTAAACCAACACCCACACACACACACAACACCACACACCCCACACACACACACACACACACACACACAAACACACACACACACACACACACACACACATACACACACAATATACACACATATATACACACCATACACACACACACACATACACACACACACACACACACACACACACACACACACACACACACACACACACACACACACACACACATACACACACACACACATTGGAGGGTCAGGGGAGACATGATAACGACATATAAAATACAGCACGGAATAGACAAGGTGGACAAAGACGGGATGTTCCAGAGAGGGGACACAGACACAAAAGGTCACAATTGGAAGTTGAAGACTCAGATGAATCAAAGGGATGTTAGGAAGTATTTCTTCAGTCATAGAGTAGTCAGGCCGTGGAATAGCCTAGAAAGTGACGTAGTGGAGGCGGGAACCATACTTAGTTTTAAGGCGAGGTATGATAGAGCTCATGGGGCAGGGAGAGAGAGGACCTAGTAGCAATCAGCGAAGAGGCGGGGCCAGGAGCTGTGAATCGAACCCTGCAGCCACAAATAGGTGAGGTACACAAATAGGTTACACACCACACACACACACACACACGCACACAACACTCACACACACACACACACACACACCCAAAACACACTCACACAACATCCTCACACACACCACACACCACTCAACCACAACCTACATCACACTTGTTAGTAATGAATCAAAACCTCGTTACCAGTAATTCGCTTACCCAGTTTAAACGCAAAAAATCTAATTAACTTATACCTTTCCAAATTTGAAACCATTCTGTCCATCCATGTGTTAGTGTTGACTCACCCATGTTGGTCGCACCTTTGTGTTAGTGTTGACTCACCCATGTTGGTCGCACCTTTGTGTTAGTGTGACTCACCCATGTTGTCGCACCTTTGTGTTAGTGTTGACTCACCCATGTTGGTCGCACCTTTGTGTTAGTGTTGACTCACCCATGTTGGTCGCACCTTTGTGTTAGTGTTGACTCACCCATGTGGTCGCACCTTTGTGTTAGTGCTTGACTCACCCATGTTGGTCGCACCTTTGTGTTAGTGCTGACTCACCCATGTTGGTCGCACCTTTGTGTTAGTGCTGACTCACCCATGTTGGTCGCACCTTTGTGTTAGTGTTGACTCACCCATGTTGGTCGCACCTTTGTGTTAGTGTTGACTCACCCATGTTGGTCGCACCTTTGTGTTAGTGCTGACTCACCCATGTTGGTCGCACCTTTGTGTTAGTGCTGACTCACCCATGTTGGTCGCACCTTTGTGTTAGTGTTGACTCACCCATGTTGGTTGCACCTTTGTGTTAGTGTTGACTCACCCATGTTGGTCGCACCTTTGTGTTAGTGTTGACTCACCCATGTTGGTCGCACCTTTGTGTTAGTGTTGACTCACCCATGTTGGTCGCACCTTTGTGTTAGTGCTGACTCACCCATGTTGGTCGCACCTTTGTGTTAGTGCTGACTCACCCATGTTGGTCGTACCTTTGTGTAGACTCACCCATGTTGGTCGCACCTTTGTGTTAGTGCTGACTCACCCATGTTGGTCGCACCTTTGTGTTAGTGCTGACTCACCCATGTTGGTCGCACCTTTGTGTTGACTCACCATGTTGGTCGCACCTTTGTGTTAGTGTTGACTCACCCATGTTGGTCGCACCTTTGTGTAAGTGCTGACTCACCCATGTTGGTCGCACCTTTGTGTTAGTGTTGACTCACCCATGTTGGTCGCACCTTTGTGTTAGTGTTGACTCACCCATGTTATTATTATTATTATTATAATCAAAAAGAAGCGCTAAGCCACAAGGACTATACAGCACTCACCCATGTTGGTCGCACCTTTGTGTTAGTGTTGACTCACCCATGTTGGTCGCACCTTTGTGTTAGTGCTGACTCACCCATGTTGGTCGCACCTTTGTGTTAGTGCTGACTCACCCATGTTAGTCGCACCTTTTTGTTAGTGCTGACTCACCCATGTTGGTCGCACCTTTGTGTTAGTGCTGACTCACCCATGTTGGTCGCACCTTTGTGTTAGTGCTGACTCACCCATGTTGGTCGCACCTTTTTGTTAGTGCTGACTCACCCAAGTTGGTCGCACCTTTGTGTTAGTGCTGACTCACCCATGTTGGTCGTACCTTTGTGTTGACTCACCCATGTTGGTCGCACCTTTGTGTTAGTGCTGACTCACCCATGTTGGTCGCACCTTTGTGTTGACTCACCCACGTTGGTCGCACCTTTGTGTTAGTGCTGACTCACCATGTTGGTCGCACCTTTTTGTTAGTGCTGACTCACCCAAGTTGGTCGTACCTTTGTGTTAGTGCTGACTCACCCATGTTGGTCGTACCTTTGTGTAGACTCACCCATGTTGGTCGCACCTTTGTGTTAGTGCTGACTCACCCACGTTGGTCGTACCTTTGTGTTGACTCACCCACGTTGGTCGCACCTTTGTGTTGACTCACCATGTTGGTCGCACCTTTGTGTTGACTCACCATGTTGGTCGCACCTTTGTGTTAGTGCTGACTCACCCATGTTGGTCGACCTTTGTTTAGTCTGACCACCATGTTGGTCGCACCTTTCTGTCTGCAGAGAAGAGAGAGAGAGAGAAGAGGGGGGGAAGAGGGGGGGGAGGAGAGAGAGAGAGAGGAGAGGAGAGAGAGAGAGAGAGAGAGAAGAGAGAGGAGAAGAGGGGGGAGAGAGAGAGAGGGAGGGAAGAGAGAGGAGGAGAGAGAGGGGAGAGAGAGAGAGAGAGAGAGAGAGAGGGAGGGGAGGAGAGAGAGAGAGGGAAAGGGGGGGGGAGAGGAGACGGATCGGGTTGAGATCAGAGAAGGGGGGGGAGGGAGAGAGAGAGAGAGAGAGGGGAGGGGAGGACAGCAGACGGACTCATCGGTGGTTGCTGTAGAAGACGTATGGAAGACTACTCATTACCTCATTACCACTACACCTTAGATACCATCCTCATCCTATTGCCTCAGTGATCCACCACTGGTGCCTCGGTGATCCACCACTGGTGTCTCAGTGATCCACCACTGGTCCCTCAGTGATCCACCACTGGTGTTCAGTGATCCACCACGGGTTTGCCTCAGTGATCCACCACTGGTGCCCAGTGATCCACCACTGGTGGCCTCGGTATCCACCACTGGTGTCTCAGTGATCCACCACTGGTGCCTCAGTGATCCACCATGGTGTCTCAGTGATCCACCACTGGTGCCTCAGTGATCCACCAACTGGTGTCTCAGTGATCACCACGGGTGCCTCAGTGACCCACCACTGGTGTCTCAGTGATCCACCATTGGTGCCTCAGTGATCCACCACTGGTGTCTCAGTGATCCACCACTGGTGCCTCAGTGATCCACCACGTGTCTCAGTGATCCAAACCACTGGTGGTCAGTGATCCACCACTGGATGCCTCGGTGATCCACCACTGGTGTCTGGGTGATCCACCACTGGTTGCCTCGGTGATCCACCACTGGTGTCTCAGTAAAACCACCACTGGTGTCTCAGTGATCCACCACTGGTGTCTCTGATCCACCACGGGTGTCTCAGTGATCCACCACTGGTGCCTCAGTGATCCACCACTGGTGTCCAGTGATCCCCCACTGGTGTCTCAGTGATCCACCACTGGTGCCTCAGTGATCCACCACTGGTGTCTCAGTGATCCACCACTGGTGTCTCATGTTCCACCACTGGTGTCTCAGTGATCCCCACTGGTGCCTCGTGATCCACCACTGGTGTCTCGGTGATCCACCACTGGTGCCTCGGTGATCCACCACTGGTGTCTCAGTGATCCACCACTGGTGTCTCAGTGATCCACCACTGGTTGCCTCGGTGATCCACCACTGGTGTCTCAGTGATCCCACTGGTGCCTCAGTGATCCCACTGGTGTTCAGTGATCCACCACTGGTGCCTCAGTGATCCACCACTGGTGTCTCAGTGATCCACCACGGGTGCCTCAGTGATCCACCACTGGTGCCCAGTGATCCACCACTGGTGTTTCATGATCCACCACTGGTGCCTCAGTGATCCACCACTGGTGTCTCAGTGATCCACCACTGGTGCCTCAGTGATCCACCACTGGTGCCTCAGTGATCCACCACTGGTGTCTCATGATCCACCACTGGTGTTCAGTGATCCACCACTGGTGCCTCAGTGATCCCCACTGGTGTCTCAGTGATCCACCACGGGTTTTCTCAGTGATCCCCACTGGTGCCTCAGTGATCCACCACTGGTGCCTCAGTGAACCACCACTGGTGTCTCAGTGATCCACCACTGGTGCCTCAGTGACCCCCACTGGTGCCCCCGGTGATCCACCACGGGTGCCTCGGTGACCCACCACTGGTGCCTCAGTGATCCACCACTGGTGCCTCGGTGATCCACCACTGGTGTCTCAGTGATCCACCACTGGTGTCTCAGTGATCCACCACTGGTGCCTCAGTGTTCACCACTGGTGCCTCAGTGACCCCACCACGGTGCCTCAGTGATCCACCACTGGTGCCTCAGTGATCCACCACTGGTGCCTCGGTTGATCCCCCACTGGTGCCTCGGTGATCCACCACTGGTGCCTCGTGACCCACCACTGGTGCCTCAGTGATCCACCACTGGTGCCTCAGTGATCCACCACTGGTGTCTCAGTGATCCCCCACGTGTCTCAGTGATCCACCACTGGTGCCCCCAGTGATCCACCACTGGTGCCTCAGTGATCCACCACTGGTTTTCTCAGTGATCCCCCACTGGTGCCTCAGTGATCCACCATGGTGCCTCAGTGATCCACCATTTTGGTGCCTCGGTGATCCACCACTGTGCCTCAGTGATCCACCACTGGTGCCTCGGTGATCCACCACTGGTGCCTCGGTGATCCACCACTGGTGCCTCAGTGATCCACCACTGGTGTCTCGGTGATCCACCACTGGTGCCTCAGTGATCCACCACTGGTGCCTCGGTGATCCACCACTGGTGCCTCGGTGATCCACCACTGGTGCCTCAGTGATCCACCACTGGTGCCTCAGTGATCCACCACTGGTGCCTCAGTGATCCACCACTGGTGCCTCGGTGTTTCCACCACGGGTGCCTCAGTGATCCACCATGGTGCCTCGGTGATCCCCCAACTGGTGCCTATTGATCCAAACATGGTTGCCTCGGTGATCACCATGGTTGCCTGGGTGATCCACCACTGG
The DNA here is from genome assembly GCF_026875155.1 of Cherax quadricarinatus. Taxonomy (NCBI): domain Eukaryota; kingdom Metazoa; phylum Arthropoda; class Malacostraca; order Decapoda; family Parastacidae; genus Cherax; species Cherax quadricarinatus. The sequence goes on from NC_069478.1 coordinate 24,822,377, forward strand.
TGCCTCGGTGTCCACCACTGGTGCCATTCGGTGACCCACCACTGGGGGCCTCTGTGATCCACCACTGGTGCCTCAGTGATCCCCCCCACTGGTCCCCTCAGTGTGATCCACCACGGGTGCCTCAGTGACCCACCACTGGTGCTCGGTGATCCACCACTGGTGCCTCAGTGACCCAAACCACGGGTTTGCCTCGGTGATCCCCCACTGGTGCCTCAGTGATCCACCACTGGTGCCTCGGTGATCCACCACTGGTGCCTCGGTGATCCACCACTGGTGCCTCGGTGATCCACCACTGGTGCCTCGGTGATCCACCACTGGTGCCTCAGTGATCCACCACTGGTGCCTCAGTGATCCACCACTGGTGCCTCAGTGATCCACCACTGGTGCCTCAGTGATCCACCACAGTCATTAACTGTAATGAAATCTGCTTAACGATGGACCTAAATTCCTCCTCCAGTTCCCCTCCAAGCTCCTCCTCCAGTTCTCCTCCAAGCTCCTCCTCCAGTCACCCTCCTTCATTCTTGTTTCCTTCAGTTTCTCAACACAAGAAACCACCACAACATTCCTTCACTCATCACAACATCAGCCAATTACACATGACAACACATCATGATCCACTAGCACATGAAAACACAGCCACCAGCACATCACATCAGCCTCCAACACGTAACCCAATAAGACAACATCATGAGCCCCCGCAATTGCCTAAAAAAATAACGCACTTTCATGACCCCTCAACAAACATCATATCAATTGGTCAGACAGCAACACAGAAGCACAACATTAGAACACCGCCTGCATAACTCGGCTTATCACTTTTACTGTTAAACATAGTGAATTTTTCCCCAGGAAATGTGTTTCGCCATTGTTAGGGTAGGAGGGTCCCCCCTCCCTCTTCTACAGAAGGAAAGGTCCCTCTCTCTCCTCTACCCTTCCCCCCCCCCTCCTTTCCCTCTCTTCAGAAAAGGTGAGTCCTCTTCTCCATCTACCCTTCCCTCCCTCCCCTTTCCCTCTCTTCACCAGAAGGTAAGAGTCCCCCTCCCATCCCCCTTCCCTCCTCCTCCACAGCAAGGAGACCCCCAAACCCCCTTACTACTGGTGGGCCCACCCCTATTTCCCTATTACACTGGAAGAGTAGTCTACCCCCCCTCCCGCACGGAAAACACCCCCCCTACCACCGGAACTCTACTTCCCCCACAAAGGAAGGGGCGCCCCCCCCCCCGGGGTGCAGCCCCCTTTCCCACGGGAGGGGGTTCTTCTAAAAAATGATCAGGGTCTTGGTAATTTTACTTATTTAAAAAGGAGTGGAGGAATTTGGACACTTGCTTAGGGTTATCTTCCTTTTACTGGAGGTTGTTTTGTAGCGTCTATCACCCCTCCAGACTGATAATGCCCCAAAAACGACTGGAAGTCGTTGGTTTTAATCTGCGATAAATGAGTTAGAAAACAAGCGAGGTGAGAGCTATCATCTAAGGGAAAACTGTTTTAAATTCCCATACTAATAATGCGTACCTCCCGCAGGGAGGGGTGATAGCACTGATAGTCCCCTCCCTTGGCGGGTGATAGCCTGATAGTCCCCTCCCTCTGGCAGTGGTGATGCACTTGTCCCCTCCCTCTGGCAGTGGTGTAGCACTGTAGTCCCTCCCTTTGGCGGGTGTGCACTGATAGTCCCCTACTCTGGCAGTGGTGATAGCATGATGTCACTACCTTGGCAGTGGTGATAGACTGATAGAACCTCCCTCTGGCGTGGTGATAGCACTGATCGTCACCTCCTTGGCGTGGTGTGCATGTAGTCCCCCCTTGGCAGTGGGTAGCCTGTACAGTCACCACCTCTGGCGGGGTGAAGCACGATAGTCCCCTACCTTGGCAGTGGTGTAGCCTGATAGCCCCTTCCCTTGGCAGTGGTGCACCCTATAGCCCCTCCCTTGGCGTGGTGTAGCACTGATAGTCCCCCCCCCCTCGGGCGTGGTGATAGCACTGATTGAACCTACTCTGGCGTGGTGATAGCCTGATAGTCCTTCCTTGGCGTGGTGATAGCAAGAAGTCACCTCCCTCGGAAAGGGTGATAGCCTGATAAGTCACCTACCTCTGGCGTGGTGATAGCATGATAGGTCCCCTCCTCTGGCAGTGGTGAACCCCTGGGGGTCCCTCCCTTGGGAAAAGGGGGTGATAGCATGAACGTCCCCACCTTGGCGTGGTGATAGCATGTACAGTCCCCCTCTGGGGGTGGATAGCCTGATAAGTCACTACCCTGGCAGTGGTGATAGCATGATACAGTCACCTCCTTGGCGTGGTGATAGCACTGATACAGTCACCTACCTCTGGCAGTAGTGTGCATGATACAGTCACCTACCTTGGCAGTGGTGATGATGTACAGCCCCTCCCTTGGGAGTGGTGATGCACTGATACAGTCACCTCCCTTTGGCGGGGTGATGCATGATCAGTCCCTACTCTGGAAAGTGGTGATAGCACTGATACAGTCACCTACCTTGGCAGTAGTGATAGCATGATACAGTCCTACCTCTGGCAGTGGGGGAAGCAGTGTAAGTCCCCTACCTTGGCAGTGGTGTATCACTGAAACAGTCCCTCCTCTGGCGTATGATACCCTAAAAACAGTCCCTCCTCTGGCTGTGTGTAGCACTGAAACAGTACTCCTTTGGCTGGTGATAGCATGTAGTCACCTATCTGGCGTGGTGATGCATGATCAGTCCCCCCTCTGGCAATGTGATAGCACTGATACAGTCATTCCCCCCCCGGAGTAGTGATAGCACTGAACAGTACCTCCCTCTGGCAGGGGTGATAGCATGATACAGTCACCTACCTCTGGCGAGGTGATATCACTGATACAGTCACCTCCCTGGCAGTAGGATAGCACTTTTTTCAGTCACCTACTCTGGCAGTGGTGTATCACATACAGTCACCTCCCTTGGCAGGGGTGATAGCACTGATACGTCACCTACCTTGGAGTGGTGATGCACTGATCAGTCCCACCTTGGCGTGGGTAGCCTGATACATCACCTACTTGGCAGTGGTGATAGCATGATACAGTCATTACCTCTGGCAGTAGTGATGCCTGATACAGTCACCTCTCTGGCGTGGTTGTTTGATGTCAGTAAACCTACCTCTGGCATTGGTGTAGCAGTGATAGTCCCCTACCTTGGCAGTGGTGATATCACGTCGTCCCCTACCTCTGGGAGGGGTGTGCACTGATACATTCCCCTACCTCTGGCGTGGTGTAGACTGATCTCACCTCCTCTGGCAGGGTGTGCATGATCAGTCCCTCCCTTTGGCAGGGGTGATATCATGATACAGTCACTCCCCTCGGCGTGTGATAGCCTGATACGTACCTACCTCTGGCAGTGGGATAGCATGTTACAGTCCCCTCCTCTGGCAGTGGGTAGCACTGTACATCCCTCCCTCTGGAGTGGTGATAGCACTGATACAGTCCCCTCCCTCGGGCAGGGGTGATAGCTGTACCGTCACTTCCCTCTGGCAGTTTGATAGCACGATACAGTCCCCTACTCGGGGCAGTGGTGATGCCTGATACAGTCACCTTACCTTTTTTTGCAGTGGTGATAGGCACTGATAAGTCCCTACTCTGGCAGTGGTGTTAAGCACTTTACAGTCACCTACCTCTGCATTTGGTGTAAGCACTGTTTCAGTCTTTCTACCTCTGGCAGTGGTGATAGACTGATACAGTCACCTCCTCTGGCAGTGGTGATGCACTGATACAGTCACCTCCTCTGGCAGGGGTTTGATTAGCCCGAACGTCCCCTCCCTCTGGCAGTGGTGACAGCACTGATCCGTTCCTACCTCGGCATTTGGTGATGCACTGATCCCAGTCACCTACTTCGGCATAGTGATAGCACTGATACAGTAAACCAACCTCTGGCAGTGGTGATATACTGATCAGTCACCTACCTCTGGCAGTGGTGATATCATGATACAGATCCTACCTCTGGCAGTGGTGTTAGCACTGTACAGTCACCCCCTCGGGCAGTGGTGACGCACTGATACAGTCACTTCACTGGCAGTGGTGACAGCCTATACAGTACTACCTCTGGCAGTGGTGATCCCCTGAACAGTCCCCTCCTTGGCAGTGGTTGATAGCATGTACAGTCACCTACCTCTGGCAGTGGTGATGCACTGTACAGTCCCTCCCTCTGGCAGTGGTGATGGCATGATACGTCACCTCCTATGGCGTGGTGATAGCACTAAATGCAGTCACTTACTCTCTGGCAGTATAAAGATACATGATACAGTCCTTACCTCTGCAGTTGTGTAGCACTGATACAGTTCACCTACTCTGGCAGTTGGTGACAGCATGATACGTCCCCTCCTCTGGCGTGGTACAGCATGATCGTCCTACCTCTGCCAGTGGTGATAGCCTGATACTGCCCACCTACTTCTGGCAGTAGTGTTAGCACTGATCAGTACCTACGTGGCGGGTGTATCACTTACAGCCCAATACCTCTGGCAGTGGTGTTTGCCTGATGCGTCCACTTACCTCGCAGTGGGGGATATCACTGTACAGTCTCCTACCTCGGGCCCGTGGTGATAGCACTGATCAGTCACTACTTGGCGTGGTGACAGCACTGATACAGTCACCTAATCTGGCAGTGGTGTTAGCACTGATACGTCACCTACCTCGGCAGTGGTGTGCACTGTTTACAGTCACCTACCTCTGGCAGTGGTGATAGCCCCTGATACATTTACCTACCTCTGGCAGGGTGTAGCACTGATCGCACCTTACCCTGGCAGTGGTGATAGCACTGTACAGGTACCTACCTCTGGCAGTGGTGAAGCACTGATCCCGTCACTTACCTCTGGCAGAAAGGGATAGCACTGATCATCTTACTCTGGCAGTAGTGATGCACTGATACGTCCCTACCTCGGGCATTTGGTGACGCACTGTCATCACCTCCCTTTTGGCAGTGATGATACACTGATACAGTCACTACTTCTGGCAGAAAGTGATAGCACTGTACAGTCACCCTACCTCTGGCGTGGTAAATTCATGTACAGTCACCTCCTTGGCAGTGGTGTTTCCACTGATACGTCACTTCCCTCTGGCAGTGGTGATAGCACTGCTACAGTCAATTTACCCTGGCGGGGTTTGATATCATGTACAGTCACCTACCTCTGCAGTGGTGATAGCACTGACAGTCCATTACCTCTGGCGTGGTGAAGCACTGTACAGTAACCTACCCTCTGGCGTGGTGATAGCACTGTACAATCACTACCTCTGACAGTAGTGTAGCACTGATTACAGTCACCCTACCTTCTTTTGCAGTGGTGTATCATGATACAGTCACCTACCATCTCGCAGTGGTGATAGAAACTGATTACAGTCACTACTCTGGCAGTGGTGATAGCCACTGATACAGTCACCTACCTCTCGGCAGTGGTGATAGCACTGCTACAGTCACTCTACCTTGGCAGAGGTGATATCACTGATACAGCACTACTCTGGCAAGTAGTGATAGCACGCATACAGTCACCTACCTCTGGCGTGGTGATTCACTGTACAGTCACCTACCTAGGCGTGTGATAGCACTGATTACAGTTCACTACCCCCTCGCCATGGTGTAGCACTGAGACAGTCACATACCTCTGGCATGGTGATAGCACTGATACCGTCACCTACCTCTGGCATGTCGTAGAAAGGATACAGTCACTTACCTCTGGCAGTTGATAGCACTTCCGTCACCCTACCTCTGCCAAAGTGGTGTATAGCACTGCTACAGTCCACCTCCCTCTGGCCGTGGTGATAGCACTGATAACAGTCCCCTACCTCTGGCATGGTGATAGCACCCTGTACAGTCACCTACTCTAGGCAGTGGTGATAGCACTGACAGTCACCTACCTTGCATGGTGTGATAGCACTGATACAGTCAACTACCTCTGGCAGGGTGATAGACTGATTTACAGTCCACCTACCTCTGGCAGTGGAGATAAGCACTGATCAGTCACCTACCTCTGGAGTGGTGACGCACTGAATACATGTCACTACCTACTGGCAGTGGTGTGTAGCATGATACAGTCAACTACTTCTGGCAGTAGTGTAGACATGATACGTCCCTACTCTGCAGTGTGATTCATGATACAGTCACCTACCCTGGCAGTGGTGATATCACTGTACAGTTCCTACCTCGGCAGTGGTGATAGCACTGATACAGTCACCTACCTCTGGCAGTGGTGACAGCACTGATACAGTCACCTACATCTGGCAGTGGTGACGCACTGATTACAGTCACCTACCTCTGGCAGTGGTGATAGCTCTGATACAGTCACCTACCTCTGGCAGTGGTGATAGCACTGATACAGTCACCTACCTCTGGCAGTGGTGATAGCACTGATACAGTCACCTACCTCTGGCAGTGGTGATAGCACTGATACAGTCACCTACCTCTGGCAGTGGTGATAGCACTGATGCAGTCACTTACCTCTGGCAGTAGTGATAGCACTGATACAGTCACTTACCTCTGGCAGTAGTGATAGCACTGATACAGTCACCTACCTCTGGCAGTGGTGACAGCACTGATACAGTCACCTACCTCTGGCAGTGGTGATAGCACTGATACAGTCACCTACTTCTGGCAGTAGTGATAGCACTGATACAGTCACCTACCTCTGGCAGTGGTGATATCACTGATACAGTCACCTACCTCTGGCAGTGGTGATAGCACTGATACAGTCACTTACCTCTGGCAGTGGTGATAGCACTGATACAGTCACCTACCTCTGGCAGTGGTGATAGCACTGATACAATCACCTACCTCTGACAGTGGTGATAGCACTGATACAGTCACCTACCTCTGGCAGTGGTGATAGCACTGATACAGTCACCTACCTCTGGCAGTGGTGATAGCACTGATACAGTCACTTACCTCTGGCTGTAGTGATAGCACTGATACAGTCACCTACCTCTGGCAGTGGTGATATCACTGATACAGTCACCTACCTCTGGCAGTGGTGACAGCACTGATACAGTCACCTACCTCTGGCAGTGGTGATAGCACTGATACAGTCACCTACCTCTGGCAGTGGTGATATCACTGATACAGTCACCTACCTCTGGCAGTGGTGATAGCACTGATACAGTCACCTACCTCTGGCAGTGGTGATAGCACTGATACAGTCACCTACCTCTGGCAGTGGTGATAGCACTGATACAGTCACCTACCTCTGGCAGTGGTGACAGCACTGATACAGTCACCTACCTCTGGCAGTGGTGATAGCACTGATACAATCACCTACCTCTGGCAGTGGTGATAGCACTGATACAGTCACCTACCTCTGGCAGTGGTGATAGCACTGATACAGTCACCTACCTCTGGCAGTGGTGATAGCACTGATACAGTCACCTACCTCTGGCAGTGGTGATAGCACTGATACAGTCACCTACCTCTGGCAGTGGTGATAGCACTGATACAGTCACCTACCTCTGGCAGTGGTGATAGCACTGATACAGTCACCTACCTCTGGCAGTAGTGATAGCACTGACACAGTCACCTACCTCTGGCAGTGGTGATAGCACTGATACAGTCACCTACCTCTGGCAGTGGTGATAGCACTGATACAATCACCTACCTCTGGCAGTGGTGATAGCACTGATACAGTCACCTACCTCTGGCAGTGGTGATAGCACTGATACAATCACCTACCTCTGGCAGTGGTGATAGCACTGATACAGTCACCTACCTCTGGCAGTGGTGATAGCACTGATACAGTCACCTACCTCTGGCAGTGGTGATAGCACTGATACAGTCACGTATCTCTGGCAGTGGTGATAGCACTGATACAGTCACGTATCTCTGGGGCAGACTGAATCACCATCTTCAGAAGACGAGAAAGTTAGTTTTAGAAAAGAGACCACGAGGACACAGACTGGACAGGGAGCCACCACATCTATGTCATGTTTTCTTTGGTACTCAACTAGTTGTGGTTGCAGTGGGGAGAGTTATAGCTCCTGACCCCGCCTCTCTCTATAATGGACCTCACTTTACCCAGCAGCAGCAGCATGACCTGGGAGACTTCACTAGCAAGACCATTGTTAAGAACCCACAGAAGAATGAATAACAATGTTTACTTCTGCCTATTTAAGTCCGCCAGCTCAGGCTGACACATTTCACTATTTTGTTGTTCTCGTGTAACTCGTATACAATACTACAGCAGCACACTGCGAGTGTTCATAAATATCTTCAATAATAAAAGGGTATTACCTCAGTGCTCTCCCACCACAGGTGGGAGGAGAGCTCCCCTGCTCCCCCACCACAGGTGGGAGGAGAGCACCCCTGCTCCCCACCACAGGTGGGAGGGGAGCACCCCTGCTCCCCACCACAGGTGGGAGGGGAGCACCCCTGCTCCCCACCACTGTTGGGAGGAGAGCACCCCTGCTCCCCACCACAGGTGGGAGGGGAGCACCACTGCTCCCCACCACTGTTGGGAGGAGAGCACCCCTGCTCCCCACCACAGGTGGGAGGGGAGCACCACTGCTCCCCACCACTGTTGGGAGGAGAGCACCCCTGCTCCCCACCACAGGTGGGAGGGGAGCACCCCTGCTCCCCACCACAGGTGGGAGGGGAGCTCCCCTGCTCCCCACCACAGGTGGGAGGGGAGCACCCCTGCTCCCCACCACAGGTGGGAGGGGAGCACCACTGCTTCCCGCACCACAGGTGGGAGGGGAGCACCACTGCTCCCCACCACAGGTGGGTGGGAAGCACCACTGCTCCCCAGCACAGGTGGAGGGGAGCACCACTGCTCCCCACCCACAGGTGGGTGGGAAGCACCACTGCTCCCCACCACAGGTGGGAGGGGAGCACCCCTGCTCCCCACCACAGGTGGGTGGGAAGCACCACTGCTCCCCACCACAGGTGGTGGGAAGCACCACTGCTCCCCACCACAGGTGGGAGGGGAGCACCACTGCTCCCCACCACAGGTGGGAGGGAAGCACCACTGCTCCCCACCACAGGTGGGAGGGGAGCACCACTGCTCCCCACCACAGGTGGGAGGGAAGCACCACTGCTCCCCACCACAGGTGGGTGGGAAGCACCACTGCTCCCCACCACAGGTGGGAGGGGAGCACCACTGCTCCCCACCACAGGTGGGAGGGGAGCACCACTGCTCCCCACCACAGGTGGGAGGGGAGCACCCTGCTCCCCACCACAGGTGGGAGGGAGCACCACTGCTCCCCACCACAGGTGGGAGGGGAGCACCACTGCTCCCCACCACAGGTGGGAGGGGAGCACCCCTGCTCCCCACCACAGGTGGGAGGGGAGCACCACTGCTCCCCACCACAGGTGGGAGGGGAGCACCACTGCTCCCCACCACAGGTGGGAGGGGAGCACCACTGCTCCCCACCACAGGTGGGAGGGGAGCACCACTGCTCCCCACCACAGTGGGAGGGGAGCACCACTGCTCCCCACCACAGGCGGGAGGGGAGCACCACTGCTCCCCCACCACAGGTGGGAGGGAGCACCACTGCTCCCCACCACAGGTGGGAGGGGAGCACCACTGCTCCCCACCACAGGTGGGAGGGGAGCACCACTGCTCCCCACCACAGGTGGGAGGGGAGCACCACTGCTCCCCACCACAGGTGGGAGGGGAGCACCACTGCTCCCCACCACAGGTGGGAGGGGAGCACCACTGCTCCCCACCACAGGTGGGAGGGGAGCACCACTGCTCCCCACCACAGGTGGGAGGGGAGCACCCCTGCTCCCCACCACAGGTGGGAGGGGAGCACCACTGCTCCCCACCACAGGTGGGAGGGGAGCACCCCTGCTCCCACCACAAGGTGGGAGGGGAGCACCCCTGCTCCCCACCACAGGTGGGAGGGGAGCACCACTGCTCCCCACCACAGGTGGGAGGGGAGCACCCCTGCTCCCCACCACAGGTGGGATGGGGAGCACCCCTGCTCCCCACCACAGGTGGGAGGGGAGCACCACTGCTCCCCACCACAGGTGGGAGGGGAGCACCACTGCTCCCCACCACAGGTGGGAGGGGAGCACCCCTGCTCCCCACCACAGGTGGGAGGGGGAGCACCCCTGCTCCCCACCACAGGTGGGAGGGGAGCACCACTGCTCCCCACCACAGGTGGGAGGGGAGCACCCCTGCTCCCCACCACAGGTGGGAGGGGAGCACCACTGCTCCCCACCACAGGTGGGAGGGGAGCACCACTGCTCCCCACCACAGGTGGGAGGGGAGCACCACTGCTCCCCACCACAGGTGGGGGGGAGCACCACTGCTCCCCACCACAGGTGGGAGGGGAGCACCACTGCTCCCCACCACAGGTGGGAGGGGAGCACCACTGCTCCCCACCACAGGTGGGAGGGGAGCACCACTGCTCCCCACCACAGGTGGGAGGGGAGCACCACTGCTCCCCACCACAGGTGGGAGGGGAGCACCACTGCTCCCCACCACAGGTGGGAGGGGAGCACCACTGCTCCCCACCACAGGTGGGAGGGGAGCACCACTGCTCCCCACCACAGGTGGGAGGGGAGCACCACTGCTCCCCACCACAGGTTTGAGGGAGCACCACTGCTCCCCACCACAGGTGGGAGGGGAGCACCACTGCTCCCCACCACAGGTGGGAGGGAGCACCACTGCTCCCCACCACAGGTGGGAGGGAGCACCACTGCTCCCCACCACAGGTGGGAGGGGAGCACCACTGCTCCCCACCACAGGTGGGAGGGAGCACCACTTGCTCCCCACCACTGGTGGGAGGGGAGCACCACTGCTCCCCACCACAGGTGGGGAGGGGAGCACCACTGCTCCCCACCACTGGTGGGAGGGGAGCACCACTGCTCCCCACCACTGGTGGGAGGGGAGCACCACTGCTCCCCACCACAGGTGGTAGGGGAGCACCACTGCTCCCCACCACAGGTGGGAGGGGAGCACCACTGCTCCCCACCACTGGTGGGAGGGGAGCACCACTGCTCCCCACCACAGGTGGTAGGGGAGCACCACTGCTCCCCACCACAGGTGGGAGGGGAGCACCACTGCTCCCCACCACAGGTGGGAGGGGAGCACCACTGCTCCCCACCACAGGTGGTAGGGGAGCACCACTGCTCCCCACCACAGGTGGGAGGGGAGCACCACTGCTCCCCACCACAGGTGGTAGGGGAGCACCACTGCTCCCCACCACAGGTGGGAGGGGAGCACCACTGCTCCCCACCACAGGTGGTAGGGGAGCACCACTGCTCCCCCACCACAGGTGGGAGGGAGCACCACTGCTCCCCACCACAGGTGGGAGGGGAGCACCACTGCTCCCCACCACAGGTGGGAGGGAGCACCACTGCTCCCCACCACAGGTGGGAGGGGAGCACCCCTGCTCCCCACCACAGGTGGGAGGGGAGCACCCCTGCTCCCCACCACAGGTGGGAGGGGAGCACCCCTGCTCCCCACCACAGGTGGGAGGGGAGCACCACTGCTCCCCACCACAGGTGGGAGGGGAGCACCCCTGCTCCCCACCACAGGTGGGAGGGGAGCACCCCTGCTCCCCACCACAGGTGGGAGGGGAGCACCCCTGCTCCCCACCACAGGTGGGAGGGGAGCACCACTGCTCCCCACCACAGGTGGGAGGGGAGCACCCCTGCTCCCCCACCACAGGTGGGAGGGGAGCACCACTGCTCCCCACCACAGGTGGGAGGGGAGCACCACTGCTCCCCACCACAGGTGGGAGGGGAGCTCCCCTGACTCAGTAATAAGCTTCCTCCATATTCACAACCTTTTTCTTTCTCGTCTTCATTAATATTCAAGTATAAAATCGAATTCATAAAGATTCATCATAATCTGATTTTGATATTTATATATCAGTAGCAGCAACTGATATACCTTCTGCCAGGCCTTAGAAAATTCTCCTGTTGCTGTCTTGCAACACTGCACAGCTCCTGATAACGCACTGAGAAGTGTGAAAGTACTTGAGCTAAAGATTCCCCCCCCCCGTGGTTTGTTTTTCATAGTTGATATATATATATATATATATATATATATATATATATATATATATATATGTGTGGTGTGTGTGTGTGTGTGTGTGTCGTGCCGAATAGGCAGAACTTGCGATCTTGGCTTAAATAGCAACGCTCATCTTGCCATATAGGACAAGAGAAAATTTGTGTATGCAATAATTTCGCCAAAATCATTCTGAACCTAACGAAAAAAATATATTTCACAGTATTTGTTTAGTATTAAATTATTGTAAACAAATCTAAAATATATTTAGTTGGGTTAGGCTAAAATAAATTGCTCTTGTTATAATAAGGTTAGGTAAGTTTTCTAAGATTCTTTTGGTGCAAAATTATAATTTTTTACATCAACATTATGAAAAAAATATATCTTTAAACGTATAAGAGAAAATTTCCGAAAGGACTTAATTTTAAATGAGTTCTTGCTAATTGGCCAGTTTTACATATTCGGCACGACATATATATATAATATATATATATATATATATATATATATATATATATATATATATATATATATATATATATATATATATATATCATATATATATCATATAATTATAATAATTTGGGAGCGCTAAACCCGTAGGATTATACAGCACATGTCCGGGGGGATGGAAGGCAGTCAGGCTCAATACACTGCATATTAAACTTGTGGCTGCCATTATATTTAAATATCAGTGTAAAAGTTAACTGGGTGGTGGGCACGTGTGTGTGTGTTTACCAACATTATCACAGAGTTTAGCTGGACTCTAGAAGATACATGAATGTTGCATCCGTCAGTTCCTCACTTATGGTGTAACTGAGGAAACTGGAACTAGGAGGGGAAATATCACTAATTTTAATCTCTTAGTGGTTGGAAAAACTAACGTGAAGGACTAAGGAGCGTTAATGTCAGAGGACCTCACTCTGAAGGATCACAACAGTGGCATTATCACAGCTGCGAAGTAACTGAGAGGATGAATAACGAGAACCTTCAAAACAAGACACACCAAACCATTAAAGATCCTCTTTAAGCCACGTCTTCTCTCTCTCTCAGCTGGAATAGTGTAACGAGTAAGGATAATAGAGACCATCAACCCTTACTTCAGTAGTTGAGAAGCAAGTATAGGAGCGGAGTCTCGACCCCTGCAGCCACAACTAGGAAGGTACAGGCAGCCCACAAGAGGGACGGGTATAAAGCGTGTATCATACATCAAACAAGTCAGGGCAAGTTAGACTAAACTTTTCCTCCCCGAGACACAAACTATAAGAGACGAAACATTGCACAGGGATTTCAGAGCCCACCCTCAGATCCCCCAGTTGGAGGTGGCTGCTTTTTTGAGTAATTCATGAGAATCAATTTGCTGATGATGGTTGTAAGTTAATGTCACTTGGGAACATTTAATTTTGGACACAAAACAAGACCACACACCTAAATATTGGTGTATGATTAGGTGGCAGTGATGGTGTTGTGGGGTGACTCAGGATTATGGCAGTGGTGAATGTTGTGGTGCTTTTGGTGGTGATGGTGTTGTGGGGTGACTCAGGATTATGGCAGTGGTGAATGTTGTGGTGCTTTTGGTGGTGATGGTGTTGTGGGGTGACTCAGGATTATAGCAGTGGTGAATGTTGTGGTGTTTATGGTGGTGATGGTGTTGTGGGGTGACTCAGGATTATGGCAGTGGTGAATGTTGTGGTGTTTTTGGTGGTGATGGTGTTGTGGGGTGACTCAGGATTATGGCAGTGGTGAATGTTGTGGTGTTTTTGGTGGTGATGGTGTTGTGGGGTGACTCAGGATTATGGCAGTGGTGAATGTTGTGGTGTTTATGGTGGTGATGGTGTTGTGGGGTGACTCAGGATTATGGCAGTGGTGAATGTGGTGTTTTTGGTGGTGATGGTGTTGTGGGGTGACTCAGGATTGTGTTGTTGGTGGTGTTGATGTCTGGCAGTATAACAAGTATACCTCATTACTACTCAATAACACATACTGGTGTTTGTTACAGGAAGCAGCAGTAAAGGCGTCAGCAGAGCAAGATGGTGGGAGGCTGCTGCATACAATGACTGTGTTGGTAATAAAAGTGACAACAACACTGGTTGATGTTCTTAAATCACCAAGAAGACGGTATTTGTGAGGAGATACTGGTGTTGTGAATACCAGAAATGACATAGAGATGTAGAACAGTATGTGTGAAGAGTTACTGTTACGTCAGGATTGTGAAGAAACACCTGAAGATAAGGGACAGTTTATGTAATGAGTTGATTGTGAAAATAGTAGCAGGTTGATATGTAACGAGGTAGCGTTGCCGCTGCTGCAGCTGCGAGTACTAAGAGGAAAGATGTAAAACTAAGGGAGACAACTCCTAACTTTGTGTGATGGATAGTCAGGGAAGCATCAGAGAAAACTAAGAGGAAGAGCCTTGCAGAAGCTCACTAATGACTCAAGATGAATAGCTCTTCTCTGAATTTTTAATGAAGGCGAGCTTCGTAGCGTGTCAGAGCAGTACTCAAGAGCGTTAACTGTAAATCACAAGAATCTGAGAGGTAAAATATATTTGCAACCTCACCAGAATTTATAACACTCTAGAGGCGCCTCTGGCATTCGCAGAAATGCGAGACGCTTTCCAGGATAATGTAAGAGCTGTCTGGAAAATCAAAACTTAATCGTAAATTTATTAGGTTCTACAGAGGAACTTGCATTTAAACCTGCATTTATGACTACAAGACTAATATTAAGAAAAACCAAGAAGTAACTGAACACAAATATACTCAAGTGTGAGCTGAATCAAGTCCAATACAGGAACATACATCTAAATTCCATATTACAAAAATATATCACTATTAAACCGCTAGCGACATACTAAAAACCAGCATCAACACACTATATAACACAAAGTGTACATTACACGTTACAATGATACCGCTACAATGTTTTTATTAATAGTGGTGTTAGTATCGTTATTGTTTGGTCATTCGTCAGAATAAACCACCAGACACGAGTCTTCATCATGAGTCGTTCAGTGGTGGCGACTGGGACAAGGCAACACTGTGTTGATCCCGACAGTCTTGTGTACCTGTTATTAACAATATCATTGACTCAACTAGGGATCACTCTCACACCTGACACTCATCTTGTGACCTACAATTCCTTCTTCAGTTGTTGCGTTATGTATAACGCTTTCATCAGACTCGTTTATCCTCAGGTGACAGAGTACATGTACCATCTACCACCCAATGTATTGTTCCTATGTTAATAGGGTAGTGGTAGTGCAGGACAGTAAGGTAGTGGGGGTGATGGAGTGGAGATAGAGTAGTGGTGGTGTAGTGAAGATTGCCCCCCCCTCCCCACTAACACAGTGATGGAGTGGGGATAGAGTAGTGGTGGTGTAGTGAAGATTGCCCCCCCTCCCCACTAACACAGTGATGGAGTGGGGATAGAGTAGTGGTGGTGTAGTGAAGATTGCCCCCCCTCCCCACTAACACAGTGATGGAGTGGGGATAGAGTAGTGGTGGTGTAGTGAAGATTGCCCCCCTCCCCACTAACACAGTGATGGAGTGGGGATAGAGTAGTGGTGGTGTAGTGAAGATTGCCCCCCCTCCCCACTAACACAGTGATGGAGTGGGGATAGAGTAGTGGTGGTGTAGTGAAGATTGCCCCCCCTCCCCACTAACACAGTGATGGAGTGGGGATAGAGTAGTGGTGGTGTAGTGAAGATTGCCCCCCCTCCCCACTAACACAGTGATGGAGTGGGGATAGAGTAGTGGTGGTGTAGTGAAGATTGCCCCCCCCTCCCCACTAACACAATCACCTTTAAGGCCCAGCACCCTCCCTGTGGTCCCCTCCACATTGTATAAACATGACAAGAGATTTGGTTATAGATGCGTGGGTATTTGTGTGTGCGGTCTGCTGATCCTTCCCATAACACCGTTCACTAACCACTGCTACTTCCCTAGATACACTCACGTGTCTGCCAGCTCCCTTCCCCTCTTACACACACACACACACACTACGCCGCCCCCATCACTTGGTCAGTCAGATTGTTGGTACTAGCAGGACGCAGTCCAGTGCAGGCATCACAGACATGGTTTTGTTGGTAATTTCTTTACTGATGAGAAAAATTAAACAAAATCTTGGACCATTTACAATAATTGAGTTAAATTTGAGAAGACTTACTGTACTCTTTGTAACTCTATTGTGATCATAGAACGTAATATATCCCACAGTCACCTACGGCCAGCAGTAACAGCCTAGTTGATCAGGCCCTGATCCATCGGGAGGCCTGGTCATGGACCGGGCCGCGGGGGCGTTGATCCCCGGAATAACCTCCAGGTAAGTCTCTTATATCACTCTTGTGCTCTACTGGTGTAGTGTAAAGCAGCCACCCTCCACTTTCTTGGATGACGATCGATTACCTCCAATAACAAAGTGCTATATGACCCCTACGGTTTTAGCACTCCATGAATACAACAACAACAACGGCAATCACGTCTGATAATGCACGCTATCACAAAGTACATCTCTCAAAAAAGAGTGAAAAAGATGGTACCGTAACCAGCAAGAACTGGTGGGTAGTGAGAGGCTCTGCTTGCTCCACAAGGGAATCTAATCCCACCCTGGTATTTACCTGGGCTCTGTACGCTCTGCTTTAGTACCCAGTGTTACATAAAATCAAAATTAAGGCCTCTGTAATAATATAAAAGGAATTGGGCACTGGCAGTGTTATGTGCACTGAGAGATGCGTCCAGCACTGTAATAATACCTGGAGCAATGTGTAGCGCTACAGTGAACTCACTGTATAACTGCACTGTGAGAGTAGCCTGTAAGTGTACTGTGAATGTGTGTAACTGTATAACTGCACTGTGAGAGTAGCCTGTAACTGTACTGTGAATTTGTGTAACTGTAGCGTGAATGTAAGTGTGTAAGTGTAGCGTGAATGTAAGTGTGTAAGTGTAGCGTGAATGTAAGTGTGTAAGTGTAGCGTGAATGTAAGTGTGTAAGTGTAGCGTGAGTCATATAGCACAATAATAACATGGGAGAGGCAGTCATTACGGAGATATAAAAGTTTATAGCAGAAACATTACTGCTTCAAGAGTGACTCTCTCGCTCACTCTTACTGCTTCAAGAGTGACTCTCTCGCTCACTCTTACTGCTTCAAGAGTGACTCTCTCGCTCACTCTTACTGCTTCAAGAGTGACTCTCTCGCTCACTCTTACTGCTTCAAGAGTGACTCTCTCGCTCACTCTTACAGCTTCAAGAGTGACTCTCTCGCTCACTCTTACTGCTTCAAGAGTGACTCTCTCGCTCACTCTTACTGCTTAAAAGAGTGACTCTCTCGCTCACTCTTACTGCTTCAAGAGTGACTCTCTCGCTCACTCTTACTGCTTCAAGAGTGACTCTCCTCGCTCACTCTATGCTTCAAGAGTGACTCTCTCGCTCATCTTACTGCTTCAAGAGTGACTCTCTCGCTCACTCTTACTGCTTCAAGAGTGACTCTCTCGCTCACTCTTACTGCTTCAAGAGTGACTCTCTCGCTCACTCTTACTGCTTCAAGAGTGACTCTCTCGCTCACTCTTACTGCTTCAAGAGTGACTCTCTCGCTCACTCTTACTGCTTCAAGAGTGACTCTCTCGCTCACTCTTACTGCTTCAAGAGTGACTCTCTCGCTCACTCTTACTGCTTCAAGAGTGACTCTCTCGCTCACTCTTACTGCTTCAAGAGTGACTCTCTCGCTCACTCTTACTGCTTCAAGAGTGACTCTCTCGCTCACTCTTACTGCTTCAAGAGTGACTCTCTCGCTCACTCTTACTGCTTCAAGAGTGACTCTCGCTCACTCTTACTGCTTCAAGAGTGACTCTCTCGCTCACTCTTACTGCTTCATGAGTGACTCTCTCGCTCACTCTTACTGCTTCAAGAGTGACTCTCTCGCTCACTCTTACTGCTTCATGAGTGACTCTCTCGCTCACTCTTACTGCTTCAAGAGTGACTCTCTCGCTCACTCTTACTGCTTCAAGAGTGACTGACTCTCACTCTTACTGCTTCAAGAGTGACTCTCGCTCACTCTTACTGCTTCAAGAGTGACTGACTCTCACTCTTACTGCTTCAAGAGTGACTCTCGCTCACTCTTACTGCTTCAAGAGTGACTGACTCTCACTCTTACTGCTTCATGAGTGACTCTCTCGCTCACTCTTACTGCTTCAAGAGTGACTCTCGCTCACTCTTACTGCTTCAAGAGTGACTCTCTCTCACTCTTACTGCTTCAAGAGTGACTGACTCTCACTCTTACTGCTTCAAGAGTGAGTCTCTCTCGCTCACTCTTACTGCTTCAAGAGTGACTCTCTCGCTCACTCTTACTGCTTCAAGAGTGACTCGCTCACTCTTACTGCTTTAAGAGTGACTCGCTCACTCTTACTGCTTTAAGAGTGACTCGCTCACTCTTACTGCTTCAAGAGTGACTCTCTCGCTCACTCTTACTGCTTCAAGAGTGACTCTCTCGCTCACTCTTACTGCTTCAAGAGTGACTGACTCTCACTCTTACTGCTTCAAGAGTGACTGACTCTCACTCTTACTGCTTCAAGAGTGACTCTCGCTCACTCTTACTGCTTCAAGAGTGACTGACGCTCACTCTTACTGCTTCAAGAGTGACTCTCTCGCTCACTCTTACTGCTTCAAGAGTGACTCGCTCACTCTTACTGCTTCAAGAGTGACTCTCTCGCTCACTCTTACTGCTTCAAGAGTGACTCTCTCGCTCACTCTTACTGCTTCAAGAGTGACTCGCTCACTCTTACTGCTTCAAGAGTGACTCTCTCGCTCACTTTTACTGCTTTAAGAGGGGACTCGCTCACTCTTACTGCTTCAAGAGTGACTGACTCCCTCACTCTTACTGCTTCAAGAGTGACTGACTCTCTCACTCTTACTGCTTCAAGAGTGACTGACTCTCTCACTCTTACTGCTTCAAGAGTGACTGACTCTCTCACTCTTACTGCTTCAAGAGTGACTGACTCTCACTCTTACTGCTTCAAGAGTGACTCGCTCACTCTTACTGCTTCAAGAGTGACTCGCTCACTCTTACTGCTTCAAGAGTGACTCGCTCACTCTTACTGCTTCAAGAGTGACTTCGCTCACTCTTACTGCTTCAAGAGTGACTCTCTCGCTCACTCTTACTGCTTCAAGAGTGACTCTCTCGCTCACTCTTACTGCTTCAAGAGTGACTCTCTCGCTCACTCTTACTGCTTCAAGAGTGAGTCTCTCGCTCACTCTTACTGCTTCAAGAGTGACTCGCTCACTCTTACTGCTTCAAGAGTGACTCTCTCGCTCACTCTTACTGCTTCAAGAGTGACTCTCTCGCTCACTCTTACTGCTTCAAGAGTGACTGACTCTCACTCTTACTGCTTCAAGAGTGACTCTCTCACTCTTACTGCTTCAAGAGTGACTCTCTCTCACTCTTACTGCTTCAAGAGTGACTCTCTCGCTCACTCTTACTGCTTCAAGAGTGACTGACTCTCACTCTTACTGCTTCAAGAGTGACTGACTCTCACTCTTACTGCTTCAAGAGTGACTGACTCTCACTCTTACTGCTTCAAGAGTGACTCTCTCGCTCACTCTTACTGCTTCAAGAGTGACTCTCTCGCTCACTCTTACTGCTTCAAGAGTGACTCTCTCGCTCACTCTTACTGCTTCAAGAGTGACTCTTTTGCTCACTCTTACTCTTCCTTCTAACACATTTTTCCTCTTATTTCTTTTATCCCAGCAGATGAACCAGATTGTGATGGCCGTGAGGACCAACGAATCGCTAACAGCAACAACCTGACTGAATAGGCAGTCAACTTGGCATGAAATTTTTTTCCAAGGACTTGGCGGGGTTCGAACCGTAGGCTTAGCGTGTCCCTAGTTCTGAAGTCTGTACTATAATGGCTATAACAGAGATCTGGTCTGGGACCGGACCGCGGGGGCGCTGACCCCTAGAAGCAACACAAGACAAACACAAGAGAACTGTATCCCGGGACACGTGTGTGCAGGTACAACATAACACTACCATTACTCAATATAGTGGATCTAGCTCCTGTCCTTTCTACCTCATTATTTACGTTACAAAAGCCTTCGGTGGATGCTATCATGCTGGTTAAGGTTCTGGATCCAAGAAACTGGAGTTACATTTACCTTTCATGGGTCAAACCTGATTACCTCGCATTTCCGGGAAATTCCCAACAATAACAATAAGATTATAACATAATTTAATAATAATAATAATAATAATAATAATACCAGAGAGTATAAGACAATTGTCTTGCAGGTAATTTCGACTTTTACAAAGGGTTGAGCTCACTTCTCAAGTATTTTACTTCTCCTTCCACATTTTCTTACTGAATCCTGATTAATTGTCTGAGAAAACTTGGGGACGGCCGGATAATTGGCCAGTGAATGATTAAGTGAGCGAGGAAGACTATCTTCTTACTATGATAGTCATGTAGTCTTCCAAACACCTCTCTACCTATAGTCTGCCATGTAGTGGAGGCAGGATCCAGACATAGCTTTAAGTAGAGGTACGATAAGGCTCTTGGAGCAGGGAGAGAGTGGATCCTGTGGCGACTAGTAAATAGGCAGGGTCAAGAGCTAAGACTCAACCCCTACAACCACAAAAAGGTGAGTACACAACACACACACACACACACACACACACACAGGAAGTGATGTAGTGGAGGCAGGATCCATACATAGCTTGAAGAAGACGTATGATAAAGCTAATGGAGCAGGAAGAGTGATCTAGTAGGCGGGCCAGGAGCTGTAACTCGACCCCTGCACCCACAGCTAGGTGAGTACACATACACAGACCCAAAAATATTCCCCAATACAATGTGTAAACTACGAAATACTGGGAAATAAAATACAAACTATAACACCGGATGATAAGAGTTTTGAGAAAACGTGGAATGATAAGAGGCGATAATTGACGGAAGAGACAACTTGTGATAATGTTGGGTTAACGCTGATTACTTCCTTCAAGTAACCATAACCCATATACCTATTACTCCCTATTACTCTCAAGTAACCATAACCCATCTACCTATTACTCCCTATTACTCTCAAGTAACCATAACCCATCTACCTATTACTCTCTTCAAGTAACCATAACCCATCTACCTATTACTCTCTTCAAGTAACCATAACCCATCTACCTATTACTCTCTTCAAGTAACCATAACCCATCTACCTATTACTCTCTTCAAGTAACCATAACCCATATACCTATTACTCTCTTCAAGTAACCATAACCCATTTACCTATTACTCTCTTCAAGTAACCATAACCCATCTACCTATTACTCTCTTCAAGTAACCATAACCCATCTACCTATTACTCTCTTCAAGTAACCATAACCCATCTACCTATTACTCTCTTCAAGTAACCATAACAAATCTACCTATTACTCTCTTCAAGTAACCATAACAAATCTACCTATTACTCTCTTCAAGTAACCATAACCCATCTACCTATTACTCTCTTCAAGTAACCATAATCCATCTACCTATTACTCTCTTCAAGTAACCATAACCCATCTACCTATTTTCTCTCTTCAAGTAACCATAACCCATCTACCTATTACTCTCTTCAAGTAACCATAACCCATATACCTATTACTCTCTTCAAGTAACCATAACCCATATACCTATTACTCTCTTCAAGTAACCATAACCCATCTACCTATTACTCTCTTCAAGTAACCATAACCCATCTACCTATTACTCTCTTCAAGTAACCATAACCCATATACCTATTACTCTCCAAGTAACCATAACCCATATACCTATTTACTCTCTTCAAGTAACCATAACCCATATACCTATTACTCTCTTCAAGTAACCATAACCCATCTACCTATTACTCTCTTCAAGTAACCATAACCCATATACCTATTACTTTCAAGTAACCATAACCCATCTACCTATTACTCTCTTCAAGTAACCATAACCCATCTACCTATTACTCTCTTCAAGTAACCATAACCCATATACCTATTACTCTCCTCAAGTAACCATAACCCATCTACCTATTACTCCCTATTACTCTCCAAGTAACCATAACCCATCTACCTATTACTCTCTTCAAGTAACCATAACCCATCTACCTATTACTCTCTTCAAGTAACCATAACCCATCTACCTATTACTCTCTTCAAGTAACCATAACCCATATACCTATTACTCTCCAAGTAACCATAACCCATATACCTATTACTCTCAAGTAACCATAACCCATCTACCTATTACTCTCAAGTAACCATAACCCATCTACCTATTACTCTCCAAGTAACCATAAGCCATCTACCTATTACTCTCTTCAAGTAACCATAACCCATCTACCTATTACTCTCTTCAAGCAACCATAACCCATATACCTTTTTACTCTCTCCAAGTAAACCATAACCCATCTACCTATTACTCTCTTCAAGTAACCATAACCCATCTACCTATTACTCTCTTCAAGTAACCATAACCCATCTACCTATTACTCTCTCCAAGTAACCATAACCCATCTACCTATTACTCTCTTCAAGTAACCATAACCCATCTACCTATTATTCTCTTCAAGTAACCATAACCCATCTACCTATTATTCTCTTCAAGTAACCATAACCCATCTACCTATTACTCTCTTCAAGTAACCATAACCCATATACCTATTACTCTCCAAGTAACCATAACCCATCTACCTATTACTCTCCAAGTAACCATAACCCATATACCTATTACTCTCAAGTAACCATAACCCATATACCTATTACTCTCTTCAAGTAACCATAACCCATATACCTATTACTCTCCAAGTAACCATAACCCATATACCTATTACTCTCCAAGTAAACCATAAAACCCATATACCTATTACTCTCTTCAAGTAACCATAACCCATATACCTATTACTCTCCAAGTAACCATGACCCATATACCTATTACTCTCTTCAAGTAACCATAACCCATATACCTATTACTCTCCAAGTAACCATAACCCATATACCTATTACTCTCTTCAAGTAACCATAACCCATATACCTATTACTCTCTTCAAGTAACCATAACCCATATACCTATTACTCTCTTCAAGTAACCATAACCCATATACCTATTACTCTCTTCAAGTAACCATAACCCATATACCTATTACTCTCTTCCAAGTAACCATAAACCATATACCTATTACTCTCTCCAAGTAACCATAACCCATCCACCTATTACTCTCTTCAAGTAGCCATAACCCATCTACCTATTACTCTCCAAGTAACCATAACCCATCTACCTATTACTCTATTCAAGTAACCATAACCCATCTACCTATTACTCTCTTCCAAGTAACCATAACCCATCTACCTATTACTCTCTTCAAGTAACCATAACCCATCTACCTATTACTCTATTCAAGTAACCATAACCCATCCACCTATTACTCTCTTCAAGTAACCATAACCCATCTACCTATTACTCTCTTCAAGTAACCATAACCCATATACCTATTAGAGAGAGAGAGAGAGAGAGAGAGAGAGAGAGAGAGAGAGACAGAGAGAGACAGAGAGAGACAGAGAGAACAGAGAGAGAGAGAGAGAGAGAGAGAGAGAGAGAGAGAGAGAGAGGAGAGAGAGAGAGAGAGAGAGAGAGAGAGAGAGAGACAGAGAGAGATAGAGAGAGAGAGAGAGAGAGAGAGAGAGAGAGAGAGAGAACAGAGAGAGACAGAAAAGAGACAGAGAGAGAGAGGAGAGAGAAGAGACAGAGAGAGAGAAAAAGAAAAGACAGAGAGAGAGAGACAGAGAGAGAGACAGAGAGATAGAGAGAGAGACAGAAAAGAGACAGAGAGAGAGAGACAGAGAGAGACAGAGAGAGAGAGACAGAGAGAGAGAGACAGAGAGAGAGAGACAGAGAGAGAGAGACAAAAAGAGAGGGGAGACAGAGAGAGAGAGACAGAGAGAGAGAGACAGAGAGAGAGAGACAGAGAGAGAGACAGAGAGATGAGAGAGAGACAGAGAGAGACAGAGAGAGAGAGACAGGGGAGAGACAGAGAGAGAGAGACAGAGAGAGAGAGACAGAGATAGAGAGACAGAGAGAGAGAGACAGAGAGAGAGACAGAGAGAGAGAGACAGAGAGAGAGACAAGAGAGAGAGACAGAGAGAGAGAGACAAGAGAAGAGAAACAGAGAGAGAGACAGAGAGATAGAGAGAGAGACAGAGAGAGACAAGAGAGAGAGAGACAAGAGAGAGAGAAGAGAGAGAGAGACAGAGAGAGAGAGACAGAGAGAGAGAGACAGAGAGAGAGAGACAGAGAGAGAGGACAGAGAGGAGGAGACAGAGAGAGACAGAGAAGAGAGAACAGAGAGAGAACAGAGAGAGAGACAGAGAGAGACAGAGAAGAGAGACAGAGAGAGAGAGACAGAGAAGAGAGACAGAGAGAGAGAGAACAGAGAGAAGAAGAAGAGAAGAGAAGACAGAGAGAGAGAGACAGGAGAAGAGACAGAGAGAGAGAGAAGAGAGAGAGACAGAGAGAGACGAGAGAGAGAGACAGAGAGGAGACAGAGAAGAGAGACAGAGAGAAGAGAAGAGAGAGAGAGAGAGAGAGAGAGACAGAGAAGAGAGAGTGACGGTAGAGAACGACAGAGAACAAGAATAGGTGAACAGAACCTAAAGTAAGCAGATACCCTGGCACACCTCACGGTACTGGGCACTACCGCTCCCTGGAACTGGGACAAAAGCCCTGGAGGACGGTGCACTACAGCTCACAGGTACTGGTGCAGTACCTCCCTGGTACTGGTGCACTACCCTCCCTGGTACTGGTGCATACCCTCCCTGGTACTGGTGCACTACCCTCCCTGGTACTGGTGCAGTACCCCCCTGGTACTGGCAGTACCCTCCCTGGTACTGGGCAGTACCCTCCCTGTACTGGTGCAGTACCCTCCCTGGTACTGGTGCAGTACCCTCACCTGGTACTGGTGCAACTAACCCTCCCTGGTACTGGCGCAGTAACCCTCACTGGTACTGGTGCAGTACCCTCCCTGGTACTGGTGCAGTACCCTCCCTGGTACTGGTGCAGTACCCTCCACTGGTACTGGTGCACTACCTCCCTGGTACTGGTGCACTACCCTCCCGGTACTGGGTGGCAGTACCCTCCCTGGTACTGGTGCACTACCCTCCCGGGTACTGGTGCACTACCCTCCCTGGTACGGTGCAGTACCCTCCCTGGTACGGGCAGTACCCTCCCTGGTACTGGTGCACTACCCTCCCTGGTACTGGTGCAGTACCCTCCCTGGTACTGGTGCAGTACCCTCCCTGGTACTGGTGCACTACCCTCCCTGGTACTGGTGCACTACCCTCCCTGGTACTGGTGCAGTACCCTCCCTGGTACTGGTGCAGTACCCTCCCTGGTACTGGTGCAGTACCCTCCCTGGTACTGGTGCACTACCCTCCCTGGTACTGGTGCAGTACCCTCCCTGGTACTGGTGCAGTACCCCCCCTGGTAACGGTGCAGTACCCTCCCTGGTACTGGTGCAGTACCCCCCTGGTACTGGTGCACTACCCCTCCCTGGTACTGGTGCACAAACCCTCCCTGGTACTGGTGACTAACCCTCCCTGGTACTAGTGCACTACCCTCCCTGGTACTGGTGCAGTACCCTCCCTGGTACTGGTGCACTACCCCTCCCTGGTACGGGGTGCACTACCCTCCCCCCTGGTACTGGTGCATACCCTCCCTGGTAACTGGTGCAGAAACCCTCCCTGGTACTGGTGCAGTACCCCTCCCTGGTACTGGTGCACTACCCCTCCCTGGTACTGGTGCACTACCCTCCCTGGTACTGGGGGGCAGAAACCCTCCCCTGGTACTGGTGCACAAACCCTCCCTGGTACTGCACTACCCTCCCTGGTACGGGTGCAGACCCTCCCTGGTACTGGTGCACTACCCTCCCCTGGTACTGGTGCAGTACCCTCCCTGGTACTGGTGCAGTACCCCCCTGGTACTGGTGCAGTCCCCCTCCTGGTACTGGTGCACTAACCCTCCCTGGTACTGGTGCACTACCCTCCCGGGTACTGGTGCACTACCCTCCCGTACTAGTGCACTACCCTCCCTGGTACTGGTGCAGTACCCTCCTGGTACTGGTGCACTACCCCCCCGGGTCCCTGGTGCACTACCCTCCCTGGTACTGGTGCAGTACCCTCCCTGGTACTGGTGCAGTACCCTCCCTGGTACTGGTGCAGTACCCTCCCTGGTACTGGTGCACTACCCTCCCTGGTACTGGTGCACTACCCTCCCTGGTACTGGTGCAGTACCCTCCCTGGTCTGGTGCACAAACCTCCCTGGTACTGCACAAACCCTCCCTGGTACTGGTGCAGTACCCTCCCTGGTACTGTGCACTACCCTCCCTGGTACTGGTGCAGTACCCCTCCCTTTTACGGGGTGCAGTACCCTCCCCTGGTACTGGTGCACAAACCCTCCCTGGTACTGGTGCAGTACCCTCCCTGGTACTGGTGCAGTACCCTCCCTGGTACTGGTGCACTACCCTCCCTGGTACTGCACTACCCTCCCTGGTACTGGTGCACTACCCTCCCTGGTACTGGTGCAGTACCCTCCCTGGTACTGGTGCAGTACCCTCCCTGGTACTGTGCACTACCCTCCCTGGTACTGGTGCAGTACCCTCCCTGGTACTGGTGCAGTACCCTCCCTGGTACTGGTGCAGTACCCTCCCTGGTACTGCACTACCCTCCCTGGTACTGGTGCACAAACCCTCCCTGGTACTGGTGAAAGTACCCTCCCTGGTCCCTGGTGCAGTACCCTCCCGGGTACGGTGCACTACCCTCCCTGGTACTGGTGCAGTACCCTCCCTGGTAACTGGTGCAGTACCCCCCTGGTACGGTGCAGTACCCTCACTGGTACGGGTGCACTACCCCCCGGGTACTGGTGCAGTACCCTCCCGGGTTTACTGGTGCGTACCCTCCCTGGTACTGGTGCACTACCCTCCCTGGTACTGGTGCAGTACCCTCCCTGGTACTGGTGCATTACCCCCCGGGTACTGGTGCACACCCTCCCTGGTACTGGGGGCACTACCCTCCCTGGTACTGTGCACTACCCTCCTGGTACTGGTGCAGAAACCCTCCCTGGTACTGGTGCACTACCCTTCCTGTACTGGTGCAGTACCCTCCCTGGTACTGGTGCAGTACCCTCCCGGGTACTGGTGCAGTCCCCCTCCGGTACTGGTGCAGTACCCTCCCTGGTACTGGTGCACTACCCTCCCTGGTACTGGTGCAGTACCCTCCCTGGTACTGGTGCACTACCCTTCCTGGTACTGGTGCAGTACCCTCCCTGGTACTGGTGCAGTACCCTCCCTGGTACTGGTGCAGTACCCTCCCTGGTACTGGTGCAGTACCCTCCCTGGTACTGGTGCAGTACCCTCCCTGGTACTGGTGCAGTACCCTCCCTGGTACTGGGCAGTACCCTCCCTGGTACGGTGCAGTACCCTCCCTGGACTGGTGCAGTACCCTCCCTGGTACTGGTGCACTACCCCCCCCCCCCCCCCCCCCCCCCCCCCCCCCCCCCCCCCCCCCCCCCCCCCCCCCCCCCCCCCCCCCCCCCCCCCCCCCCCCCCCCCCCCCCCCCCCCCCCCCCCCCCCCCCCCCCCCCCCCCCCCCCCCCCCCCCCCCCCCCCCCCCCCCCCCCCCCCCCCCCCCCCCCCCCCCCCCCCCCCCCCCCCCCCCCCCCCCCCCCCCCCCCCCCCCCCCCCCCCCCCCCCCCCCCCCCCCCCCCCCCCCCCCCCCCCCCCCCCCCCCCCCCCCCCCCCCCCCCCCCCCCCCCCCCCCCCCCCCCCCCCCCCCCCCCCCCCCCCCCCCCCCCCCCCCCCCCCCCCCCCCCCCCCCCCCCCCCCCCCCCCCCCCCCCCCCCCCCCCCCCCCCCCCCCCCCCCCCCCCCCCCCCCCCCCCCCCCCCCCCCCCCCCCCCCCCCCCCCCCCCCCCCCCCCCCCCCCCCCCCCCCCCCCCCCCCCCCCCCCCCCCCCCCCCCCCCCCCCCCCCCCCCCCCCCCTCCTGACGGTGCTACCCTCCTGGTACTTGCAGTACCCTCCCGGTACGGTGCATACCCTCCCTGGTACTGTGCATCCTCCGGGGGCCCTCCCTGGTACTGGTCACTACCCTCCTGGTACTGGCACTACCCTCCCGTACCTGGTGCAGTACCCTCCCTGGTACTGGTGCAACCCTCCCCTGGTACGGTGCACACCCTCCCTGGTACTGGTGCAGTACCCTCCCTGGTACTGGTGCATACCCTCCCTGGTACTGGTGCAATACCCTCCCTGGTACTGGTGCCCCCTCCCTCCCGGTACTGGTGCAGTACCCTCCCCTGGTACTGGTGCATACCCTCCCTGGTACTGGGGCATACCCTCCCTGGTACTGGTGCAGTACCCTCCCTGGTACTGGTGCATACCCTCCCTGGTACTGTCACTACCCTCCCTGTACTGGTGCATACCCTCCCGGGTACTGGTGCATACCCTCCCTGGTACTGGTGCATACCCCTCCCTGGTACTGGTGCACACCCCCCTGGTACTGGTGCATACCCTCCCTGGGTACTAGGCATACCCTCCCTGGTACTGGTGCACTACCCCCCTGGTACGGGTGCCCCCTCCCTGGTACTGGTGCATACCCTCCCTGGTACTGGTGCACTACCCTCCCTGGTACTGTGCACTACCCTCCCTGGTACTAGGCACTACCCTCCCTGGTACTGTGCACTACCCTCCCTGGTACTGGTGCATACCCCCCCCTGGTACTGGTGCACTACCCTCCTGGTACTTGCACTACCCTCCCTGGTACTGTGCAGTACCCTCCCTGGTACTGTGCATACCCTCCCTGGTACTGGTGCACTACCCTCCCTGGTACTGGTGCACTACCCTCCCTGGTACTGGGCAGTACCCTCCCTGGTACTGGTCCCACTAACCCTCCCTGGTACTAGCACTACCCTCCTGGTACTGGTGCATACCCTCCCTGGTACTGTGCACTACCCTCCCTGGTACTGGTGCAACCACCCCCTGGTACTGTTGCAGTACCCTCCCTGGTACTGGTGCAGTACCCTCCCTGGTACTGGTGCACTACCCTCCCTGTACTGTGCACTACCCTCCCCTGGTGCAGACCCCCCTGGTACTAGTGCCTACCCTCCCTGTACTGGCACTACCCTCCCTGGTACTGGTGCGTACCCTCCCTGGTACTATGGCAACCCCCCGTACTGGTGCTACCCTCCCTGGTACTGGGGGCACTACCCTCCCTGGTACTGGGCAGTACCCTCCCTGTACGTGCAGTACCCTCCCTGGTACTGGTGCATACCCCCCCTGGTACTGCACTACCCTCCCTGTACTGGTGCACTACCCTCCCTGGTACTCCCGGCCTACCCTCCCTGACTGGGCACTACCCTCCCGGGAACTGGCATACCCTCCCTGGTACTGGTGCACCCTCCCCCTCCCCCTGGAACTGGTGCATACCCTCCCGGTACTGGTGCAGTACCCTCCCTGTACTGGTGCATACCCTCCCGGTACTGGTGCATACCCCCCTGGTACTGGTGCAGTACCCTCCCTGGTACTGGTGCAGTACCCTCCCTGGTACTGGTGCAACCCTCCCTGGTACTGGTATACCCCCCTGGTACTGGTGCATACCCCCCCTGGTACTGGTGATACCCCTCCCTGGTACGGTGCATACCCCCCTGGTACTGGTGCACAACCCTCCCTGGTACTGGTGCACTACCCTCCCTGGTACTGGTGCAGTACCCTCCCTGGTACTGGTGCAGTACCCTCCCTGGTACTGGTGCAGTACCCTCCCTGGTACTGGTGCACTACCCTCCCTGGTACTGGTGCAGTATCCTCACTGGTACTGGTGCACTACCCTCCCTGGTACTGGTGCACTACCCTCCCTGGTACTGGTGCACTACCCTCCCTGGTACTGGTGCAGTACCCTCCCTGGTACTGGTGCACTACCCTCCCTGGTACTGGTGCACTACCCTCTCTGGTACTGGTGCACTACCCACCCTGGTACTGATGCACTACCCTCCTTGGTACTGGTGCAGTACCCTCACTGGTACTGGTGCACTACCCTCGCTGGTACTGGTGCACTGCCCTCCCTGGTACTGGTGCACTACCCTCCCTGGTACTGGTGCACTACCCTCCTTGGTACTGGTGCAGTACCCTCACTATTACTGGTGCAGTACCCTCACTGGTACTGGCGCAGTACCCTCACTGGTACTGGTGCAGTACCCTCACTGGTACTGGCGCAGTACCCTCCTTGGTACTGGTGCAATACCCTCCCTGGTACTGGTGCAGTACCCTCACTGGTACTGGTGCAGTACCCTCCCTGGTACTAGTGCAGTACCCTCCCTGGTACTGGTGCAGTACCCTCCCTGGTACTGGTGCACTACCCTCCCTGGTACTGGCGCAGTACCCTCCCTGGTACTGGTGCAGTACCCTCCCTGGTACTGGTGCAGTACCCTCCCTGGTACTGGTGCAGTACCCTCACTGGTACTGGCGCAGTACCCTCACTGGTACTGGTGCAGTACCCTCACTGGTACTGGTGCAGTACCCTCACTGGTACTGGTGCAGTACCCTCACTGGTACTGGTGCAGTACCCTCCCTGGTACTAGTGCAGTACCCTCCCTGGTACTGGCGCAGTACCCTCCCTGGTACTGGTGCAGTACCCTCCCTGGTACTGGTGCAGTACCCTCACTGGTACTGGTGCAGTACCCTCACTGGTACTGGCGCAGTACCCTCACTGGTACTGGTGCAGTACCCTCCCTGGTACTGGCGCAGTACCCTCACTGGTACTGGTGCAGTACCCTCCCTGGTACTGGTGCAGTACCCTCCCTGGTACTGGTGCACTACCCTCCCTGGTACTGGTGCACTACCCTCCCTGGTACTGGTGCACTACCCTCCCTGGTACTGGTGCACTACCCTCCCTGGTACTGGTGCACTACCCTCCCTGGTACTGGTGCACTACCCTCCCTGGTACTGGTGCACTACCCTCCCTGGTACTGGTGCACTACCCTCCCTGGTACTGGTGCAGAGGTGACACTTGACTCACCTGGACAAGAACAAACCACCGTGATAAAGCCTCGTCCAGGACTCATGGTGACTCAAACATGGAGTAAACTTAACTAAAACAGTAATTAACTTCTAACATAATAACTACCACCTCAACAAACTTATTGACATCTTGCTAAAATGTCTCTCCATGTTTGTTCTGTCATATATAACATGTCTCTCCATGTTTGTTCTGTCATATATAACATGTCTCTCCATGTTTGTTCTGTCATATATAACATGTCTCTCCATGTTTGTTCTGTCATATATAAAAGCTTTGGCTTATTTCCTCCCTTAAAGTTTAATTTCCTTAATGTTACGCATAAAACTGAGTTTAAAAATGTCGTTAAACTCTCAAAATGATCGGAAATGAGACTAAACGCATTAGAGGAATGAAAAGTGTAATTGTATCAGTGTGTTGGTACGCTGGCAGCCTGTTAGGCTTGATACAGTCACTTGTGTATAGTGTGCTGGTACGCTGGCAGCCTGTTAGGCTTGATACAGTTACTTGTGTATAGTGTGCTGGTACGCTGGCAGCCTGTTAGGCTTGATACAGTTACTTGTGTATAGTGTGTTGGTACGCTGGCAGCCTGTTAGGCTTGATACAGCCACTTGTGTATAGTGTGCTGGTACGCTGGCAGCCTGTTAGGCTTGATACAGTTACTTGTGTATAGTGTGCTGGTACTCTGGCAGCCTGTTAGGCTTGATACAGCCACTTGTGTATAGTGTGCTGGTACTCTGGCAGCCTGTTAGGCTTGATACACCCACTTGTGTATAGTATGCTGGTACGCTGGCAGCTTGTTAGGCTTGATACAGTTACTTGTGTATAGTGTGCTGGTACGCTGGCAGCCTGTTAGGCTTGATACAGTTACTTGTGTATAGTGTGCTGGTACGCTGGCAGCCTGTTAGGCTTGATACAGTTACTTGTGTATAGTGTGCTGGTACGCTGGCAGCCTGTTAGGCTTGATACAGTTACTTGTGTATAGTGTGCTGGTACGCTGGCAGCCTGTTAGGCTTGATACAGTCAGATAACCAAAAGCTCCAGCGTCAGGTAACGCTTGTCCTGCTCGCTGATAAACCTTACCTAAATCTGTATATTACTGGAGGCTGACTGGAGCCTTCACCACTCCTTGTGTTGAATGATTCGCACGGGTTTAGCACCTCGCGTAAAGCATTAACAGCTACATGGTTACAGATACTCACTTTCACACACACTGCATCAGCTACATATACATTTGATACATAATTGATGGGTTTTAAGCTTTTCAAGTCTCGTGCAGCTGGGTCCTGGGCCAGGCTTGTCCAGTGTTTGCCTGGTTTACCAGGCTGTTGCTGGCCCACATATCCATCACATCCTGATTTCCTCAAATACTGCTGAAAGAGACGGAAAAAACAAAAAGCCACAATACCGTGACTGGAACAATACACAAATAACCCGCACGTGCGGGTTATTTGTGTAAAAGACGGAACTTGTCACAGATGTCACAACAAACTAACCGCTGGCTCGCTATTCTTCCTATCTATCACCTTGTGGCATGCAAAGAGTACGTAACCTTTATTCGGCGCATGGACACACCCTCATTTACAGGCTATCTCCCCCAACCAGCGAACCAGGTTGCTAAGAGTTGATGATGGGGCCCCATCGTTCAACTAGTGACCAGGTTCTAGCCAATAAGAAGGTGGGATTGACAATCTCAGAGGTTATGTGGATACCGCTCTCCTGTCTGCCCTTGTCATTCCCACTCTAGAGCTGGTTGAAGCACGGTCTGCTATCTTGTGGCTTCTATTTCTGCCTTGCTTACCGTGGAGTGCACTATATTTATCACTGTACATAGTGTACATATTGCTGTTATAATTGGTGAAGGATAATATAAGTCTAAACTTTTTCTGCTGTGTTTATTTGCTCCCATTACACCTGGGATAACAGGCCCTTTGAAATCCTAGGTTGTAATATGGGTAGCCTGTCCGAGAGCTGGACTTAGAGAAACGGTTGAGCTTAGGGTGAAGCTTGTAGCAGGAACATTGTGTAGCTTGCTGTTTCGCTTCGCTTTACAAATTTTGCGTGTCAGTTGCTTATGATCAGCCTTGCTATTGTGTGATCGTTCAACAGCTCGCTACTAGCTTGTTCAGTGTGCTCGCTTCGCTACAGTCAATCTTGTGTGCAGTCGGCTTTGCTTGTATGCGTATTCTGCAATCGTACTGTGCATAGCTAAGCGTGTTCTGCAAATTAACGTGTTACGTTGGGGTATTCGTACTGTGCATAGCGAATAACTTATGCCACCTAGACGAGTCAGACGCCTGGTGTCGGCATATACTTTGAATAACCTACCTAAATTGTCTCTACAGCGTTGTTGGCAAATTGCTCGTTCCATTGGCATTCCCTATAAACGCACTCTCACAGCTGCGCAACTGCGTTCACTTATTGCTGACATACTTATTGAAGAAGAGATGGCACATCAAACTCCTCCCTCTACGGGAGCTAGGGCAAAAACTACTATGTTCTCGCATGAGGAAGATGATATACCTACGGAGCAAAATGGTCAGTATAGTGCAGCTGGGTTGTCTCAGGGTGAATCAGCGTCGTTGGCACTTGAGCTGGCAAAAATCAATCTTGAGCAAACTAGGGAACAGAGAGCATTCGCAAGGGAAGGAATTTGATAGGGAAAGAGAAAGGAGGCAGTTTTTCGCATTCTGTAAACGATTTCAGTTACAAAAAGCAGTACAGCTTGTTCCCCGCTTCAATGAGGCCGAACCAGAGCAATTTTTCGAAAGCTTCGAAAATCAGGCTCGAGCCTTGAGGTGGCCGGAACAGCACTGGGCAGCGTTGGGGTCATACAGCATTATTGGGTAAGGCACAGGAATTTACGTCGGTATTAACTGACGCTGAATTCTCTGATTATCAAGTAGTGAAGACCACAGTGTTGGGAGCATATACATGTATCCCAGCTAAATATCGTAAGACCTTCAAATTGAACAGGCGGCAGCTTGGTCAATCCCTGGTGGACTTTGTGAGACAGCAAACCAAAGCTTTTACCAGCTGTTATAAAGCGAAGTGGTGTCTCTAACTTTGAGGAGCTGGTGCAGCTATTCTGATTGATAACCTGCCGGTGTAGTACTGCCGGTTGTGGTTACTGCCGGTGTAGTACTGCCGGTGTTAGAGTTACTGCCGGTGAGTACTGCCGAGTGTAGTACTGCCGGTGGTAGTACTTGCCGGTGTAGAGTCTGCGGTGTAGTTACTGCGGTGTAGTTTTTAACTGCCGGTGTAGTTACAGCCGGTGTAGTACGACGTTGTAGTCTGCCGGTGCAAGACTGCCGGTTGTAGTACTGCCGGTGTAGTACTGAGGTGTAGTACAGCCGGTGTTGTAGTACTGCCGGTTTTGTAGTTACTGCCGGTTTGTAGTTACTGCCGGTGTAGTACTGCGGGTGTACTGACTGTGTAGTACTGCCGGTGTAGTAACTGACGGTGCAGTTAACAGCGGTGTTAGGTACTGGCGGTGTTAGTACAGCCGGTGTAGTACTTCGGTGTTGTACTGCCGGTGTAGTACAGCCGCGTGTAGTTACTGCCGGTGTAGTACTGCCTGCTGTAGTACTGCCGGTGCAGTACTGCCTGTTTTGCGAGTACTGCGGTGCAGTACTACGGTGTAGTACTGCCGGTGTTGTACTGCAGGTGTAGTACTGCCGGTTGTAGTTTACTGCGGTGTAGTACAGCGGTGTAGTACTTGACGGTGTTGGTTCTGCCGGTTTGTAGTACTGCCGGTGTATACTGCCGGTGTAGTACTGCGGTTTGTTGCAGGTGTTTCTGCCGGTGTAGTATGCCGGTGTGTAGTACTGCCGGTGTAGTGTAGTACTGCCGGTTTTGTAGTACTGCCATTGTAGTACTTGCCGTTGTAGTACAGCCGGTTGGCTGCAGTACTGCCGGTGATAGTACTGCCGGTGTAGTATGCCGGTGTAGTACTGCCGGTGTAGTACTGCCGGTGTAGTACGGCCCGTGTAGAGTACTGGCCGGTGTAGAGTTACTGCCGGTTTGTTAGTACAGCCGGTTGTAGTACTGCCGGTGTAGTTTACTGCCCGGTGTAGTACTGCCGGTGTTAGTACTGCCGGCTTGTAGTAACTGCCGGTGTAGTACAGCCGGTTGTTTACTGCCCGGTGTAGTACTGCCGGTTGCAGTTTACTGCCGGGTGTTGTTAGTATGCCGGTGTAGTACTGCCGGCTGTAGTTACATCCGGTGCAGTACTGCCGGTGTAGTACTGCCGGTGTAGTACTGCCGGTGTTACTGCCGGTTGTAGTACTGCCGGTGTGTACAGCGGTTGCAGTCTGTCGGTGTTAGTACTGCCGGTGGTAGTACTGCCGGTGTGTAATGCCGGTGTAGTACTGCGGTGCAGTATACTGCCGGTTGTAGTAATGCCGGGTGTAGTACTGCCGGTGAGTACTGCCGGTTGTAGTCTGCCAGGTTGTAGTACTGCGGTGTAGTTACTGCCGGTGTAGTACAAGCCCGGTGTAGTGTAGTACTGCCGGTGGGTTGTAGTACTGCCGGTGCAGTACTGCGGTTGTAGTACTGCCGTGAGTACTGCCGGTGTAGCTTACAGCCGGTGCAGTACTTGCCGGTGTAGTACTGCCGGTGTATGTTTGTAGTACTGCGGTGTACTGTCGGTGTAGTACTGCCGGTTGTAGTACCGCCGGTGCAGTACTGACCGGTGTAGTACTGCCGGTGTAGTTACTGCCGGTTGTAGTACTGCGGCTGTAGTATGCAGGTGGGGTACAGGCCGGTGTAGTACTGCGGTGTAAGTACAGACGGTGTAGTACTGCGGTTTGTTAGTCTGCCGGTGTAGTACTGCCGGGTTTTTGTTTGTAGTACTGCCGGTGTAGTACTGCGGTTTTTTGTGAGTACTGGCCGGTGTAGTACTGCCGGTTTGTAGTACTGCGGTGTAGTACTTGCCGGTGTAGTGTAGTACAGCCGGTTGTTTAGTACTGCCGGTGTAGTACGGCCGGTGTAGTACTGCCGGTGGTATGTAGAGTACTGCCGGTGTAGTACTGCCGGTGTAGTACAAAGCCGGTGTAGTACTGCCGGTGTAGTACTGCCGGTGTAGTACTGCCGGTTAGTACAGCCGGTGTAGTACTGCCGGTGTTGTACTTGCCGGTGTAGTACTTGGCCCGGTGTAGTGCTGCCGGTGTAGTACTGCGTGCGAACTGCCGGTGCAGTACTGCCGGTGCAGTTACTACCGGTTTGTAGTTGTAGTACTGCCGGGTTGTTGTACTGCCGGTGTAGTTTACTGCGGTGTTGTAGTACTGCCGGTTGCAGTACTGCCGGTGTTGTACTGCCGGTGTAAGTTACTGCCGGTCGTTATTGTTTTTTGTAGTATTGCCGTGTGTACTGCCGGTGTATACTGCCGGTGTAGTACTGCCGGTGTAGTACAGCCCGGTGCAGTTACTGCCGGTGTGTAGTACTGGCCGGTGTTGTAGTACTGCCGTGTAGTTACTGCCGGTTGTAGTACTATGCCGGTTTTTGTAGTACTGCCGGTGTAGTACTGCCCGTGTTGTACTGCCGGTTTGTAGTAACGGCCGGGTTTGTAAGTACAGCGGTGTTAGTATGCCGGTTGTAGTACTTGCCGGTGTGTAGTTCTGCCGGTGTAGTACTGCCGGTGTTAAGTACTTCCGGTGTCTAGTACAGCCGGTTGTAGAATACTGCGGTGTGTGTTACTTTGCCGGTGCAGGTACTGCCGGTGTAGTACTGCCGGTGCAGATTACTTCCGGTGTAGTACTGCGGTGTTGTAGTACTGCCGGTGTACTTGCCGGTTGTTTTAGTACGGCCGGTTGTAGTACAGCCGGTTTGCAGTACTGCCGGTTTGTTTGTACTGCCGGTGTAAGTACTGCCGGTGTTAGTACTGCCGGTGTAGTTTACAGCCGGTGTAGTACTTGCCGGTTTTGTGTACAGCCGGTTGTAGTACTGCCAGGTGTAGTAGTACTGCCGGTGTAGTACTTGCGGTTAGTACTGCCGGTGTAGTACTGCCGGTTGTAGTTACTGGCCGGTGTAGTACAGCCGAGTGTAGTATGCGGTTGTAGTACTGCCGGTGTAGTACTGCCGGTTGTAGTTACTGCCGGTTGCAGTACTGCCGGTTGTAGTACTTGCCGGTGTACTTACTGCGGTGTAAGTACTGCCGGTGCAGTACTGCCGGTTTTTTTGTAGTACAGCCGGTGTTAGTACTGCCGGTGTCAGTTACCTCCGGTGTAGTACTGCCGGTGTCTGTAGTACTGCCGGTGTGTACGCCGGTTGCAGTACTGCGGTGTAGTACTGCCGGTTGTAGTTGTAGTACAGCCGGTGTAGACTGCCGGTTTGCCAGTACTGCCGGTTGCAGTACTGCCCGGCAATCTATTCATACCTGTAGTTCTGCGTTGTAATCGCCTACAGCCTGGTTTGCAGTACTAGAACCCCTGCGACCATGTAGTTACTGCGGTGTAAGTACTGCCGGTGTATTACAGCGGGGCAGTACTGCCGGTGTAATACTGTCGGTGTAGTATATTGCCGGTGTAGTTACTGTCGGTAGTTAGTACTGCCCGGTAGTACAGCCGGTGTTGTAGTACTGCCGGTGTAGTGTACTGCCGGTTGTAGTACTGCCGGTTTTTTGTAGTACTGCGGCTGTGTTACTGAACGGTTTTGTAGTCACTGCCGGTTGTAGTACAGCGGTTTTTGCAGTTACTGCCGTGTAGTACTGCCGGTTTGTATAGTACTGCCGGTGTAGTACTGCCGGTGTAGTACTCCGGTTTGTAGTACTGGCCGGTGTAGTATGCGGTTGTAGTACTGCCGGTTGTAGTACAGCCGGTTGCAGTACTGCCGGTGTAGTACTGCGGTGTAGTACTGTCGGTGTGTACTGCCGGTGTAGTACAGCCGGTTTGTAGTTTACTGACGGTTTTTGTAGTTTACTGCCGGCTGTGTACTGCCGGTGTTAGTACTGCGGTCGCTGTACTGCGGTGTAGTACTGCCGGGTGTAGTACAGCCGGTGCAGTACTTGCGGTGTAGTACTGCCGGTGTTAGTACATGCGGTGTAAGTACTGCCGGTTGTATTTTGTAGTACTGCCGGTTTTGTAGTTTACAGCCGAGTTGCAGTACTGCCGGTTGTTGTATGTACTGCCGGTTGTTGTACTGCCAAGGTTTGGTGTAGTACTGCCGGTGTAGTACTGCCGGTGTAGTAACTGGCGGTTGTAGTACTGGCGGTTGTTTGGTGTGTAGTACTGCGGTGTTAGTCTGAGTGTTAGTTAAGCCGGTTTTGCAGTCTGCCGGTGTAGTACTGCGGTTTGTTGTACTGTCGGTGTAGTACTGCCGGTTGTAGTACGCGGTGTAGTCTGACCGGTTTGTTGTACTGCGGTGTAGTACTGGCGGTGTTTTTGTAGTACTCCGGTGCTGCAGTACTGCCGGTGTAGTGTACTGCGGTGTAAGTACAGCCGGTTTGCAGTACTGCCGGTGTAGTACTGCCGGTGTAAGTACTGCCGGTTGTTTGTACTGCCGGTTTTTGTTAGTATAGTAAAGTACTGCAGGGTTGCAGTACAGCCGGTTGCTGCAGTACTTGTTTTTTTTTTTGCTTTTCGCTTTTTTTGGGTAGTATGCCGGTTGTTTGTACTGCGGTGTAGTACAGCCGGTGCATACTGCCGGTTGTGTACTGCCGGGTTGTAGTATGCCCGTTGTAGTACTGCCGGTGTAGTACTCCGGCTGCAGTACAGCCGGTGTAGTACTGCCGGTGTAGTTACTGCGGTGTAGAGTACTGCCGGTAGTTGTTTGTACTGCCGGTGGTAGTACTGCCGGTGCAGAACTGCGGTTTTGCAGTACCTTGCCGGTGTATGTGTACTGCCGGGTGTAGTACTGCGGTGTAGTCTGCCGGTGTAGTACTACCGGTTGTAGTACTTGCCGGTGTAGTTACTGCCGGTTGTAGTTCTGCGATTTTAGTACTGCGGTGTAGTATGACGGTGTAGTACTGCCGTGTAGTACTGCGGTGTAGTACAGCCGGTGCAGTACTTGCCGGTTTTGTAGTACTGCCGGTGTAGTACTGCCGGTGTGTACTGCCGGTGTTAGTACTGCCGGTGTAGTACTGCCCGTTGTAGTACTGCGGTGTCGTACTGGGTTGTAGGTACAGCCGCTGTAGTAACCGTAGCCCGGTGTAGTATGCCGGTTTTGTACTGCCCGGTGTGTAGGTGTAGTACTCCGGTGTAGTACTGCCCGGTGTAGTACAGCCGGTGTGTATACTGCCGGTTGTAGTACTGCCGGTTGCAGTACTGCCGGTGTCTAGTACTGCCGGTTTGTAGTACTGCCGGTTGTGAAGTTTTAGTTTGTAGTACAGCGGTGCCCCAGTACTGCCGGTGTAGTACTGCCGGTTGGTGTGTAGTACTGCCGGTGTACTGCCGTTGTAGTACCAAGCGGTGCAGTAACTGCCGGTGTAGTACTGCGGTTGGTACTGACGGTGTAGAGTACTGCCGGTGTAGTTACTGCGGTTGCAGTACAGCCGGTGTAGTACTGCGTGTTGTGTTGTAGTACAGCGGTGTAGTACTGCCGGTTTTGTTGTAGTACTGCCGGTGTCCCTGTAACTGCGGTGCAGAACTGCCGGTTGCAGATACTGCCGGGTGTTTTTTTTGTAGTTACTGCCGGTGTAGTATGTTTAAGTACTGCCGGTGTAGTACTGCCGGTGTAGTACTGCCGGTGTAGTAAGCCGGTTTAGTACTGCGGTGTAGTACTGACGGTGTAGTACTGCCGGTTTGTAGTACTGCCGGTGGGCAGTACTGCCGGTGTAGTACTGCGGTTTTTGTAGTACTGCCGGGTTTTTAGTACTGCCGGTTTGGTTAGTACTTGCCGGTGTAGTACTGCCGGTGTTTGTAGAGTACTGCCGGTGCAGTACTGCCGGTTTGTAGTATGGCCGGTGGAAGTTTACTTCCGGTGTAGTACTGCCGGTGTTGTTACTGACCGTGTAGAGTACTGCCGGTTGTAGTACTGCCGGTGTTAAGTACAGCCGGTTTGTTGTAGTACTGCGGTGTAGTTACTGACGGTGTTTGTTGGTGTGGTTTGCGGTGTAGTACTGCGGTGTAGTACAGCCGGTGTAGTACTGACGGTTGTAGTAATACTTGCCGGTGTTTGTAAGTACTTGCCCGGTTGTAGTACTGCCGGTTGCAGTACTGCCGGTGCAGTACTGCGGTTGTAAGTACTGCGGTTTTTGTACTTACTGCGGTTGTTAGTACTGCCGGTGCAGTACTGCGGTGTAGTACAGGCCGGTGTAGTACTGCCGGGGTAGTACCTCGGTTGTAGTACTGCCGGTGTTGTAGAGTTACTGCCGGTGTATTACTGCCGGTGCAGTAACTGCGGTGTTGTACTGCCGGTTGTAGTACAAGCCGTGTTGTACTGCGGTTGTGCAGTCTGCCGGTGTAGTACTGCCGGTGTAGTACAGCCGGTGCAGTACTGCCGGTGTAGTTACTGCGGTTTTTGTATATTACTGCCGGTGTGTAGTACAGCCGGTTTGCAGTAAACTTTGCCGGTTGTAGTTCTGCCGGTGTGTACTGCCGGTGTGTAGTACTGCCGGTGTAGTACTGTTCGGTGTAGTACTGAAGGTGTAGTACAGCCGGTGTAGTACTGACGGTTGTGTAGTAAACTGCCGGTTGTGTACTTGCCGGGTAGTACTGCCGGTTATTGTGTCAGGGCATAGTTGCTGATCCCCTGTATTCCCTGTTATTATATACGCATAGCATATTCAGTGTCATCCCTGTCGCTTTAGGACACGATATCCCTCGTAGGCCGGTGGGCTTTGTGTGACGTCATTAAGGGATATACACTTGGGCAGTTGATCCCCCTGTCCCGTCCTCACTCGGCGGCCAGACTACAAGCGCGAACAGGCTTGGCACCGGGCTCCTCTCTCATCTCAGCTGACAATACACTACATCCTAAAAAGTGGTTCCTACTTATCCTAACGATAGCTCCATTAAGAAAACCCTTACGGACAAATGGGTGCCCAAGCGGTGAGCCTGTAATTTGACGATTCAGCGATTTTGGAGATAAAGTTGTCGACCAGCAAGACGCAAGACGGCCATTCGTTGTCACCGTTGGCCCTACCGAGGTTCAACCTCATCCAGCTACCTCAAGGCCAGCTTACTCTACAGCTTCTACATTATTCACTGGTCAGTCTCTTTGTCATTAGTGGTTATCTGCTTTTGCATTAACTCCCGAGGGGGTTGACCCGGAGTTTGCAAATAAGCAGCTTCCAGTCTGTGGTGGGGGGGGAGTAGAAACACCCGAGCCATGTCCAGCCTAGCCTACTCCTCCAATTATTTTGTGCAAGCCAAGCTTTCCACCCTGCCTGTGCTCATCGTGTGAAGATTATAAGCTATTCTGTGTGAAGGTTAAGATAAGCAGCTAGCAAATAACCCATGTGATCTTACCCCGTACTCAAGCAAGCCACATGAGTAGTCTTATCGCTTTGTGATCAAGTTCAAGCATTCGAGTTGCAGTGCTCCTTGTCATCCTTGTGGTGTTGTAGTATTTCGTGGGGTTTTACATAAGCCAGCCGGCTTAGAATTATCTTGCGGGCTGTGGTTTTTCTCAGTGAGGCTTTACGACGGTTCAACCCATAAGCCGGCCACTCTACGATTCACGTTGTATGTCGCACCATTTGCGGTCTCAGACGCCCGGCTCAGCCTTTACCCACAAACCAATACGTCGGCCATTACATCTCACCGTCCTCATCAGTGTTTTGGTGCAATGCTAAGGGTTTTGTAGCACCATATTTTAAGGACACATAGGGGGTCAAGGAGCTTAGAGAGTGGCGCGCCATCTTTAAAAGCCTCCTGTGTGTTGTCTCTCGCCGATTTTAAGCGCCAATTTCTACGATTCATCTGCCCCCCCCCCCCCCCCCCCCCCATCTTGCAGAGGACAGCAGCAAGGGAGTTATAAACCCCCCCCCCCCCCCCCCCCCCCCCCCCCCCCCCCCCAATCCATCAGTCTCATTCTTCAAAGTTGTTACCAGCTAATAATAGTTTTTTTTTAGAGACATTTGCGAGTGTTGAGACATTTCTTTTGTGTTCCAGTGAATTTTTTTTTAGATGGAAATTCAGTGACTCTTGATCGACTCAGTGTTTATCATTGTACTGATTTGCATTCATTT
Organism: Cherax quadricarinatus; assembly: GCF_026875155.1. Lineage (NCBI taxonomy): Eukaryota > Metazoa > Arthropoda > Malacostraca > Decapoda > Parastacidae > Cherax > Cherax quadricarinatus. Next base: position 24,864,523 of record NC_069478.1, read on the forward strand.
CTTTTAAATTCTCCTTTATTCAGTGTTCAATTTTCGTGCATTATTTTATATCTGTAGTGTTGTGTATTTTTTTTATACACTTGAAAGTAAGTACTTCTTAGTGTTTCCTTTGTTGTGTGTGAAACATATGAGGCCAATATATAAATTGCGTTTAAACTTTCAGAATTTCCAGTGAATTAATTCAGTAATTTTTTCACCCTCATATTCTGCATCACCAACTAGTGTTGTCTGTTATTAATTTTTTCTTACCAGCATTTGTGTAATTTTATTTTTGTTCCTGTGTGTAGACATTCTTGTGTTCATATTCCTATTATTCAGCCAGTGTTTATTTGCTTATTTCCACAGAAATAGTGCCTATTTTTTAAGTAACAGCAAGAATAAAAAAAAACTCAATTTTACTAAATTTTTCACACATCAAGTTACATTGCAGAAAATTCTAGTACTGTGTTTATGTTGATTTGTGTCCTGCAATCTCTTGTAAGTGTTGTATTCTTTTTTGTTGTGTGTTTTTTTTTGCAACCTATTATTTTTTTCATGTTTTATTGAACAAATTCATCTTGTGCAATTTTTTAAGTTCTCCTTCTAAAGTAAATTGTTCTTTTGCTTGTTGTTAAGTGCAGGGGGGGGGGTTGGGGGTTTTTTTTAAGAGTTAAAGTGTTCATTACTTGATATATTTCTTTTCTTGTGTGTTTATAATTTTTTATGATTGAACATAGAGCTCATTTTGCACAATAATTCTTGTTGCAATATTGTGGTTGCTTATTAAAGGTTTTTCTTGCAGAAATTTTATGCAGTGTTGTGCAATACAGCTTTATCCAGTACAGTTTCTGTGCTCTGTTCTGTGCATAGTATTTTATATCTGTCTGTCTTTTATTTTTATCTTCAGCGAATTGTGTGTTTGTTTTAATTTCTGCACAAGTTTTTTTATTTAGAGGTCCACTACCTAAGTTCAAAGTCTGGAAATCAGTTATTTATTTACAATTATGGATAAAGTAACCAAGATATCTGAAGCAATCCCTATGCGTTAGTATCATACTAACAGCTATTCTAAAAGGCTTTTATGCTTTAACAAAAATTCATTTCTGTTTTGGCATTCCTAAAATATACAAAGTGATCAAGGTAGCTAATTCACTGCCAAAGCATTTAGGGAAAGTATTAACTAGGGTTAGGGATAATCACAAAACTTAGCCACTGCCTATCCACCCTCAGTCCCAAGACGGCGCCTTGGAAAGAATTCCACCAAACATAAAAACAATGATGAGAATTTTTGCCATTGACTTCCGGACAGATTGGGGAATGAATCTTACCGTTTGTTGTTCTCAGTACGAGGCGGTGCAAGGTGTTACAGGGTATAGTCCGTTTGAGTGATCTTTGGGCACAATGTACGAGGGTTCCTCTTCGGGGTGCTCAAAGAAAGGATGGAGAGGGAGAAGACGTTAAGCTCAGCACACTACAACCCGTCTTCTAGGTTGCAGGTGGCACGTGGAGTTAGCAACGGCTAACCTTAAAGATTGCTCAAAGTAAGATTGAAACAGAGGTATGACAAAAGTGCACCAATTCCTCTTCCTTCCATCCAGGAGACAAGGTGTTGGTGCAGGAACCTATTACCGCCACACCTTGAAAGCTAGATTTAGGGACCTTGCAGATAGTAAGTAAGATATCTGATTTAAATTATGTGGTAGTCCCATTGGTAAGATCCAACAACAAAAACTTACCACCCATTAATCAAATCAAGGACTTTCATACCCAGATAAAGTCCAGTATTGACTCTGTCTCTACCTCTGAGGACGACCTTGGACTCTTTGCACTGCTAATCTCTGAAATTAATTACTAAACTTTCCAATTCTGTCTCCTCAAGGATCAGACCTTGAATGGATGGATTATTGAAATACAAGCAACCCAATTTAACTGAAGCTTTCTACAGTTCATATCCTAATAATTTTTCGGATGTGCCGAAAAAAAAATATGTTATCGTTAGGTTACCATGATGTAGATGTGGGAAAATCTTAAAACCAATTAAACTCTCCCCCTACAGAAGCTAATCCTGAAAAGCAAAAGGCTACTTCAGCAGGACGGAGACTTCTTGTTAGAAACATGGTTTAGTGGGAGGAGTATCTAGGTCCATGGGCTTCACCCTGCATCATAGTTAAGAAGGGCTATGGAGGGTTTTTGTATGGTGCCACAGACTACCGTAAAGTGAACGACTGGTTCACCAATTTACAGATTGCTTACCTCTTTCCTCGTTCTGGTTTTGACGTTATTGACTTTGTGGGGTAAGGCTGCTTTTGTGTCCAAATTAGATCTCTAAGGTTACTATCAGGTTAACCGTTGGACAGAAAGGCGGAAGGAAAATCTCTGCCTTTAATTCCAGGAGGGGAGCGTCATTATCAGTTATACAGCTTACCTTCGGAATGAAAAATTCCCCTTCTTCATTCCAGAGAAATCATCCATCAGGCTATTAAAGGACTTGAAGGCACGGGCAGCTTACCTAGATGATATTCTGTTGTTGGTGTCTGATACTTGGGATTCAACACCTACTTAGGACTTAAAGGCTTGTTTGAGACTTTTAAGAATTCCCAATTAAACATTAAATTATTTATCTAAAATCTTCCTTTGGCCAGGCCACTATCACTTTTTGAGGCCATGAAAGAGGTTAAGTGGTAATGTTGCACCTAAACTTGCTCAAGTTCTTTCGATTTAAAGGATTATTCCAGTTCCTCATGATAGGAAAATCTCTTCAAAAACCCGTTTCCCTAGGGCATGAGTAGGATTTTACAGAAAGATTCTGTTAAGAATTTCTCTGATATTGTAGCCCCTTTACCTCTCTTACCGTCATAAGTTCCCTTTAATTGGAAGTTCAGATTGTAACATGCTTTTAATAAAGCAAAAAGATTATTGTGCTCTGCACCCATTCTCCTGTCTCGACTTCTCCCAAAAACTTTTTATCATTACAGGTTGTGCTTGTGAGTCTGGGGTTGGTTGGGCGGTTGGGTGGTCGCGGGGGGTTACTATTACAAATCGGGACAAGGTGCTGCAGCCAATCGCATTTACTTTCAGCTAAGTTTCCAGCCACATCAGAGAGCTTACTCTACCATTGAAAAAAGAAGCCCTCGCGCTGGTTACTGGCTTTGTTGGCATTTCGATGTTTATGTGGGCCAGACATTCCGCAGGTGGTCACAGTCTAAGTGATCACAACCCGTTATAGTATATCTCCATGCCTAATTGATGGAATCACAAAACCAAGGCCTTATGAGTTGGCGCTCTTGCTGACAGCCCTACAATTTCAAAAATAAAAGTACATTGCCGGCAAAGACAAAAGTGTTGGCAGGCTCTTTGTCATGAGTCTAGTTTAATATTTTATTTAGGTTAGGATTGTATTTGTTGGTAAACCCCCCTTTCAGCTCTTTTTTTTTTATTCCCCGATGTGGGGGGTTTTTTTTTTGTGAGGGGATACGGGCTTACCGTCCGCTTGTATCCTTGGACCTTGTTGGCCTAATTGTCTGCTCTGTCTCACTCTGAGTTTAGGGTCTTGGCTTTTGGTCACTAGGAAGCTGAGCTTCTATCTAAGAGTGGGATGGTGGAGGATAGGCCGGTTCCCAGTATTTTGTGCCATGGCGGCACGGTTACACTGGGAGGTGGCAGCCTAATCCTGAGCCGTCTCGGGGGTGGGGTTTGTGGCATGCAAGAGTACGTAACCTTTATTCGGCGCCATGGGGACACACCCCCTCATTTACAGGCTATCTCCCCCTACCAGCTAACCAGGTGCTTAAGAGTTGATGATGGCGCCCCATCGTTCACTAGTGACCAGGTTCTAGCCAATAAGAAGGTTGGGATTGACAATCTTCAGAGGTTATGTGGATACGCTCTCCTGGTCTTGCCTTGTCATTCCCACTCTGAAGCTGGGTTTTTGAAGCACGGTCTGCTATCTTGTGGCTTCTATTTCTGCCTTGCTTACCGTGGAGTGCACTATATTTATCATTACATAGTGTACATATTGCTGTTATAATTGGTGAAGGATATATAAGTCTAAACTTTTTCTGCGTGTGTTTTATTTGCTCCCATTACACCTGGGATACAGGCCCTTTGAAATCCTAGGTTGTAATACACTCTTACGGTGTTATGTTGTCACTAGTCCTTAACCACCTCCCTCTTGTTCTACTAACCCCCTTTTGCATCATTAATTCCTAACTATAGACCAATAGCTCAGACGTCCCACATCATAAAAAATCTTTGAAAGAGTGTTCTAGAAGCAGGATTGCAAATCACCTGGATTCCCAAAATTGCACAATTCCAGGGCAACATGGGTTCAGGGCAGGTTCGCTCTGCCTCTCGCACATATGATCACTATGATTTGGCCTTGGATGCACTGGGAGAAAATCAGGAATGCCGATGTAATATACACAGACTTTGCAAAAAAGCATCCCACCTCTCTTGACAAAATGAGAATCATGGCGTAATAGGCCCATAAAATACGTGCTAAAGGAATAATGGGGAAAGTGGGGAGATGATCTTCAACTTCCTAACAAATCGAACACATAAGAGTAGTGGTCAACCAGGAGTTAAATCGGAGTGCCATAGTGAGGGCTCTGTTCCACAAGGCACAGTACTCGCCCCATTTATTCCTTATCCTCATATCAGACATAGACAGAGATATACTCACAGCACCGTATAATCCTTTTGCTAGGATGTTACTAGGATCTGCATGAGGCTTGTCATCTGCTGAGGGACGCGGATAACCTCAACCGAAGTATAAACAAAAGTTTTCATGGGCAACTACGGTGTAAACAATATGATGTTCAATGAGTGACAAATTCCAACTAACTCCGTTATGGTAAACTGGAGGAGGGAGGATAATAAACTATAAAGAGTATATACAGACTTGGCCCGTACAATGAGCGGAAAAATAATGTTAAGGGACTGGGGTAGTAATGTCTGAGGATCTCACTTTCAAGGATCACAAAACTGTGCCACGATCGCACGTTGCAAAGAAAATTTAGGATAGCGGATATGAGAACGTTCAAAACGGAGAGGATCCAGCCAATGATGATCCTTTTCAAATCACTTGTTCTCTCTAGGTGGGAATTATGCTGAACATTAACATCTCCATTACCAAAGCAGGTGAAATCGCAGATTCTAGAGAGTGTACAAGAGATCTTTACTGCGGTTAAGTTCTGTCAAGCACCTTAACATGGGTTAACGCTATGGAAGCAACTGGATTTGTACTCGTTGGAAACGCAGAGAGGGGAGAGTATTATCATTATCTTACACTTGGAAAAATCGTGGAAGGAAATGGTTCCGGATATGCACCACAGAAATCACTCCCTAACGAAAGTAAAAAGAGTGGGCGGCGATGCAAAATGCCCCCAATAAAAAGTAGGGGCCGCCATTGGTACACTAAGGGGAAAACACCATAAGTGTTCCGGGGACCAAGACTGTTCAACAGCCTCCCATCAAATTCATTCGGGGAGGAATTGCCAATAAACCCCTGGCTGCCTTCAAGAGAAGAGCTGGGGACAGATACCTAAAGTCAATTGTCGGATCAGCCGGGCTGTGGTGTACGTTGGACTGCGTGGGCACAGCAGTAAACAGCCTAGTTGATCAGGCCCTGATCCATCGGGAGGCCTGGTCATGGACCGGGGGCCGCGGGGGCGTTGATCCCCGGAATACACCTCCAGGGTAACTCCCAGCTCCTCGTCTCTCCCTACTTGGCCATAACATCTCCCTCCCACCTCCCACGTCTCTCCCGATCTTGCCTTAACCATCCTTCCCTCCCACCACCCACGTCACTCCCTACTTGCCATAAACAGTCCTCCCTCCAGCTCCCCACGTCCTCATCCCTCCGCCGTCTAACACTCCCGCTTCACCACAATTAACTTCTTCACTCATCAAAACAATGCATATTATTTATGAAACTTGCAACAAGTTAAATGGCACAACAATAATTACTTAGCAGAGTTCACTTGTTTTTAAACAGCTCAAACCAACAAAGCAACAAAACCCACACTTTTATTATTATTAGTATTATTTTTATTAGTAGGAGTAGTAGTAGTTCGTAGTAGTAATAGTAGTACCGTGTTAGTAAAAGTAGTAAGTAATTGTAGTATAGTAGTATAGTAGAGTAGTAGTTAGTAGTAGTAGTAGTAGCAGAGTTAGGAACGATTCATACCTCGCCTGGATAATGAGGTAAAACACGTTTGGTCCAGGGGAGGTATGCTCAATTCCTCGAAATCAAGAGCCCTTTTGCCATCACGACAGGCTTCTCCTTAGAGGAGCATTCATTACCATAGTACATGGTTGCCTGCATGAACCACTAAGGCAAACAAGGACTTGCAAGAGGGGTTGTAAAGACTGTCTCAAACAAAACCTACCACTTCCCCACCTGACTCTCCACACTACATCACTCACGTACTAGTGACCCGGTTACATGTGTTTATCGCTTGATTAAGCCCACTGTTCGTGCGCGAAACGTTTCTCAGAATAAAGGAAACATTATACTGCAGTTGTTGTTATATTCATGGCGTCAGTATTTATACCAATTTATCACAAGTATTGGACTTACCTTATTTTGCCACAGTAATATTTTCCGCTTGACTTTTGATGAAGCTTGCCACACGGGTTGTTAGTACAGCCGGTGTAGAAGTACAGGAGGTGTAGTATGGCCGGTTGTAGTACTGCCCGGTTGTAATACTGCCGGTTGTAGTACTGCCGGTGGAGTACAGCCGGTGTGTAGTACAGCGGTGTAGTACTGCCGGTGTGTTAGTACAGCCGGTTGTTGTAGTATGCCGGTGTAGTATGCCCCGGTGTAGTACAGCCGGTGTAGTACAGCCGGTTGTTGTTTGTTGTAGTACTGCAGGTGTAGTACAGCCGGTTGTAAGTAGTACTGCCGGGTAGTACAGCCGGTTTTGCAGTTACAGCCGGTGCAGATACTGCCGGTGTGTATGCCGGTTGCAGTACATGCCGGTTGAGTACTGCCGGGCAGTACTGCCGGTGCCAGTACAGCGTGCATTACTGCCGGTGTGTAGTACTGCGGTTGCAGTACAGCCGGTGCAGTACTGCGGTGTAGTACTGCGGTGTAGTACTGCCGGTGGTAGTGACAGCCGGTGCTAAGTACAGCGGTTTTGCAGTACTGCCGGTTGTAGTACTGCGGTGTAAGTACTGCCGGTTGTAGTACAGCGGTTGTGCAGTACTGCCGTGTAGTACTGCCGGTTTGTAGTTGTAGTACTTGCCGTTGTAAGTACTGCCGGTTGCAGTTACTGCCGTTGCGTTACTTGCCGGTTGCTGCAGTCTGCAGTGTAGTACTGCCGGCGTTGTACTGCCGGTTTTGTGTTACTGCGGTGTAGTAATGCCGGTGTAGTACTGCCGGTTGCTTGCAGTACAGCCGGTGGTAGTGTAGTACTGGCCGGTTGAGTACCAGGCCGGTTGTAGTTACTGCCGGAGTAGTACTGCCGGTGTAGTACTGCGGTTTTTTGTGTGTATGTTAGTACTGCCGGAGGTATGCAGTACTGCCGGTTTGGCAGTACTGCGGTTTGTATGCGGTGTTGTATGCGGTGTTGTACTCCCGGTGTAGTACTGCCGGTGTAGTTACTGCGGTGCATCTAAGCAGTACAGCGGGTGTAGTACTGCCGGTGTTTGTAGTACAGCGGTTGTTAGTACGCCGGTTGGTAGTACTGCCGGGTGTAGTACTGCCGGTTGTAGTACTTGCCGGTGCCAGTACTGCCGGTTGTGTAAGGGGTTTTTTTTTTTTTTTTGGTTTTTTAGTATGCGGGTGTTGTAGTAAAACTTTTTTTTTTTTTTTTTTTTGCCGGTGTAGTACAGCGGTATGTGTAGTACTGCCGGTGTAGTACTGCCGGGTGTAGAAACTGCCGGTGTAGTACTGCCGGTGATAAGTACGCCGGTGTAGTACTGCACGGTGCAGTTACTGCGGTGTAGTATGCCGGTGTAGTACTGGCCGGTGTTTTTAGTACTGCGGTTTTGTAGTACTGCCGGTTGCAGTACAGCCGGTGTAGTACTGCCGGTGTAGTACCAGCCGGTGTAGGTTCTGCGGTGTAGTACTGCCGTGTAGTACTGCCGGTGTAGTACTGAGGTGCAGTACTGCCGGTGCAGTACTGCCGCTGCGTCTACTGCCGGTTGTATTACTGCCGGTTTTGTAGTACTGCCGGTTGTAGTACTGTCCGGTGTCGTACTGCCGGTTTGTGAGTACTGACGGTGCAGTACAGCCCGGTTGTAGTACTGCGGTGTAGTACAGCCGGGTGTTGTTAGTACTGCCGGTGTAGTTACTGCCGGTGTAGGTTGTACTGCCGGTTGTAAGTACTGCGGTTTTGCAGAACTGCCGGTGTGCAAGTACTGCGGTTGCGTACTGCCGGTGTAGTACTGCCGGTTGTGGTTACTGCCGGTGTAGTACTGCCGGTGTTAGAGTTACTGCCGGTGAGTACTGCCGAGTGTAGTACTGCCGGTGGTAGTACTTGCCGGTGTAGAGTCTGCGGTGTAGTTACTGCGGTGTAGTTTTTAACTGCCGGTGTAGTTACAGCCGGTGTAGTACGACGTTGTAGTCTGCCGGTGCAAGACTGCCGGTTGTAGTACTGCCGGTGTAGTACTGAGGTGTAGTACAGCCGGTGTTGTAGTACTGCCGGTTTTGTAGTTACTGCCGGTTTGTAGTTACTGCCGGTGTAGTACTGCGGGTGTACTGACTGTGTAGTACTGCCGGTGTAGTAACTGACGGTGCAGTTAACAGCGGTGTTAGGTACTGGCGGTGTTAGTACAGCCGGTGTAGTACTTCGGTGTTGTACTGCCGGTGTAGTACAGCCGCGTGTAGTTACTGCCGGTGTAGTACTGCCTGCTGTAGTACTGCCGGTGCAGTACTGCCTGTTTTGCGAGTACTGCGGTGCAGTACTACGGTGTAGTACTGCCGGTGTTGTACTGCAGGTGTAGTACTGCCGGTTGTAGTTTACTGCGGTGTAGTACAGCGGTGTAGTACTTGACGGTGTTGGTTCTGCCGGTTTGTAGTACTGCCGGTGTATACTGCCGGTGTAGTACTGCGGTTTGTTGCAGGTGTTTCTGCCGGTGTAGTATGCCGGTGTGTAGTACTGCCGGTGTAGTGTAGTACTGCCGGTTTTGTAGTACTGCCATTGTAGTACTTGCCGTTGTAGTACAGCCGGTTGGCTGCAGTACTGCCGGTGATAGTACTGCCGGTGTAGTATGCCGGTGTAGTACTGCCGGTGTAGTACTGCCGGTGTAGTACGGCCCGTGTAGAGTACTGGCCGGTGTAGAGTTACTGCCGGTTTGTTAGTACAGCCGGTTGTAGTACTGCCGGTGTAGTTTACTGCCCGGTGTAGTACTGCCGGTGTTAGTACTGCCGGCTTGTAGTAACTGCCGGTGTAGTACAGCCGGTTGTTTACTGCCCGGTGTAGTACTGCCGGTTGCAGTTTACTGCCGGGTGTTGTTAGTATGCCGGTGTAGTACTGCCGGCTGTAGTTACATCCGGTGCAGTACTGCCGGTGTAGTACTGCCGGTGTAGTACTGCCGGTGTTACTGCCGGTTGTAGTACTGCCGGTGTGTACAGCGGTTGCAGTCTGTCGGTGTTAGTACTGCCGGTGGTAGTACTGCCGGTGTGTAATGCCGGTGTAGTACTGCGGTGCAGTATACTGCCGGTTGTAGTAATGCCGGGTGTAGTACTGCCGGTGAGTACTGCCGGTTGTAGTCTGCCAGGTTGTAGTACTGCGGTGTAGTTACTGCCGGTGTAGTACAAGCCCGGTGTAGTGTAGTACTGCCGGTGGGTTGTAGTACTGCCGGTGCAGTACTGCGGTTGTAGTACTGCCGTGAGTACTGCCGGTGTAGCTTACAGCCGGTGCAGTACTTGCCGGTGTAGTACTGCCGGTGTATGTTTGTAGTACTGCGGTGTACTGTCGGTGTAGTACTGCCGGTTGTAGTACCGCCGGTGCAGTACTGACCGGTGTAGTACTGCCGGTGTAGTTACTGCCGGTTGTAGTACTGCGGCTGTAGTATGCAGGTGGGGTACAGGCCGGTGTAGTACTGCGGTGTAAGTACAGACGGTGTAGTACTGCGGTTTGTTAGTCTGCCGGTGTAGTACTGCCGGGTTTTTGTTTGTAGTACTGCCGGTGTAGTACTGCGGTTTTTTGTGAGTACTGGCCGGTGTAGTACTGCCGGTTTGTAGTACTGCGGTGTAGTACTTGCCGGTGTAGTGTAGTACAGCCGGTTGTTTAGTACTGCCGGTGTAGTACGGCCGGTGTAGTACTGCCGGTGGTATGTAGAGTACTGCCGGTGTAGTACTGCCGGTGTAGTACAAAGCCGGTGTAGTACTGCCGGTGTAGTACTGCCGGTGTAGTACTGCCGGTTAGTACAGCCGGTGTAGTACTGCCGGTGTTGTACTTGCCGGTGTAGTACTTGGCCCGGTGTAGTGCTGCCGGTGTAGTACTGCGTGCGAACTGCCGGTGCAGTACTGCCGGTGCAGTTACTACCGGTTTGTAGTTGTAGTACTGCCGGGTTGTTGTACTGCCGGTGTAGTTTACTGCGGTGTTGTAGTACTGCCGGTTGCAGTACTGCCGGTGTTGTACTGCCGGTGTAAGTTACTGCCGGTCGTTATTGTTTTTTGTAGTATTGCCGTGTGTACTGCCGGTGTATACTGCCGGTGTAGTACTGCCGGTGTAGTACAGCCCGGTGCAGTTACTGCCGGTGTGTAGTACTGGCCGGTGTTGTAGTACTGCCGTGTAGTTACTGCCGGTTGTAGTACTATGCCGGTTTTTGTAGTACTGCCGGTGTAGTACTGCCCGTGTTGTACTGCCGGTTTGTAGTAACGGCCGGGTTTGTAAGTACAGCGGTGTTAGTATGCCGGTTGTAGTACTTGCCGGTGTGTAGTTCTGCCGGTGTAGTACTGCCGGTGTTAAGTACTTCCGGTGTCTAGTACAGCCGGTTGTAGAATACTGCGGTGTGTGTTACTTTGCCGGTGCAGGTACTGCCGGTGTAGTACTGCCGGTGCAGATTACTTCCGGTGTAGTACTGCGGTGTTGTAGTACTGCCGGTGTACTTGCCGGTTGTTTTAGTACGGCCGGTTGTAGTACAGCCGGTTTGCAGTACTGCCGGTTTGTTTGTACTGCCGGTGTAAGTACTGCCGGTGTTAGTACTGCCGGTGTAGTTTACAGCCGGTGTAGTACTTGCCGGTTTTGTGTACAGCCGGTTGTAGTACTGCCAGGTGTAGTAGTACTGCCGGTGTAGTACTTGCGGTTAGTACTGCCGGTGTAGTACTGCCGGTTGTAGTTACTGGCCGGTGTAGTACAGCCGAGTGTAGTATGCGGTTGTAGTACTGCCGGTGTAGTACTGCCGGTTGTAGTTACTGCCGGTTGCAGTACTGCCGGTTGTAGTACTTGCCGGTGTACTTACTGCGGTGTAAGTACTGCCGGTGCAGTACTGCCGGTTTTTTTGTAGTACAGCCGGTGTTAGTACTGCCGGTGTCAGTTACCTCCGGTGTAGTACTGCCGGTGTCTGTAGTACTGCCGGTGTGTACGCCGGTTGCAGTACTGCGGTGTAGTACTGCCGGTTGTAGTTGTAGTACAGCCGGTGTAGACTGCCGGTTTGCCAGTACTGCCGGTTGCAGTACTGCCCGGCAATCTATTCATACCTGTAGTTCTGCGTTGTAATCGCCTACAGCCTGGTTTGCAGTACTAGAACCCCTGCGACCATGTAGTTACTGCGGTGTAAGTACTGCCGGTGTATTACAGCGGGGCAGTACTGCCGGTGTAATACTGTCGGTGTAGTATATTGCCGGTGTAGTTACTGTCGGTAGTTAGTACTGCCCGGTAGTACAGCCGGTGTTGTAGTACTGCCGGTGTAGTGTACTGCCGGTTGTAGTACTGCCGGTTTTTTGTAGTACTGCGGCTGTGTTACTGAACGGTTTTGTAGTCACTGCCGGTTGTAGTACAGCGGTTTTTGCAGTTACTGCCGTGTAGTACTGCCGGTTTGTATAGTACTGCCGGTGTAGTACTGCCGGTGTAGTACTCCGGTTTGTAGTACTGGCCGGTGTAGTATGCGGTTGTAGTACTGCCGGTTGTAGTACAGCCGGTTGCAGTACTGCCGGTGTAGTACTGCGGTGTAGTACTGTCGGTGTGTACTGCCGGTGTAGTACAGCCGGTTTGTAGTTTACTGACGGTTTTTGTAGTTTACTGCCGGCTGTGTACTGCCGGTGTTAGTACTGCGGTCGCTGTACTGCGGTGTAGTACTGCCGGGTGTAGTACAGCCGGTGCAGTACTTGCGGTGTAGTACTGCCGGTGTTAGTACATGCGGTGTAAGTACTGCCGGTTGTATTTTGTAGTACTGCCGGTTTTGTAGTTTACAGCCGAGTTGCAGTACTGCCGGTTGTTGTATGTACTGCCGGTTGTTGTACTGCCAAGGTTTGGTGTAGTACTGCCGGTGTAGTACTGCCGGTGTAGTAACTGGCGGTTGTAGTACTGGCGGTTGTTTGGTGTGTAGTACTGCGGTGTTAGTCTGAGTGTTAGTTAAGCCGGTTTTGCAGTCTGCCGGTGTAGTACTGCGGTTTGTTGTACTGTCGGTGTAGTACTGCCGGTTGTAGTACGCGGTGTAGTCTGACCGGTTTGTTGTACTGCGGTGTAGTACTGGCGGTGTTTTTGTAGTACTCCGGTGCTGCAGTACTGCCGGTGTAGTGTACTGCGGTGTAAGTACAGCCGGTTTGCAGTACTGCCGGTGTAGTACTGCCGGTGTAAGTACTGCCGGTTGTTTGTACTGCCGGTTTTTGTTAGTATAGTAAAGTACTGCAGGGTTGCAGTACAGCCGGTTGCTGCAGTACTTGTTTTTTTTTTTGCTTTTCGCTTTTTTTGGGTAGTATGCCGGTTGTTTGTACTGCGGTGTAGTACAGCCGGTGCATACTGCCGGTTGTGTACTGCCGGGTTGTAGTATGCCCGTTGTAGTACTGCCGGTGTAGTACTCCGGCTGCAGTACAGCCGGTGTAGTACTGCCGGTGTAGTTACTGCGGTGTAGAGTACTGCCGGTAGTTGTTTGTACTGCCGGTGGTAGTACTGCCGGTGCAGAACTGCGGTTTTGCAGTACCTTGCCGGTGTATGTGTACTGCCGGGTGTAGTACTGCGGTGTAGTCTGCCGGTGTAGTACTACCGGTTGTAGTACTTGCCGGTGTAGTTACTGCCGGTTGTAGTTCTGCGATTTTAGTACTGCGGTGTAGTATGACGGTGTAGTACTGCCGTGTAGTACTGCGGTGTAGTACAGCCGGTGCAGTACTTGCCGGTTTTGTAGTACTGCCGGTGTAGTACTGCCGGTGTGTACTGCCGGTGTTAGTACTGCCGGTGTAGTACTGCCCGTTGTAGTACTGCGGTGTCGTACTGGGTTGTAGGTACAGCCGCTGTAGTAACCGTAGCCCGGTGTAGTATGCCGGTTTTGTACTGCCCGGTGTGTAGGTGTAGTACTCCGGTGTAGTACTGCCCGGTGTAGTACAGCCGGTGTGTATACTGCCGGTTGTAGTACTGCCGGTTGCAGTACTGCCGGTGTCTAGTACTGCCGGTTTGTAGTACTGCCGGTTGTGAAGTTTTAGTTTGTAGTACAGCGGTGCCCCAGTACTGCCGGTGTAGTACTGCCGGTTGGTGTGTAGTACTGCCGGTGTACTGCCGTTGTAGTACCAAGCGGTGCAGTAACTGCCGGTGTAGTACTGCGGTTGGTACTGACGGTGTAGAGTACTGCCGGTGTAGTTACTGCGGTTGCAGTACAGCCGGTGTAGTACTGCGTGTTGTGTTGTAGTACAGCGGTGTAGTACTGCCGGTTTTGTTGTAGTACTGCCGGTGTCCCTGTAACTGCGGTGCAGAACTGCCGGTTGCAGATACTGCCGGGTGTTTTTTTTGTAGTTACTGCCGGTGTAGTATGTTTAAGTACTGCCGGTGTAGTACTGCCGGTGTAGTACTGCCGGTGTAGTAAGCCGGTTTAGTACTGCGGTGTAGTACTGACGGTGTAGTACTGCCGGTTTGTAGTACTGCCGGTGGGCAGTACTGCCGGTGTAGTACTGCGGTTTTTGTAGTACTGCCGGGTTTTTAGTACTGCCGGTTTGGTTAGTACTTGCCGGTGTAGTACTGCCGGTGTTTGTAGAGTACTGCCGGTGCAGTACTGCCGGTTTGTAGTATGGCCGGTGGAAGTTTACTTCCGGTGTAGTACTGCCGGTGTTGTTACTGACCGTGTAGAGTACTGCCGGTTGTAGTACTGCCGGTGTTAAGTACAGCCGGTTTGTTGTAGTACTGCGGTGTAGTTACTGACGGTGTTTGTTGGTGTGGTTTGCGGTGTAGTACTGCGGTGTAGTACAGCCGGTGTAGTACTGACGGTTGTAGTAATACTTGCCGGTGTTTGTAAGTACTTGCCCGGTTGTAGTACTGCCGGTTGCAGTACTGCCGGTGCAGTACTGCGGTTGTAAGTACTGCGGTTTTTGTACTTACTGCGGTTGTTAGTACTGCCGGTGCAGTACTGCGGTGTAGTACAGGCCGGTGTAGTACTGCCGGGGTAGTACCTCGGTTGTAGTACTGCCGGTGTTGTAGAGTTACTGCCGGTGTATTACTGCCGGTGCAGTAACTGCGGTGTTGTACTGCCGGTTGTAGTACAAGCCGTGTTGTACTGCGGTTGTGCAGTCTGCCGGTGTAGTACTGCCGGTGTAGTACAGCCGGTGCAGTACTGCCGGTGTAGTTACTGCGGTTTTTGTATATTACTGCCGGTGTGTAGTACAGCCGGTTTGCAGTAAACTTTGCCGGTTGTAGTTCTGCCGGTGTGTACTGCCGGTGTGTAGTACTGCCGGTGTAGTACTGTTCGGTGTAGTACTGAAGGTGTAGTACAGCCGGTGTAGTACTGACGGTTGTGTAGTAAACTGCCGGTTGTGTACTTGCCGGGTAGTACTGCCGGTTATTGTGTCAGGGCATAGTTGCTGATCCCCTGTATTCCCTGTTATTATATACGCATAGCATATTCAGTGTCATCCCTGTCGCTTTAGGACACGATATCCCTCGTAGGCCGGTGGGCTTTGTGTGACGTCATTAAGGGATATACACTTGGGCAGTTGATCCCCCTGTCCCGTCCTCACTCGGCGGCCAGACTACAAGCGCGAACAGGCTTGGCACCGGGCTCCTCTCTCATCTCAGCTGACAATACACTACATCCTAAAAAGTGGTTCCTACTTATCCTAACGATAGCTCCATTAAGAAAACCCTTACGGACAAATGGGTGCCCAAGCGGTGAGCCTGTAATTTGACGATTCAGCGATTTTGGAGATAAAGTTGTCGACCAGCAAGACGCAAGACGGCCATTCGTTGTCACCGTTGGCCCTACCGAGGTTCAACCTCATCCAGCTACCTCAAGGCCAGCTTACTCTACAGCTTCTACATTATTCACTGGTCAGTCTCTTTGTCATTAGTGGTTATCTGCTTTTGCATTAACTCCCGAGGGGGTTGACCCGGAGTTTGCAAATAAGCAGCTTCCAGTCTGTGGTGGGGGGGGAGTAGAAACACCCGAGCCATGTCCAGCCTAGCCTACTCCTCCAATTATTTTGTGCAAGCCAAGCTTTCCACCCTGCCTGTGCTCATCGTGTGAAGATTATAAGCTATTCTGTGTGAAGGTTAAGATAAGCAGCTAGCAAATAACCCATGTGATCTTACCCCGTACTCAAGCAAGCCACATGAGTAGTCTTATCGCTTTGTGATCAAGTTCAAGCATTCGAGTTGCAGTGCTCCTTGTCATCCTTGTGGTGTTGTAGTATTTCGTGGGGTTTTACATAAGCCAGCCGGCTTAGAATTATCTTGCGGGCTGTGGTTTTTCTCAGTGAGGCTTTACGACGGTTCAACCCATAAGCCGGCCACTCTACGATTCACGTTGTATGTCGCACCATTTGCGGTCTCAGACGCCCGGCTCAGCCTTTACCCACAAACCAATACGTCGGCCATTACATCTCACCGTCCTCATCAGTGTTTTGGTGCAATGCTAAGGGTTTTGTAGCACCATATTTTAAGGACACATAGGGGGTCAAGGAGCTTAGAGAGTGGCGCGCCATCTTTAAAAGCCTCCTGTGTGTTGTCTCTCGCCGATTTTAAGCGCCAATTTCTACGATTCATCTGCCCCCCCCCCCCCCCCCCCCCCATCTTGCAGAGGACAGCAGCAAGGGAGTTATAAACCCCCCCCCCCCCCCCCCCCCCCCCCCCCCCCCCCCCAATCCATCAGTCTCATTCTTCAAAGTTGTTACCAGCTAATAATAGTTTTTTTTTAGAGACATTTGCGAGTGTTGAGACATTTCTTTTGTGTTCCAGTGAATTTTTTTTTAGATGGAAATTCAGTGACTCTTGATCGACTCAGTGTTTATCATTGTACTGATTTGCATTCATTTCTTTTAAATTCTCCTTTATTCAGTGTTCAATTTTCGTGCATTATTTTATATCTGTAGTGTTGTGTATTTTTTTTATACACTTGAAAGTAAGTACTTCTTAGTGTTTCCTTTGTTGTGTGTGAAACATATGAGGCCAATATATAAATTGCGTTTAAACTTTCAGAATTTCCAGTGAATTAATTCAGTAATTTTTTCACCCTCATATTCTGCATCACCAACTAGTGTTGTCTGTTATTAATTTTTTCTTACCAGCATTTGTGTAATTTTATTTTTGTTCCTGTGTGTAGACATTCTTGTGTTCATATTCCTATTATTCAGCCAGTGTTTATTTGCTTATTTCCACAGAAATAGTGCCTATTTTTTAAGTAACAGCAAGAATAAAAAAAAACTCAATTTTACTAAATTTTTCACACATCAAGTTACATTGCAGAAAATTCTAGTACTGTGTTTATGTTGATTTGTGTCCTGCAATCTCTTGTAAGTGTTGTATTCTTTTTTGTTGTGTGTTTTTTTTTGCAACCTATTATTTTTTTCTTTTTTTATTGAACAAATTCATCTTGTGAAATTTTTTTTAATTTCCCTTCTAAAGTAAATTTTTTTTTGCTTGTTTTTTAAGTGCAGTTAAGAGTTAAGTGTTCATTCCTTGATTTTTCTTTTCTTGGTGTTATAATTTTTTTATTGAATGGGTCATTTTGCAATAATTCTTGTGAAAAATATTGGGGTTGTTTATTGTTTTTCTTGCGAAATTTTATGCAGTTTGTGCAATACAGTTTTTTTCCAGTACAGTTTCTTTGCTCTGTTCTGTGATAGTATTTTTATTTGTCTGTCTTTTATTTTTTTTCAGCAAATTGTGTGTTTGTTTTAATTTCTGCACAAGTTTATTTAGTCCTTTTTTTATTTTATTGTGTATTTCCTTGTTGATTGAAAGTAAAACAATCATGTGCCATTTTTTCAAAATTTAAAGTAAAAAATTTTAGCATATTAGATTTGGCAAAGTACAAGCTTCTTGATTTTTTAGTGTTTGCTAAGTTGCAATTTTCTTGTTGGTTCTTTTTCTTATGTGTAAATTGTCAATTTTTAATTACTTATGCAAAAAAAATTAAGCATTTTTTTCCCCTTTAAAACTTATGTGTCTTTTTTTTCTATTTTTTTCTTGATTTGCCCTTCAGTATTTTCATGAGAGATGTCCCAGTCACTTTTGAACGTTCATTATGTATATTCCAGTCAAAGTCAATATGAATCAGTCCCAAAATACCAAAATTCCCTTACTGACTGAAAGACAAAAACCTAGCCCTGAGCAATGTGTTTGTTTCCAAATTGTATCTGGTTTGTTAAATGCTGCGAAATTTTAAGTTCAGTTAAGTTTCCCATAGACCTGAATTACTTATTAACGTGCCCACCGGTCGGCACAGTATTCTGTCCCCCATCGTGTTTCCCCATCCTTTTCAGACTTGCAGGTATGTTCGTTTTCCTCAAGTTCCAGGGACACTCGACTGCCTTGAGTGCCAGCTATCCCCGCAATGACTGCTTGTTCGAGTAATAGTTTTCCCAGGGGATGCCTTTCAGAAAACGATTTTGCAACTAGTAATGCCATCCTTGTTGATGTGACATGCTGTCTGCAGAAAAGGGCGTCTCTGTTACGTAGTGTTTTCATAGAGGTCTGTTGTTGTTCCCAATGTTCCAGATGGTGTTTCCCCTCCTAGTTGACAGTAAAACAGTGCATTGTAAAAAGTTTTTCTCGAATAATTTCCATGTTAATATTGTAAGTGTGTTTCTTTATGCTGATACCTCTTTCATGTGTGCGACTCAGATTGAATATCGCATTGTTG
>NC_069478.1:24883235-24895735 GCF_026875155.1 Cherax quadricarinatus
TCCTTAAATAGAAAGGGGGTTTGGGAGAATAAGTAATCAGTCCATTAACCTTGGAGAAACAGTATTTGAAAGTGGTCAGTCCCTCAGTCTGTCTGAGGGACTGACCACTTCAGACCACACACCACACTGGTCACCTATCACTGCCACAAACACACTTGTTACTCAGTGTAAATGGGACAGGAAGGTGGAGATCCACTGCAATGCAAAGGATCAGCAAGTCAGTCACAGACGCTCAGATGGAAACAGTTAGAAGAAAGTTACCAGAGTGAGGTGCACTCTTTGACATAATTTTATTTTTATTATATGAAAGTTATAACCCAGAGGATCGATGGAATATGACAGTGAAACAGATTTTGTTGTCACTGTGTAACTGTAGCAACACACTGTTGGTGTCCACACAATGTAACAACCATAGAGAACAGTGTAGCAGTATACTGCTGGTATTCCCGCAGTGTAATAACACCTTTATTCTGTAGACGACCTGATGTAAGATAACAGCTCTTAGCCTATAAAATGTGTAAATAAACTAATGAAATGTAACAGGCTTGTGAGTCGTATCATACCTATTCCTAAAGCGGTGTATGGGAACCACCCTCTACCACTGGTGGCTTCTCCCGACACACATGCAAATGTGAGGTAGCCTTTGACCCTAGAGCTGGCCACGGCGAAAGTGGACCCAGGGGGCAGGACCTCGTAAGAGGTAAGTGACAGGCCAGGGCACCGTAAGAGGTAGTTGACAGGCCAGGGCACCGTAAGAGGTAAGTGACAGGCCAGGGCACCGTAAGAGGTAAGTGGCAGGCCAGGGCACCGTAAGAGGTAGTTGACAGGCCAGGGCACCGTAAGAGGTAAGTGACAGGCCAGGGCACCGTAAGAGGTAAGTGGCAGGCCAGGGCACCGTAAGAGGTAGTTGACAGGCCAGGGCACCGTAAGAGGTAAGTGACAGGCCAGGGCACCGTAAGAGGTAAGTGGCAGGCCAGGGCACCGTAAGAGGTAGTTGACAGGCCAGGGCACCGTAAGAGGTAAGTGCAGGCCAGGGCACCGTAAGAGGTAAGTGACAGGCAAGGGCACCGTAAGAGGTAAGTAACAGGGCAGGGCACCGTAAGGGAATGAGGTTAAGGCACCTTAAGATGAACGTAAAGAGAGCTGAATTCAGTAGAATGAGTGGTAGAACGTAACATCTAGGCAGCTCAGGTAGGGATTAAGGACTCCAAACGTAAGTCACACTTGTTTGACTCTACTGGTAACATCTACGTAATTTACTGTGTAGAACATACAACTTTCTGAAGAATGGTGGAGAGTGAGACTACACTCTGCTATCTCCAGCAACCACCAGGAGCATCCTTGTGTTGGTGGAGACACAGACAACACTACTATCTCCAGCAACCACTGGAGCATCCTTGTGTTGGTGGAGACACAGACAACACTACTATCTCCAGCAACCACCGGAGCATCCTTGTGTTGGTGGAGACACAGACAACACTACTATCTCCAACAACCACTGGAGCATCCTTGTGTTGGTGGAGACACAGACAACACTACTATATCCAGCAACCACCGGAGCATCCTTGTGTTGGTGGAGACACAGACCAACACTACTATCTCCAACAACCAACTGGAGCATCCTTGTGTTGGTGGAGACACAGACAACACTACTATCTCCAGCAACCACCGGAGCATCCTTGTGTTGGTGGAGACAGAGATAATACTATCTCCACCAACCACCGGAGCATCCTTGTGTTGGTGGAGACAGAGAAAATACTATCTCCACCAACCACCGGAGCATCCTTGTGTTGGTGGGAGACAGAGATAATACTATCTCCAGCAACCACCGGAGCATCCTTGTGTTGGTGGAGGCACAGACAACACTACTATCTCCAACAACCACTGGAGCATCCTTGTGTTGGTGGAGGCACAGACAACACTACTATCTCCAACAACCACTGGATCAGCCTTGTGTTGGTGGAGACACAGACAACACTAATATCTCCAACAACCACTGGATCAGCCTTGTGTTGGTGGAGACACAGGCAACACTATATCTCCAACAACCACTGGATCAGCCTTGTGTTGGTGGAGACACAGACAACACTATCTCCAACAACCACTGGATCAGCCTTGTGTTTGGTGGAGACACAGACGAACACTATCTCCAGCAACCACCAGAGCATCCTTGTGTTGGTGGAGACAGATATATACTATCTCCAGCAACCACCGGAGCATCCTTGTGTTGGTGGAGACACAGACAACACTACTATCTCCAGCAACCACCGGAGCATCCTTGTGTTGGTGGAGACAGAGATAATACTATCTCCAACAACCACTGGAGCATCCTTGTGTTGGTGGAGACACAGACACACTACTATCTCCAACAATCACTGGAGCATCCTTGTGTTGGTGGAGACAGAGATAATACTATCTCCAACAACCACTGGAGCATCCTTGTGTTGGTGGAGACACAGACAACACTATCATCTCCAACAACCACTGGAGCATCCTGTGTTGGTGGAGACACAGGACAACACTACTATGTCCAACAACCACTGGAGCATCCGTGTGTTGGTGGAGACAGACAACACTACCATCTCCAACAACCACTGGAGCATCCTTGTGTTGGTGGAGGCACAGATAACACTACTATCTCCAACAACCACTGGAGCATCCTTGTGTTGGTGGAGGCACAGACAACACTACTATCTCCAACAACCACTGGATCGCCTGTGTTGGTGGAGACACAGACAACACTAATATCTCCAACAACCACTGGATCAGCCTGTGTTGGTGGAGACACAGACGACACTATCTCCAACAGCCACTGGAGCATCCTTGTGTTGGTGGAGACACAGATGACATTATCTCCAACAAACCACTGGAGCATCCTTGTGTTGGTGGAGACACAGATGACATTATCTCCAACAACCACTGGAGTATCCTTGTGTCGGTGCTGTGTACTACCTCAGTCCCCGTCAGAGGGACCTCACCCACCACTACACTTAATGCCAATGTGACACTTGTGACGGAAGAAGATAGAGACGGTAAGTGGTGCAGGCGGCTGGTCTCTTGATGTGTCCTGGTGTGAAAGTACTTTAGAGTTGCCCTGAAGAACTGCGTCTCTTCTGCCTACCCCTCTTCCATTATCCTCCAAACCCTGCCCTTCCCTTGTTCCAGTGGTCCTCCAACAACCCAAGCTATCATCTACACCCAACTATCATGCTTAGATGCAAGTAAAGACCACGAAAACAAGACGAGTCTATCACTAGTAGCGTCAATAAAGGAAGGCAGGGCGGGGCGAGGCGCCGGACACAGGGCCAGTCAGGAGGGCCCTTCAAAGACACTCCACCCAAGATTCACTGCTTATCCAATTTATCCCCTTCGTCGCCACACCCAGAAGCCCTGAGGGCCTCCTGCTGCTGCTGCTGCTGCTGCTCTACCCTCACCACACAATACGGCTGGTAGACAACAATCATCCAGGGAGGTACTACCACCCCATTACACAAGGACCCCAATGGAATAAGTCACTTGACTTTTTGGATTATCCTCGGGGGTGATTTACACTATGGATAATAATTGTACTTATGTTTTACCTGTGCCTAAATAAACTTACATAAGTATGGGAGGTACTATCCTTCTATCACATAAGTAGGGGAACACAGGTAGCAAGATGGTAGGCAGCAACCATCCAGGGAGGTACTAACCCTCCCATCACAAAAAGTATGACACAGAAGCATGTTAAAGTTTATACACTCTTATAGGATCGTCCGTCTTACCGTCTCATACCACTTAAGTGACTGATAAATCTTACGACCTTCTTACAAGCATCATGTTTATCTTCCGTTTCCTTCGTACTGTTTAAACTGTTTCGATAATTGACCCCAGGTGGGAATGCCAGTGAGGCACTAATTGATGGGAGTGGCAGTGAAAGGGGCAAACGTTACCCCCGGGGCACTATTGGTGTCTACATACAATTATCCAAGACATTTCACTCAGAGTGCCACACTATACCAGCATCAGTGCCACGCTGTAGAACCTTCACAGAGTGCCACACTGAAAACCCTTCACTCGGTCACACTGAAGACACCTTCACTCAGAGTGTCACGCTAACCAGCACTCAGTGCACATTGTAAGAAAACCTTCACTCAGCGTGCCACACTGTAAGAACCTCCCCTTCAGGTGCCACACTGTAAGACACCTTCAATCAGAGTGCCACATATACTAGTCAGTGCCGCATGTAGACCCTTCACTCAGAGTGCCACACTGTAAGACACCTTCACTCAAGGCCGCACTATCCCGCACGTGCCACACTGTAAACACCTTCACTCAGAGTGCCACACTGTAAGACACCTTCACTCAGAGTGCCACACTATACTAGCACCAGTGCCGCACTGTAAGACCCCTTCACTCAGAGTGCCACACTGTAAGACACCCTTCACTCAGAGTCCGCATTTATACCAAGCACTCAGTGCCACACTGTAAGACACCTTCACTCAGAGTGCTACACACCCCAGAGTGCCTAAACACTCAGAATGTGAAAGCATGGAGTGCTTTCAACCCGCATGGAAAATGGGTATGGCAATCAGGTATGCCCCCCAAACACAGACGACGTTTCCCCCCCTTTGTAGAACTTATTCAGCTTTGCAAGGGGCAAAACGTTGCCTCTGCACAAAGCCTGATCTACAAGTCCTGGGGATGAGCGAGGATGGGTGAGAATGGGTGGGGTTGGGCGGGAACACAATATCATCACCTACCTAAGATGGGGTTTCGCCCCTGTACCTATTCCAGAGTGCTAACACGCCCTATTCACTGAGAATAGGATGATAAACCTTCCTATTCAACACCAGTACATCATTGTGTACAGTGGAAGATGAGGAGGCATGACCTACCTACACTAGGGAATTTATCCACTGGAACTCTACTTCCACCTACTGCTACTACTCACCTGAATACAGTATGTAAGTCACTTCTCCCAGCATATGCTGTACTGTACTCAAGACTGATGGCCTGAACACATCGAATCCAGGCTGAGGGACTGATTTCCTCATTCTCCTCCACCTTCTTCTCTGTGCTGTACTGAAGAAGGCCCATTGGCTGGCGAAACGTTTACCTCAATAAAGACTAGCAGATGTTGCACAAACGGCTCATATTTCAGCTTCACACATTGGAACAAGGTGAAAGAGGCTTTAAGACGGTACAGACTTCGTAATGACCCTGTATAACGTGGCTGTCACTCCATTATGATCTGATTGTGTGAATAATTAAGCGGACGCAGAGAATGAAACAGCAGGGAGCATAGAACAGGGAGCATAGAGCAACAGGGAGCATAGAAACAACAGGAGCTTTCGGACGGGATCACTAAACCCAGGGAGCATAAAACAACAGGGAAACTAAAACATGGAATATGAAACAAGAGTAATTCTTAGGAGACTTTACAACCCGTCCTGACGTACAGATTACAATTACTTGCAAAAATAAGAGAGAGAGAGAGAGAGAGTGATTCTCCACACCACTGCATTACCATGCACATGCCGTATCGTTCACAATCAACACAAAAATAACGAACGGAAGAAGAGAGAGGAGACTGGTGGACGTAGCGATAAAGGCTAAAACGAATTAAGAGAGGGGGTAAAAAAAGGGAAGGGGGTGGAAGGAAATTAAGAGTAGGGGGCGAACATCTGTCAGCAAAACCCTTTCTGCTTGAATGGTTGTATGGTGGAGTGGCCTGATCAGCACCAGTGTAAAGTATTACCTCCACCTGCTCCAGCCTCAGCGGCTCTACCCCACCTCTCAGGCAGAGTAATACTCTCCCACAATATATGGAGTTCCCAGCCCCTGGTTGTCCACGGCCCAATTTTGGTGAAGTCGTGCAGCACGGTTGCTTTCGGGCTCCAGATGGATGTATTTTATACCAGTGTGGCTACCCCTATTTATATGAGATTTACACTGTGGAAACCCCCCAGCAATGTTGCTACACTATTCTGTATGAATTTACATGTGGAACACCGGGCAGGTTTGCTCACTTTCGTAGAAGTTTCTTTGGTGGGAACACCAGGGTGTTGCTACACTATTCTGTATGATATTTACATTGTGGAACACCAGCAGTGTTGCTACCCCTATTCTATATGATATTTTACATTGGGGGGAACACCAGCAGTGTTGCTACACTATTCTATATGATAGTTACATTGTGGGAAACCACAGTGTTTGCTACCTTTTCTATATGATAGTTACATTGTGGGAACACCAGCAGTGTTGCTACACTATTTTTATGATAGTTACATTGCGGGAACACCAGCAGTGTTGCTACACTATTCTATATGATAGTTACATTGGGAACACCAGCAGTGTTGCTACACTATTCTATATGTAGTTACATTGCGGGAACACCAGCAGTGTTGCTACACTATTCTATATGTTTAGTTACATTGTGGGAACACCAGCAGTGTTACTACACTATTCTATATGATAGTTACATTGTGGAACACCAGCAGTGTTGTTTACACTATTCTATATGATAGTTACATTGTGGGAACACCAGCAGTGTTGCTACACTACTGTATGATGTTACATTGTGGGAACACCAGCGTTTTGCTACACTATTCTATATGATAGTTTACATTGTGGGAACACCAGCAGTGTTGCTACACTATTCTATATGATAGTTACATTGCGGAACACCAGCAGTGTTGCTAAAACTATTTTTTATGATAGTTACATTGTGGGGACACCAGCAGTGTTGCTACACTATTCTATATGATAGTTACTTTGGGGGGAACACCAGCAGTGTTACTACACTATTTATATGATAGTTACATTGTGGGAACACCAGCAGTGTTGCTACACTATTCTATATGATAGTTACATTGTGGGAACACCAGCAGTTTTGCTACATATTCTATATGATAGTTACATTTTTGGGAACACCAGCAGTGTTGCTACACTATTCTATATATAATTTACATTGGGGAACACCAGCAGTGTGTTGCTACACTATTTTGTAGGGATAGTTATACAGTGTAAACAAAAGCCACCTGTGTAAGGAACATACCCTGTGTTCCATCACAAGGGTGATTAGAGCACTTTTCAACAAACCTTACTTTTTAGCTAAAAAAAAGGATTTTCACACTTGAAAATCCATGTAGATTTTCGTTACACCCTGTGTAACGAAAATCTAAGCTGAGAGACTTCAGTAGGGTGATGAGGATGTCATCAAATCTCCCACTAAGGGCTGAACAACTGCAACAAATTTAAACAGCTCGTTCCAGCAGAGCTGGAGTTCCCATCACCTGGGAATTACCATCGCCCAGGATAGCTGGAAGAATGAGCGATGAAGATGTAGGATGAGGGGGGTAAAAAGAAGGGAAGGTAATTAAAAAAAGCGAGATTGAGGATATTAGGAAAAAAAGAGGTAAGAAAGATAATGGATTCTGAAGTGTCTTGAAGACAGTGTTGTCTTGGATAGACAATGGCCCCGTAGAATAGAGATACTGAACAATAACAGAAGCTTCATAAGAACGACAGAGGCGCTCTTACTGCTTCCAGACGTCTTCAGAACCAACTTCACTTTCTACGACATTTCTGAATAAATGGCTATGAACAGCCAGACAATCAAGTGCACCTATAGCCAGTGGTTATGAAACCCACTAGCTATACGTGGTGTGGATAGTAATGGGGTGGTGTGGGGTGGGTGTTTCGGCAGCAGTGTGGGAGACGGACATTGGAGGATAGGAGGGAGGTTGAACAGGTCAAGAGGGTAGGGAGCATGCTAGAACCCCACCAAATATAGTGCTTAATGAAGACGATGAAGGATTTAGTGTAGATACTGCTAGAATAAATTTTAAAAGGGCCCGAGTTTGTTTGAGAGTTAAGGCTAGACTGCACCATCACTAAACCCGTATGTAATTAAGAACACCAGGTAGCCAACCTCACACAACCACTTACACATAAACAAGGAAGGAAAATACACGCAGAACAATAATAATAACTTTTCTTGGTATATAAGGAGGGCGTGTTAGCAAAAAAATATTATAACATCAAGTGATAAAGGCCCCCGGTGGGCGAAACGTGTTCTCAAAACAAACATTATCAATCCTTTTATCAACAAACAACACACTGTGTATTAATAAGAGGTCTGTGATCAATTCAGTGTGTTGGAGATCAAAATTCATTTCCTCGTACTGACTGACGATTTCCTTGCTAAACCACTGATAGTAACCCTTATTTAACTGGTCAATATCATTTCGACTCGTTTGTTTTATAATGCTAAATGAATGGTGTTTTTTTTTTGTACACTGGAGCCCAGACACCATTGGCGTGTGTTTGTCTGTTTGTCTGTCGTTGTATGTGTGTGTGTGTGTTTGTATGACTCTTCGTTGTCCCATTGTCTGTCTTGTCGGTGTTTGAAGAGTGAGAGGCTGTGTGTGTGTGTGGGTGTGTGTATGTGTGTGTTCTGTGTCAAAATCTGTGCCACGGGGATGCTGATCTCTCTCAGGTATTGAACGACACATCGTTCTGATGATGTTAACTTGGATCAACATCTGTGCCACGGGATGCTGATCTCCTCTCAGGTACTGAACACATCGTTCTGATGTTAACTACCCCGAGTTAGCTGACAATTAACATACAGTGTAACCTCGGTGTCTGACCTTATTTAACGGGTTTCTGGGTGGTGGTTGAACTGCGAAAAGTTTGAACCCAAAACGGTATTTCCCAAAAGTTTTAAATTATAGTCATAGACTGGAGGATGTTGAACTGACTCTTTCAGAAGCCCCTTGAGAGAGGTCAAGTCAGAGGTCATTTGAGCATTTTTAAAAAGAGGGTTTAAGTGAAAATTTCATTTTTAAAAGTGAATTGTTAGTAAAAGGACAAAAGGCAACTAATGTGACATTTATTGTGGCAACGTTTCGCTCTCCAGGGCTTTATCAAGCCAACAAAAAAATTTTAAAGGACCAGGGGTATATAAGGTTCAGAGTGGGGGAATATAGTGAGGTCCCAAAACGTGTTCACTATTTTTAGTATTAGTAGTAGTAGTTTTTAAAGTATTTAGTTAGTAGTAGTGGTTAGTAGTAGTAGTAGTATAGTGGTAGTAGTAGTGGTAGTGAAAGTAATAAAAATTATGGTTTTGTTTAATATGTTTATTTTTGCAAAAAATACTATTTTTTTTTTTTTTTTATTTCCCCCCTCCCCTACTCCTACCCTACTACAAACTACCACAGTAAACTCAAATGGTACCTCCTAGTATTAACCTCACTCTGAGCCTTTATTCCCTCTGTGCCATTATTGTTTGTAATGGCTTATAAAGCCCCGGGAGACGAAACGTTCCCACAAAAATGTCAAAATTAGTTGCCTTGTGTCCTTTTTACTTACATTTTGTCGGTATTTTTACCAACTTTATACAAGTAAATTGAACCAACCCCTGTGCGTTCGGACGTATTTACTTTTTCACTTTTTTCTGAATAAAGTTGTTCGGACTCCGGTTCGTTCGAACACCCGAGGGGGGGGAAAAAAAACTCAGACGATGTTTCGACCCGTTCAGGGCCCCCACAAATCCCGTGCTTGCTAATGATAGCTCCAATTCTCATATCAAAAGGGCCCCCGGGGCAGCATCAAGGCAGCACTTGGCCATCAAGGCAGCACCGGCCATCAAGGCAATACTTGGGCCTCAAGGCAAACCCAGCCCAAGGGAGCATGCCCACCAAAGGGGCAACTTGCACCAAAAGGGATCAACCACCACAAGGCAGTCTTGGCCATCAAGGCAGCATCCTGGCCATCCCCAAAGGGCCCCCTGACCCCTTTAAAAGAGCACCGGCCATCAAGGCAGCCCTGGTACAAGGCGCACCTGGCTATCAAGGCAGCACTGGCCATCAAGGGAGCACCCTTTCCATCAAGGCAAAACCTGACCATTAAGGCAGCACCCGGGGTTCAAGGCCCCCTGGCTAAGGGAAAAGGCCTAACAAAACCCTGCCCTTTAAGGAGCACCCGGGCCTCAAGGCAACACCTGGGTATAAGGCAGGGTTTTTTTCCGCCCCGGCCCCTCAAGGCACACCCAGGGAAAAACCAAAGGACATCACCCAGGGATCAAGAAAAATCCCCCAGACCGATCAAGGAAAATACCCAGCCCCATCAAAACACCCCCCCAAAAAACCACCAAAAAACATCCCCCCCAAAAATCAAGACTAACCTAGCATCAAGCATCACCCCCATCAAGAATCACCCAACATCAAGACATCCCCAGCCACAAGAAATACCCCCGCATCAAACATCACCCAACATCAAGCACAACCCAGCCTTTAAGACATCACCCCAGCCCCCCCCCATCAAGACATCACCCCCCATCAAAACTCACCCAGACTCAAGACATCACCCAGCCTCAAGACTTTACCCAGATAAGACATCACCCCGACATCCAAAACTCACCCGCCCCAAAAATCACCCAGCATCAAAACACACCCAGCCCTCAAGACATCACCCGCCACAAACATACCCAGACATCAAGACCCACCCAGGCCCCCCAAACCCAAAACATCAACCCAGCCCACCCCAAAACATACCAGCATCAAAGACATCACCCACCATCAGAATCACCCAACATCAAACATCCCCAGCTTTTAAGCATCACCCAGCCATCAAGACAACACCCCGACTCAAGAATCACCCGCCTAAAACATCACCCAGACTCAAGACATACCCGCCTCAAGGGCATCACCCAGAATCAAGACATCACCCAGCCATCAAAACATCACCCCGATTTTAAAACACACCCCGCATAAAAACATCCCGCCTTTAAACATACCCAGCATCAAGACATCACCCAGCTTAAAGACTCACCCGCCATCAAAACATCACCCCCGACATCAAGACTACCCACCATAAAACATCACCCCGACATCAAACATAACCCAGCCCTCAAGACATCACCCAGCATCAAGACATCACCCAGCCCTCAAAAATCACCCGCAAAGCATCACCCAGCCATCAAGGGCATCACCCAGACATCAAGACTCACCCAGCCACCAAGCATCACCCAGACATAAACATCCCCCCAAAACATCCCAAAACATAAAACCCCCCAAACACAAGACTCACCCACCATCAAGACATCCCCGACTCAAGACATCCCCCCAAACACCCAGCATCAAACATCACCCACCCTCAAGACATCACCCAGCCAAAAACCCCCCAACATCACCCAACTAAAACATCACCCAGCCTAAGCATCACCCAGACTCAAGACTACCCAGCCCCTCAAGACATCACCCAGACATCAAACATACCCACCAAAGCATCACCCCCGCATCAAGAATCAAGCCTCAAGAATCACCCAGACATCAAAGAAAATCCCCCCCAAAACATCAAGACATCAAAAACACCCCGCCCAAGACTCACCCAGACATCAAGACTTTCCCCCGCCCTAAGACACACCCGACTCAAGACATACCCAGCCATCAAGCATCACCCGCATCAAGACATCACCAGCAAAACATCACCCAGCATCAGACATCACCCAGCCAAAATAAGCCCGTCACCCAGCATAAGACATCACCAGCCATCAAGAATCACCCAGACATCAAGACTCACCCAGCCATCAAGACATCACCCCGAAACAAACATCACCCAGCCCTCAAGCATCCCCAGCCCTAAGACTCACCCCGCCATCAGACATCACCCCGCATCAAGACATCACCCCCAAAACATCAAGACACACCCAGCCCTCAAAGACCCCAACATCAAGCCACCCAGCCCCTCAAGACATCACCCAGCAAACAGACATCACCCACTATCAAGGGCATCCCCCAACAAGACATCACCCAACTCAAAAACATCACCCCCAGCTATCCAAGACTCACCCCGCCCATCAAGAAAGAATCACCCAGCCATCAAGACATCACCCGCATCAAGACATCACCCAGATCAAGACATCACCCCCTGAAAACCCTCAAGACATCACCCAGGCATCAAGCATCACCCAGCCATCAAGAATCACCCCGAATAAAAATCACCCCCGCCATCAAGACATCACCCCGCATCAAAAACATCACCCGCTCAAGACATCACCCAGCCATCAAGACATCACCCGCCATCAAGACATCACCCAGCCATCAAACCAACCAAAACATCAAGACATCACCCAGCCTCAAAACATCAACCCAGCCTCAAAACATCACCCGCCATCAAGACACACCCCGCTTTTAAGACATCACCAGACATCAAAACTCCCCAACACAAGACATCACCCAGCCATCAAGCATCACCCAGCCAAAGAATCCCCCCCAGCCCCCATCAAGACATCAACCCCGCCATCAAGACTTTACCCCGGATCAAGAATCACCCCGCCATCAAGAATCACCCAGCATCAAGCTCACCCCCCTAAGCATCACCCCGCCATCAAAAAACCCCCCCCGACCAAACCCCAAAATCAAGAATCACCCACATCAAGACATCACCCAGCCATCAAGAATACCCAGCCATCAAGACTCACCCCGCATCAAGACATCACCCAGCCATAAAGA
>NC_069478.1:24900735-24909104 GCF_026875155.1 Cherax quadricarinatus
TGTTGTTGCATGCTGTTGCTGTTGTTGCTGCTGTTGCTGTTGTTGTGTGTGTTATGTTGTTGTTGTTTACTGTGTTGTTTTTTCTGCTGTTGGTTTTTTTTTATGTGTTGTTGTTTTTTGCGGGTTTTTTTTTGGTTTTTTCTGCGTTTTTTTGGGTTTTAAGATTAAATTCTTTACTCCCTTTTGGGTTGCAGGGGTCGAGCCCGCTCCTGGATGGGCCTTTTTAGCTGTATCGACCCCAACCACAAGTAGGGGAGCACATCCAGCTCGGTTCAAAAATTAAAAAGGAATGGGCCCCGAGCTATAACCAACCTTTTTAAATAAACTGAAAAGTACCTAGGGAGATTTCCCTTCGGGGTCCCCGTTTCCTTTTCTCCCTCCCCCACCCCCCCCACCCCTCTTCCCCACCCCTCTCCTCCACCCCTTTTTTCCTACCTTTTTTCCCCACCCCTCCCTAAAAACCCCCCCACCTTCCTTTCCCCCTCCCCCCCCCCCCACCCCCCCCCCCCCCCACCCCCATTTTTCCCACCCCCCCCCCCCCCCCCCCCCCCCAAAAACCCGCCCCCACAGGAAGGCTCCTCAACAAGGCAGGAGCTCCTTTCTCGAATCAAACCTCTAGCTCCCAAAAGGTTTTTTAAAGATGGGCGAGAGTGGGTTTCTCCAGGTTGGGGTTACCAGGTGGGGGTTTCCCACCAGGTGGGGGTTACCAGGTGTGGTTGCTCCAGGTTGGTGGGGTCCAGGTTTTGGGGGCTCGGGTTTTGGGGGGGTCCAGGTGTGGTTCCCACCCGGTGTGGGGGTTCAGTTTTGGGTTGCCCAAGGGGTGGGGTTTCCCTATGGTTTACCAGGGGTGGTTTGGGTACCAGGTTGGTTTTCTACCAGGTGTGGTGGGGACCAGGGGTGGTTGCTCCAGGGGGTGGGGTTTCCAGTTGGTTTTTACCAGGTGTGGGGTTCCAGGGGTTGGGTTCTACAGGTGTGGTGGTTTGGTTGGTTGCTCCAGGTGTGGGTTACCAGGTTGGTGCTACCCCGGTTTTTGGGGGTACCGGTTTTTTGCTACCAGGTGTGGGGGTTACCCGGGATGGTTGCTACAGGTGTGGTGGGTACCAGGTGTGGTTCCTACCAGGGGGGGGTTCCGTGTGGGGTTACCCGGTGTGGTTTTCCCGGTGTGGGGGCTACCCGGGGTGGGGGCTACCCGGTATGGTGTACAGGTGTATGGCTACCGGTGTGGCTGCTACCAGGGATGGCTGTCCAAGGTGGGGTACCAGGTGTGGTGGGTACCAGGTATGGTGTTACCAGGTGTGGGGGCTACCAGATGTGGTGGACAGGTTGGTTCTAATTGGGATTTTTTGCACCAGGGGTGGTGGCTACCGGTTGGGGGGTACCAGGTTTGGCGCTACCGGTGTGGTGGTACCGGTATGGTTGTCAGGTGGGGGTACCGGTAGGCTGCTACAAAGGGGTGGTTGCTACCAGGTGTGGTTGCTACCGGGTGGGGGTGGCTACCAGGGTGGTTGCTACCTATGGCTGTACCGGTGTGGTTTGCTCCGGTGTGGGGCTACCCGGTATGGTGCTCCAGGTGTGGTGGCTACCCGGTTGGTGTACCAGGTTGTGGTGGTACAAAGGTGTGGGGCTACCAAGGTTTGGTGGGTACCCGGTGTGGTTTTGTAAGGTGTGGTTTTTCCAGGTTGGTTGTTTCCAGGTTGGTGGGTACCAGGGGGGTGGTTTTTACAAATTGGTTTCTACCATTGGTGGGTCCCGGTGTGGTTGCTAAACCCGGTTGTGTACCAGTTTTGGGGGTACCAGGTGTGGTGGGTAAGATCCTAAACCCCATTCCGGGTTCGACAACTCAAAAGGAGGGTATACCCCCAAACCCCCCCCCTAGTCTCCCTTAACTGTCACCTTCAAGGCCTTTAAAAGTATTCCCCCCCTCTTCCCCACTATATTTTTTTTTAGGGGT
The DNA here is from genome assembly GCF_026875155.1 of Cherax quadricarinatus. Classification (NCBI taxonomy): domain Eukaryota; kingdom Metazoa; phylum Arthropoda; class Malacostraca; order Decapoda; family Parastacidae; genus Cherax; species Cherax quadricarinatus. Next base: position 24,902,687 of record NC_069478.1, read on the forward strand.
TAAAGATTTCCCAGTAAAAGCCTGGTTCATCAAGCCTGTTCACCCTGAGCCCGGCACAGACCGGGCCCCCGGGGGGGTTTACCCCCGAAAACCCTCCCAGGGTACAAAATGGTTCCCGTCAGTACACGACCTGGGCAGGATCCCGCAATACAGGTACATTTGAAACTCTCTTGTACTGGCTGTAAATTAGGAATACCCAGTAAATGATCAAGAAAATACACTATACACCAGGTGTATAGTGTATATTCCTATCACATGTATTACTTACAGATATGTACAATATAAATATAGGGTTTAATGAATGGAAGAATACAAGCCGGTTGTGATAAGAGAGAAAAAGGAATTAAGTATACAAATTCTCACAAGTTAAAGCTTTTAGACAGCCACACAGTTGGTTGCTAGTGTGACGTCAACCTTCCCGAGGCTTGTGAGGAACTTAAGTCCCAGTGTGACCTCTATACACAAGGTAGTCTGCCCTGGGGCCCAACTTCTCACCCTGACCGGCACACCTCCACCACAACTGGTAGTTACCCTCGTAATTACCAGTTACCGGGGTAACTACCAGTTGTGCTGGTAACTACCACACAAGCTAGTATGTTTTAAGCTGGATACTAATGGTATCCAGGAACCTTGTTATGTATGCTACACGACAAATATAAATATATACTCTGTGTACACCATATCCCTTATCCCCTAGCCCCAGCCTCCTCTACCTCAGTGTTGCGGTAAAGGTACCCCCAGCTAGCTCGATTGCTAGTGCACTCAGCTCCCACACTGAGGTCCGTGGTTTGATTCCCAGTACGGATAGAAACATTAGGACGTGTTTCCTAAAGACACCTGCTGTCCATGTTCACCTAGCAATAAGCAGGTACCTGGGCATTAGTGAACTGGTGTGTGTCGCATCATGGGAACAAAACTGACCTAATTTGCGGGAAATGTTCAGCATAACAAGGGGTTCCTATATAGCAGCATGTCACTGACGTCAGCTATGGTCTGTATACCTTGTGAGTGTACTTGTACAAATAAAAATTAAAATTTTCATTATTTATTACAGTGCCAGCTGAGAGATCAGTAAGAAATGACCAAAAGCTCCAGTTGTGGGTCATCACAAGACTAAGACCCGTCAGTAAACACTTGTCCTGTTTCCTGACAAACTTTACTTAACCTAGCTTAAAAAAGCAACTTAGAGCTATGTATTGACAAGGTAGAACTTAAGGTTAAGTTTAGCGAAACATCGCTAAGAACTGAAGGTTAAGTTTAGCGAAACATCGTTAGGTTATTGTGACAAGATTAAGTGCGAGTTTATAAGCATTTCCCCGACTGATGTTAACTTGTGAGAGGTGACGGTTGGTCACTGATGTGTGAGAGGAGAGAGTGAGGGTTGGTCACTGATGTGTGAGAGGAGAGAGTGAGGGTTGGTCACTGCTGTGTGAGAGGAGGAGTGAGGGTTGGTCACTGATGTGTGTGAGAGGAGAGAGTGAGGGTTGGTCACTGCTGTGTGAGAGGAGAGAGTGAGGGTTGGTCACTGATGTGTGAGAGGAGAGAGTGAGGGTTGGTCATTGCTGTGTGAGAAGAGAGAGTGAGGGTTGGTCACTGCTGTATGAGGGGAGAGAGTGAGGGTTGGTCACTGCTGTGTGAGAGGAGAGAGTGAGGGTTGGTCACTGCTGTGTGAGAGGAGAGAGTGAGGGTTGGTCACTGCTGTGTGAGAGGAGAGAGTGAGGGTTGGTCACTGCTGTGTGAGAGGAGAGAGTGAGGGTTGGTCACTGCAGTGTGAGAGGAGAGAGTGAGGGTTGGTCACTGCAGTGTGAGAGGAGAGAGTGAGGGTGGTCACTGCAGTGTGAGAGGAGAGAGTGAGGTTGGTCACTGAAGTGTGAGGGGAGAGAGTGAAAGTTGGTCACAGCAGTGTGAGGGGAGAGAGTGAGGGTTGGTCACTGCTGTGTGAGAGGAGAGAGAGTGAGGGTTGGTCACTGCTGTGTGAGAGGAGAGAGAGTGAGGGTTGGTCACTGCTGTGTGAGAGGAGAGAGTGAGGGTTGGTCAATGCTGTGTGAGAGGAGAGAGAGTGAGGGTTGGTCACCGCTGTGTGAGAGGAGAGAGTGAGGGTTGGTCCTGCTTGTGAGAGGAGAGAGTGAGGTTGGTCATGTTGTGTGAGAGGAGAGAGTGAGGGTTGGTCACTGCCGTGTGAGAGGAGAGAGTGAGGGTTGGTCACTGCCGTGTGAGAGGAGAGAGTGAGGGTTGGTCACTGCTGTGTGAGAGGAGAGTGAGGGTTGGTCACTGCTGTTGAGGAGAGGAGAGTGAGGGTTGGTCACTGCCGTGTGAGGGGAGAGAGTAAGGGTTGGTCACTGCCGTGTGAGAGGAGAGAGTGAGGGTTGGTCACTGCCGTGTGTGAGAGGAGAGCGAGGGTTGGTCACTGCTGTGTTAGGAGAGTGAGGGTTGGTCACTGCTGTGTGAGGGGAGATAGTGAGGGTTGGTCACTGCCGTGTGAGGAGAGAGTGAGGGTTGGTCACTACCGTGTGAGGAGGGAGAGTGAGGGTTGGTCACTGCCGTGTGAGGGGAGAAAGTGAGGGTTGGTCACTGCCGTGTGAGAGGAGAGAGTGAGGGTTGGTCACTGCCGTGTGAGGGGAGAAACTGAGGGTTGATCACTGCCGTGTGAGAGGAGAGAGTGAGGGTTGGCCACTGCTGTGTGAGAGGAGAGAGTGAGGGTTGGTCACTGCCGTGTGAGGGGAGAGAGTGAGGGTTGGTCACTGCTGTGTGAGAGGAGAGTGAGGGTTGGTCACTGCTGTGTGAGAGGAAGAGTGGGGTGGTCAATGCCGTGTGAGGAGGGGAGAGAGTGAGGGTTGGTCACTGCCGTGTGAGAGGAGAGAGTGAGGGTTGGTCACTGCCGTGTGAGGGGAGAGAGTGAGGGTTGGTTACTGCCGTGTGAGGAGAGAGTGAGGGTTGGTCACTACCGTTTGAGGAGGGAGAGTGAGGGTTGGTCACTGCCGTGTGAGGGGAGAGAGTGAGGGTTGGTCACTGCCGTGTGAGAGGAGAGCGAGGGTTGGTCACTGCCGTGTGAGAGAAGAGAGTGAGGGTTGGTCAATGCCGTGTTAGGAAGAGGGAGGGTTGGTCACTGCCGTGTGAGGGGGGAGAGAGTGAGGGTTGGTTACTGCCGTGTGGGGTGTTGGTCACTGCCGTGTGAGGGGAGAGAGTGAGGGTTGGTTACTGCCGTGTGGGAGGGGAGAGAGTGAGGGTTGGTCACTGCCGTTGAGAGGAAGTGAAGGTTTGGGCATGCTGTGTGAGAGGAGAGAGTGGGGTTGGCACTGCCCTGTAAGGGAGAGAGTGAGGTTTGGGCACTGCCTGTGAGGGGAAGAGGGGAGGGTTGGTCACGCGTTTTGGAGGAGAGATGAGGGGTTTGGCACGCTGGGGAGGAGAGAGTGGGGTTGGCACGCGGGAGGGGGGGATAGGGTTTTGGCCCCCCCCGCTGTGTAGAGGGAGGGGAGGGTTGGCCGCGTTGAGAGGGGGAATGAGGGTTGGCACTGCTTTGGGGGAGAAGTGAGGGTTGGCATCAGTGTGAGAGGGAGAGGAGGGTTGGTCCTGCAGTGTGAGGGGGGAGAATGGGGTTGGCATGCTGTGTGATAGGAGGAGGAGGGGTTTGGGCACTGCCGTGGAGAGGAGAGGTGGGGGGGGCCGGTGGGGGGGAGGTTGGTCACTCCCGGCAGGGGGAATGGGGGTTGGAGCCGTGTAGGGGGGGAGTAGGGTTTTTTCTGCCGGTAAAAGGGAGGTTTGGCCACCGGGGAAGGGGGGAGGAGGGTTGGTCCTGCCGGGAGGGGGGAAAGTGAGGGGTTTGGTCACTGCCGTGGAGAGGAAGAGTGAAGGGGTTGGGACTGTGTATATGGAAGAGTGGGGTTATCACTGCCGGTGAAGAAGAGGGGGGTTCCACCCGTGGGGGGGAGAGAGTGAGGGGTTTGGCATGCTATTGGGGGGGAGAGTGAGGTTGGTCACTCTGGTAGGGGAGAGTGAGGGTTTGGGCACGCCTTGAGGGGGGGAAAGGGGTTTCCTCGGGAAGGGGAAGTGATTTGGGCATTGCGTGTGAGGGGGGTGAGGGTTTGGGCAGAGTGTGGGGGGAGAAGGGAGGGTTTGGTCACTTGCTATGTAGGGGGGAGGGGAGGGGGTTGGGCACTGCGGTGAGGGGAGAGAGGGTTGGGTTTCTGCTGTGTGAGGGGGGAAAGGGGGGTGGTCCTTGGAGGGGGGGGGGAGGGGTTGGTCACTGCTGTTGAGGGGGGAGAGGGTTGGGTTTCGCTGTGTGAGGGAGAAGTGGGGGTTGGGGCCCAGTGAGGGGGGAGAGAGTGGGGTTGGTCCTGCTGGCGAGGGGGGGAGAGTAGGGTTTTGTCCTGTGTTAGGGGGGAAGGGGGGGTTTCACGCCGTGTGGGGAGAGAGTGTGGTTGGCACTGCCTGTGGGGGAGAGAGTGAGGGGTTGGGCACGCCGGGGAGGGGGGGAGGTGAGGGGGTCCTGCCCCTAAGGGGGGGATGGGGTTTGGGACTGCCGTTGGGGAAAAAAGTAAGGTTGGCCCTGCTGTTGAGGGGGGAAGTGAGGGTTGGCACTGCCATGTAAGGGAGAGGTGAGGGGTTTGGCACTGCTTGTGAGGGGAGGAGGAGGGTTTGGCATGCCGTGTGGGGGGAAGAGTGAGAGTTGGTCACTGCTATGTGAGGGGGGAGAGGAGGGGGGGTTCACCCCTTTGGGGGGGGAGGGGAGAGTTGGCACTGCCGTGTGGAGGAGAAGTGAGGTTTGGGCACGCCCGGGGGAGGAGGAGTGAGGGTTGGTCATGCTGTTAGGGGAGAGATGAGGGGTTTGGGACTCCGTGTGGGGGAGGAGGAAGGGTTTGGTCACTGAGTAGGGGAAGGTGAGGGTTGGTTTCCCGCTGTGTGGGGGGGAGAGTGGGGGGCACTCGGGGGTTTAGGGGGGGGAGGGGTTGGCACTGCTGGTAGGGGGGGAAAAGTGGAAATTGGCCTGCTATGTAGGGGAGAAGGAGGGTTTGGGCACTGCTGGTGAGGGGAGAGAGTGAGGGGAATCGCATGAAAACAGAAGGGCTTGCTCACAGTGTCGCTTGTTACAGCTATAACAAGATTATTCTCGCCTGACCCCAATACTACACACCTCAACCCAAGATTTATACTCGGCAAACATGTCTACCCTCGCAGTGTGTTGCTACACTATTCTATATGATAGTTACATTGTGGGAACACCAGCAGTGTTGCTACACTATTCTATATGATAGTTACATTGTGGGAACACCAGCAGTGTGTTGCTACACTATTCTATATGATAGTTACATTGTGGGAACACCAGCAGTGTGTTGCTACACTATTCTATATGATAGTTACATTGTGGGAACACCAGCAGTGTTACTACACTATTCTATATGATAGTTACATTGTGGGAACACCAGCAGTGTTGCTACACTATTCTATATGATAGTTACATTGTGGGAAACACCAGCAGTGTTGCTACACTATTCTATATGATAGTTACATTGTGGGAACACCAGCAGTGTTGCTACACTATTCTATATGATAGTTACATTGTGGGAACACCAGCAGTGTTGCTACACTATTCTATATGATAGTTACATTGTGGAAACACCAGCAGTGTTGCAACACTATTCTATATGATAGTTACATTGTGGGAACACCAGCAGTGTTGCTACACTATTCTGTATGATAGTTACATTGTGGGAACACCAGCAGTGGTGCTACACTATTCTATATGATAGTTACATTGTGGGAACACCAGCAGTGTTGCTACACTATTTTATATGATAGCTACATTGTGGGAACACCAGCAGTGTTGCTACACTATTCTATATGATAGTTACATTGTGGGAACACCAGCAGTGTTGCTACACTATTCTATATGATAGTTACATTGTGGGAACACCAGCAGTGTTGCTACACTATTCTATATGATAGTTACATTGTGGGAACACCAGCAGTGTTGCTACACTATTCTATATGATAGTTACATTGTGGGAACACCAGCAGTGTTTTCTACACTATTCTATATGATAGTTACATTGTGGAACACCAGCAGTGTACTACACTATTCTATATGATAGTTACATTGTGGGAACACCAGCAGTGTTGCTACACTATTCTATATGATTGTTACATTGTGGGAACACCAGTAGTGTTGCTACACTATTCTATATGATAGTTACATTGTGGGAACACCAGCAGTGTTGCTACACTATTCTATGATAGTTACATTGTGGGAACACCAGCAGTGTTGCTACACTATTCTATGATAGTTACATTGTGGGAACACCAGCAGTGTTGCTACACTATTCATATGATAGTTACATTTTGGGAACCCCCAGCAGTGTTGCTACACTATTCTATTAGAATAGTTTTCATTGTGGGAACACCAGCAGTGTTGCTCACTATT